>JAAWVA010000037.1:7468753-7496885 GCA_015227895.2 Colaptes auratus | reverse complement strand
GGGTTTGGGGCAGGGGGCTGACTACTCTGGGGAGGGGCACTGGGGGGGGCCAGCAAGGTGCTATTGCCAATCTCCTGAGGTGACAATTTATATATATTTGGATCCAGCAACTTTGTTTTCAGGGTGTTCTGGGGACTTGGCCTTTTGTATTGTCACGAGCATGGCAGCAGGGGTGAGGGGGGGCCTGGGGAGGGGTTTGTTTAGGTTTATTTTTTACATAAAGATTTGGTTTTTATAGTGAAAAGATGCCTGAGGGTTTTTCCTAAAACCCCCTCCTCCCATCCCAGTCCCTCTCTGTCCCCAGGGATCCCCTTTGAGTCTGTCCAGCACCCTGCAGAGAGGGAGGGAGACTCCCCTGGATCCCTTCCTGCCCCTAGGGGGCTGGGGGGAGACTCCCCTGGATCCCTTCCTGTCCCTGTGAGGCTGGGGGAGACTCCCCTGGATCCCTTCCTGCCCCTAGGGGGTGGGGGGAGACTCCCCTGGATCCCTTCCTGTCCCTGTGAGGCTGGGGGAGACTCCCCTGGATCCCATCCTGTGCCCATGGGCCTGGAGGGAGATTCCCCTCATCCCTTCCTGTCCCCGTGGGGCTGAATGGGGATCCCCTGGATCCTCCTGGCTCCTTCCTTGTCTCAGTTGGGCTGGGAGAAAATTTCCCTGGATCCCCTCAGCAGTGCTGGGATGGAGATCCTGAGGGACTGCAGCCCCTCCCCTGCACAGCTCCCCTCCCTCGTGTAAAGCACCAGGATTAGGCACAGCTGATGGCAAACTGCACTTTAATACCTTGAGCCCCCCCAACAAGCCCCCAGTTCCCTGGGTCTCGCTTCCCACTTCCCCCTTGGTGTTTCCCATGGCTGCAGCGGGGGCTGGGGCTGCTTGAGGAGGTCTGCAGTGTTTCCCCCCCCGCAGTCAGAGCCCTCCCAGCCCTCCCCACCCAGGGGGGTGGCAGCAGCCTCTGCCCTGCCAAACCTGGGCTCTCGCATGTTGTGCCACGCTCCCTCCCCCTTCCCCCACTGGGGCTCTGTCTTGGGGGGCTGTGCTCTGTCAGAGCCCGAGGGAGGCTGGAGCCCCCCCTGCGACCACCTCCTGTGCTGCCAAGAGCCTTTTGCCCCCCTCCCCAGCTCCCCTCCGGGGGAAGGAGCTGTGGCTGGCCCCCGTGGTCGGGATCCAGCTTCGGAAGGGGGGGGACTCGAGCGCTCCGTTCCTTGGCTCCAGGGGGTTCGCTCTGCTGATACCCCTACCCCCCGCCCCGCGCCCATCTCCGCAGGGAATTCATTAGCTGTGACTCATTAAATCCTGCGGGGATCGATACGTTTGATCCAGCCGGGATTTGGCTCCTTTCTCACGTTCTGATCAATTTCGCAGCTTTTCAGTCCCTGGCAGCTGCTCTTTGTGCTCCCGGTGCCGAGGAGCCGCCGGGCCGGGCCGTATCTCAGTTTTTCCGGTACCAGGGAGGAGAGTGAACCCCCCGCGCCCCCCTCCTCTATACCGAGCAAACCTGCGGAGCTGCCGCTGCTGCCCCCTTGCCCCTTCCCCAAGCAGCGGGACTGCCCCGGCGGCCTCCTGCCCTGGTTCCGAGGCCGAAGAGGGATGGAGGGTCCTGGTTCTGGCCCGTACCGGGGGGGTGGTGGTGGTGTTTGGCCTCTGAGCCAGGCTCAGCAACTGCCCCGAGCGGCTCCGGGGGCAGCGCGGAGTGCCCGGCCGGAGGAGGAGGATGGTTCCGGTGGTCCGAAAGCAACCGGGATCTCTCCGGGGTTTCGCTGTCCCTTCCGGGGGACTCCACGGTCGCAGCACCGGAGGAGGGGTTGGGAACGGAACGCGGACCCGCGCCGAGTGTGGGCGAGCTGCGGGGGGGGTTGTTCTCGCTGCGGGCACGTCCGGCGGGACGCACCGGCAGCCGGCCCGGACCCTTCTGTTCGGCTCGGGGTCGGGGCGGGCGCTGACGGTGGGACCCTTCCCGCCCCCTGCCCGCACACGCCGGGCGGTGTCCGCACCGGGGGGGGGTAGCCGTCCCGCCCCCGTCCCGCCCCGGCGGGGCGCAGAGCGGCGGGGCCGGTGGCGGGCGCATGGCGGGACTGCGGGCGCTGTGGCTGCTGGCGGCGGCGGCGGTGGGAGCGGCGGGGGGACACCCGCAGCCCTGCTACCCCCCGACCCGCCCCGGCCCCGGCGCCAGCCCCGGCCCCGCCGTGCGCCTCGCAGCGCTGCTGCCTCCCCCCGCCCCCGGCCGCCCTCGCCTCCGCGCCGCGCTGCTCAGAGCTGCCGCTACCGGCACCGGGGGCAGCCCCGGGGAGGAGGGTCCTGGCCCCGGGGGGGGGGGCCAAACCTCAGCCTGGAGGTGGTGGCGGGCGGCCCGGCGACGCGGGACCCGGGGCTCGTTGGCGCGGTGGCTTTGCGGGGCGCTGGCGGGGCGCGGTGTGGCCGCGGTCCTGGCTCTGCCCCGCTCCCGGCGGGAGCTGCTCCAGCTCGATTTCCTCGCCGCCGCCCTCCAGATCCCCTTCGTCAGCCTCCTCAACACCCGCGGGCCGCTGCCATTCCGAGCGCAGGTAAGACCCGCACCGGGGGCACCGCACCAGGGACATGGCACCGGTGGCACCACACCGGCACCGGCCGGGACGCAGCGCTCCGTCCCTGCTCACGTCCCTGCTGGCCGTGCCGGCTCCGTCCCTTCTCCGTCCTTGCTCCCGTTCCGGCTCCAGTCCAGGCTCAATCCCGGGTGTCCTCCTCCCGCTCCCCCTCCCGGCTTGGTCCCGGCTCCCCTTCTGACTCCATCCCAATCCCAATCCCAACCCCAGTCCGGCTCTGTTCCAGCTTCTCATCCTCACTGCATCCTAATTTCCTCCTGGCACCATCCTGGCTCTGTCCTGGCTCCATCCAGGCTCCGCTCTTGCTCCCATCCACCCCTCATTTCCATTCCAGCTCTATCCTGAGCCCCCCATCCTGGGTCTATCTCAGCACCACCCTGGGCCTCATCCTGCCTCTTTCCTGGCCCCCACCACAGCTCTATACCAGCCCCCTCCTGTCCCCTCATTCCAGCCCCATGCTGGCTCTGTCTCAGCCTCCATCCCAGCTCTCTCCTGGCTCCATCCCAGCCCCCATCTCATTTCTCTCCTGGCCCTCTGCCTAGTTCAGTCCCAGCCCCATCCCTGCTCCCAACCCAAGGCAACTTCCCCAGCTCCTCTGGCAGGCCCCATGTCTCCCCATGCAGTCTTGACCCCAGTCTGTCCCCAGAAGAGCTCTGCCCTGGCACTGGATCCCCACAGTCCCTCATGCTGCCCAGTTCAGCCCCACTGTGCCAGCAGTGGCATCCAGAGGTGCTGCTGCCTTGTTTTGCAGCCCCAAACCTGCCAGGCCAAGTCCTGCCCCAGTCCCATGTCCTTGGGGCTGCTTTTGTCTCTCTCCCTTCCTTCAGTTGGTCCCTTCTGGGGACAAGCCACCTGCCTAATGCACTTGGGCCCCTCCACATGCCTGCTGCCCCCGGGGCTGTGCCTGGGTAGAGGTGACTCCTCTGCTGGCACATGGCAGGACTGTGCCGGTCCCTGTCCCACCAGCCTCTCCCCAGGGCTGCCCAGGCTGCGTCACCTCCACGCCTGCTCATCCGCTGCCTGGCAGGCAGTGTCCTTGGAGCGCATCGGCTGCCGGGAGCTGGGCACTGCCTGGCTGGCAGCAGAGGAGACCCTCCTGTGGGTGGGTAGGGGGATGCCCGGGGGGGGGTCACCAGCCTTCACACCCACCCACCCAGCCGGGGGGTGCCCTGGGGTCTCCTCCCTGGGGGGCTCCCAGAGCCTCCCCCTGTGGCTCACGGGTGGGTTGCACAGCCACTGCCGGGTGGGAGGGGGGAATCATCTCCCCGGACTGTGGCAAGGCAAGGAGTGGGCAGGGAGTGGGACCCTGCCTGCTGCTGCCTCCGGGCTCTTCCCACGGGTAGGAGCAGGTCAGGGGCACAGCCACAACCCCCGTGTGTCGGCAGAGCCCTTTCCACTTCCACATGGACCGGCAGAGCTCACTGGAGATGCTGGTGGACGTGCTGGTGAGCATCCTGCAGGCCAACGACTGGCAGGAGACCAGCCTGGTGCTCTGCCACCCCTGGGATGTCTCTGGCTTCCTCGACCTCTGGGCCCACCGCTCCCAGCTCTTCTTCCGCACCATCCTGGACCTTGGCTACCTGGACGAGCCCGGGGCCACTCGCTACCTCCAGCAGCATGGGGACCGCTTCAGGACGCTCTCCAGCCCCGCGCTGGTGCTCGGCTGCGACCTGCCGCGGGCTCGGCTCCTCTTCCGTGCGGCCGAGGAGCTGGGGCTGCTCCCGCAGGACTTCCACTGGATGCTGGGCTCCCCGCTCACCGCCAGCGAGCTGCAGACCGAAGGGCTGCCCCTGGGGCTCCTGGCCTACGGGGAGGTCAACCGGCCACCGCTGGAGCTCTTCGTCCAGGACATGGTGGGGCTGGTGTCCCAGGCCATTGTCAGTGCCGCCCGCGTCCGCCCGGACCCGGCCCTCCTGCAGACGACCGTGAACTGCAACGGCAGGCACCGGGCGGGCAGCGAGTCCTCAGGGCTCTTCCTTTCCCGGTAAGGAAGGCTCTGTGGGTGCCCCTTTCCCCACCCACCACTCCTTCACATCGGGGTGCATGGGGCAAGAGCTGTGCCCCAGTCCCAGGGTGGGGCAAGGGCAGGGCTGGGGAGCCCAGGGTTGAGTGTGCAGAGCCAGATGTGCTTCCTGGTGTGTGTAGGCACCGCCATAGGGCTCAGCTCCCCCCCCCCCCCCCCCCAGCCTCCGCTGCTCTCCCTGGGACATGGTTTGTGCCAGCTGCACAGGGGGAATGTGTCACTTCAGATCTCCTGCGTGCTGCCCGAGCACTTCTGCTCTATAAATATTAACAACTCCTGGCCCTGCCAGCACAGCGAGCTGGATGGATCCTGCTGCTGCTCCGTGCCCACAGCTGTGCCCATCCTGCTCCCGGCGCCAAGCTCCATCCCTGGCTCCTTCTGGGCACAGCCTCGGAGCTGGTGATGCCGGACCTGTGACACTTTCCCCTTCCCTCCCGCCAGGTTCCTGGCCAACTCCTCCTTCCACGGCCAGACAGGACCTGTGCGTGTGGAGAAGGCGACCCTGGTGCGCCCGGAGCAGCAGTTCCGTATCTGGAGCCTGCGGAGGGACTCCCGGGGGGACCCCACCTGGGTGACGGTGGGCACCTGGCGGCACGGCAAGCTGGAGCCGGAGGAGGGCGGCTGGCAGAGCCACCGCCAGCGGCAGAGCCCCGGGGACGGGGCCGAAGGGGCCCGCGCCAGGCTGCGGGTGGTGACGCTGGTGGAGCATCCCTTCGTCTTCACCAGGGAGGTGGATGAGGATGGCAGCTGCCCGGCCGGGCAGCTCTGCCTGGACCCTGGCACCAACGACTCGGCCGTGCTGGACGCCCTCTTCGAGGAGCTGGCCGCGGACAACGGCTCGGTGCCGCGGGCCTACAGGAAGTGCTGCTACGGGTACTGCATCGACCTGCTGGAGAGGCTGGCCGAGGACATGCCCTTCGACTTCGAGCTCTACATCGTGGGCGACGGCAAATACGGCGCCTGGAAGAACGGGCGCTGGACGGGGCTGGTGGGCGACCTGCTGAGCGGCGCCGCCCACATGGCCGTCACCTCCTTCAGCATCAACTCGGCGCGCAGCAAAGTCATCGACTTCACCAGCCCCTTCTTCTCCACCAGCCTGGGCATCCTGGTGAGGACCAAGGACACGGCCTCCCCCATCGGGGCCTTCATGTGGCCCTTGCACTGGACCATGTGGGTGGGCGTCTTCGTGGCCCTGCACATGACTGCCCTCTTCCTCACCCTCTACGAGTGGAAGAGCCCCTACGGCATGACCCCCCACGGCCGCAACCGCAGGAAGATCTTCTCCTACTCCTCGGCCCTCAACCTGTGCTACGCCATCCTCTTCGGGCGCACCGTGTCCAGCAAGACCCCCAAGTGCTGCACTGGGCGCTTCCTCATGAACCTCTGGGCCATCTTCTGCCTCCTGGTGCTCTCCAGCTACACAGCCAACCTGGCGGCCGTCATGGTGGGGGACAAGACCTTCGAGGAGCTCTCCGGCATCCATGACCCGAAGGTAGGAGCACGTCTGTGGAGGGGGGCGAGACGGGTCAGAAGCCCAGGGAAAGGGGCTGGGTGGTGTCTGTCCTGCTTGCTGTGCCTGGGATCGGTGTAGCAAGGTCTTCTCAGCCCCTGCTGAGGCTGTGGGGTCCATTCCATTCCATTCCATTCCATTCCATTCCATTCCATTCCATTCCATTCCATTCCTATTTATTCTATTCTATTCTATTCTATTCTATTCTATTCTATTCTATTCTATTCTATTCTTATTCCATTCCATTCCAATTCCATTCCATTCTATTCCATTCTATTCCATTCTAGTCTATTCTAATTCCATTCCATTCCAATTCCAATTCTATTCTATTCTATTCTATTCTATTCTATTCTATTCTATTCTATTCTATTCTATTCTATTCCATTCTAGTCTATTCTAATTCCATTCCATTCCATTCCAATTCCAATTCTATTCTATTCTATTCTATTCTATTCTATTCTATTCTATTCTATTCTATTCTATTCTATTCTAATTCCATTCCATTCCATTCACATTCCATTCTATTCTATTCTATTCTATTCTATTCTATTCTATTCTATTCTATTCTAATCTAATTCCATTCTATTCTATTCTATTCTATTCTATTCTATTCTTATTCCATTCCATTCTATTCTTATTCCATTCCATTCCATTCCATTCCATTCCATTCCATTCCATTCCATTCCATTCCATTCCTTCCATTCCATTCCATTCCCCAGCCCCCCAGGAAGCTTTCTGTGTCCCCTGCCCTGGCTTCTAATCCTGAACCCAGCTGCAGGGCAGGGCAGAGGTGGGCTGGGGTCACACCGAGGCTGCCTTTTGGGGGCCTCATTGCCAGACACCCCACAAGGGCTGGGCAGAGCCTCCCCTGCCTGGAGCTGTGTTGTCCTCGGGGATGTGTCATCTTGTCCCCATCCCTGGAGGTGTTGAAGAAGCCTGGGGCCACAGCACTCGGGGACAGGGTTTAGTGGCCATGGGGGGGGGTCGGGTTGCTGGTTGGACTGGAGGATCTTGGCAAGGTTTTCCAAGATCTTTTCCAGTCCTTGGGGGCTGCTGCTGCCTGGGCTGGGGGGAGACTGATGCTGAGCTGCCTCCTTCCAGCTGCATCACCCCTCGCAGGGCTTCCGCTTCGGCACTGTCTGGGAGAGCAGCGCTGAGGAGTACATCAAGAAGAGCTTCCCCGAGATGCATGAGTACATGAGGCGCCACAGCGTCCCCACCACCCCTGCTGGGGTCACCATGCTCAAGTGAGGAGGGGGGAAACACCTCCTCTTCCCCCTCCCAGGGTCTCTTCTCCCAAGTAACTGGAGATAGGATGAGAGGAAATGGCCTGAAGCTGTGCCAGGGGAGGGTTAGGTTGGAGATGAGGAACAATTCCTTTGCTGCAAAGACTGGCACAGGCTGCCCAGGGAGGTGGTGGAATTCCCCCATCCTGGAGGTGTTCAAGAAGCTTGGGGCTGTGGTTTGATGGCCCTGGTGGGGTTGGGTTGATGTTGGACTGGAGGAACCTGGAAATCTTTTCCAACCTTAATGATTCCATGATCCCTGCAGCCTGCACACCTCCTGCTCCCCACCCAGTCCCAGGGAGGGGTGCCTGGTTGTGGGGGACCCTGGGAAAGGTGGAAGCAGTCCCCTCCCTGAGGGGTTCCTCTGTTGTGGTGCAGGACAGAGCCCCCCAAGCTCAATGCCTTCATCATGGACAAGTCCCTGCTGGACTATGAGGTCTCCATCGACTCTGACTGCAAACTGCTGACCGTGGGCAAACCCTTTGCCATTGAAGGTGTGGGGGGCGGGGGACAGTCCTGGGGGGGGGGGGTCCCACATCACCCTGTGTTTGTGTGCTGGGGTGGGGCTGTGCCCGCCCATAGCCGTGGGCAGGGTGCCCCCTCGGTGCTGGGTGCTGTGCCCCCCTCACCTCAGCACTGCTGCTTTCTCCCCTCTGCCCTGCTGGGGCCAGGCTATGGCATTGGTCTGCCCCAGAACTCGCCACTGACCTCCAACATCTCCGAGTTCATCAGCAGCTACAAGTCCTCAGGCTTCATCGACCTCCTGCACGACAAGTGGTACAAGATGGTGCCCTGTGGCAAGAGGGTCTTTGCTGTCACTGAGGTGAGGGCAGCCAGGCCCTTGGCTTGGGGCTGGTAGGGCTCTGGGTGGTCTGACACTAAAGGCAAGGGTAGAGTGGGGAGGGACAACACCAGGCACCAGGGTAGGTTAGGAGTTGTCCTGCGGGAAAGCAGCTCCATGGAGAAGAGCCTTGGAGTCCTGGTGGGCACTAAGGCATCCACAGGACAGCAATGAGCCCTTGTGGCCAAAAGGGCCAATGGTGCCCTGGGGTGCAGCAAGAGGAGGGTGGCCAGCAGGGCTGGGGAGGTTCTCCTGCCCCTCTGCTCTGCCCTGCTGAGACCACACCTGGAACACTGTGCCCGGTTTGGGGCTCCCCAGTTCAATGGAGGCAGAGACCTGCTGGAGAGAGAGTCCAGCAGAGGCTGTGAGGATGATGAAGGGACTGGAACTTCTCTGCTGGGAAGGAAGGCTGAGAGCCCTGGGGGGGGGGGGGGTGGTTAGTCTGGAGAGGAGAAGGCTGAGAAGGGATCTGATCAATGTCTATCAATGTCTGAGGGCTGGGTGGCAAGAAGGTGCCAGGCTCTGTTTGGTGGTGCCCAGGGATAGGACAAGGAGCACAAACTGGAACCCAGGAAGTTCCATCTGACCAAGAGGAGAAAACTCTTTGGTGTGAGGGTTCTGGAGCCCTGGAGAGGTTGTGGAGTCTCCTTCTCTGGAGGCTTCCAAGCCCCACCTGGATGTGTTCCTGTGTGCCCTGCCCTGGGGGCTGCTGCTTTGGCAGTGGGGCTGGACTGGATGCTCTCCAGAGGTCCCTTCCAAGCCCTCCCATTCTGTGATTCTGAGACAGCTCTCTCTCCTCTCCCCACAGACCCTGCAGATGGGCATCTACCACTTCTCTGGGCTCTTTGTGCTGCTCTGCATTGGGCTGAGCGGCTCCCTGCTCACCTCTCTGGGGGAGCACATCTTCTACCGCCTGGTCCTGCCCCGCATCAAGCGCAAGAAGAAGTTCAACTACTGGCTGCACACCAGCCAGGTGAGAGCAGCCAGGGCATTCCCCTCCCTGTCCCACATGCTCCCTCCAACAGGGGGTACAAGCTGCAGCCCAGGAGGTTCTGCCTCAACGTGAGGAGAAACGTCTTTGGTGCGAGGCTGCTGGAGGCCTGGAGCAGGCTGCCCCAAGGGGCTGTGGAGTCTCCTTCTCTGGAGACTTCCAAGCCCCATCTGGATGTGCTCCTGTGTGACCTGCCCTGGGTGTACCCCCAGCCCGTTGCCCACCCACCTCACTCTGCCCCTGTGCCCCACAGAAAATCCACCGGGCTCTGAACACGGGCACGGAGGAGCAGAAAAGCCAAAAGGCTGAGCTTGGAGCAGAGGTATGGTCAGGGCTGGAGCCTGCCCTGCTCTCCTCCTCCCCCCTGTGGGCACCTTCCCATCCCAGGCTGCCAGGGAAGGACCTCCCAGCCACCACCTCCCACCTCAACCCTTCTGCCTCTGCCCCAAAAGGTGCAACCCGCCGCCGAGGCCGGCGCCGGCGGCAGGGCAGCCCTGGAGCAGCCTGCGGAAGGAGGCTCGGCGAGTGCGCTTCCAGCTGGACAAAGACCCCCCCGAGGGCTCCCCGCAGCACCCCGGGAACGGGCAGCTGCTGCAGCCCCTGGACAGGGCGGCCGGGGAGAGCGAGCTGCAGGAGCTGGAGGTGAAGATCCAGGAGATGCGGGACCAGCTGCGGGCAGCGCTGGTGAGGAAGGGCGAGTTGGTGGCCGTGCTGGGCACGGCCAGGAGCGGCCGGGCACTGCCCGTCCCGACGGCCACGGAGGAGCCCCAGGAGAGGTGACACGGGGGCGGGGGTCGGGAGAGGGGGTCGGGGGAGAGGCAGGCAGCCCCCCAAACGCCTCCAGCCGGGCAGGGTGGATGCCACCCACTCCCCCGGCCAGAGCGGGAGCGAGGAGATGGGGGAGGGATGGAAGGAGGCCCCCGGGGGTGGCAGGGTGGAGGGGGATGCCCTGGGGCTGCTGCCCTTGCCCAGCTCCGGGGCGCTGGGCTCTCGTCACTCCCTCTCGCTGGCGATGGGGGTTGGAAGCACAGCCCCGAGAGGGAGGGGGTTGTGTGGGGAGGGCAGTGGGGGGAGGTGAGGGGCAGAAGCAGGACCTCCTGCAGCACCTCTGCTGGCAGACGCTTCAGCGATGCTGTTTTTAAACCATGTCAATAAAGGCGGTGGAGAAAAATCCAGCGACGAAGGGAAGCTGCTTCTGTCTCTCTCAAGCCAGCAAGGCCTGGGGGCCAGGGGGACCCTTCCCCTGCCTCCTCTGCAGGCACCGACAGGCCAGGGAGAGCCAGCTGCAGGCCAGCAAAGCCAGGCTGAGCTCCAGAGCCTCCTCAAACCAAGACTGGAGGCTTCTTCAGGCTGAGGGGGTGGGAGATGGATGCCCCCAGGCTGTTTCCCAGCACAGATGCAGGGAGGAGCTGGCAGGCTCAGCCTGGCTCCTGGGGACACCAAACATCCCTCAGTCTGGCTGCTGAGGGGCTGTAAAAGGCTCTGGGTGAGACCTCCCCTCCTGCAGCCCTCCAGAGGATGCCACACACAGGGACTTGTGCTCAACACTCCCTGCCCTGCCAGCACGCCTCCAGCACTTCAGAGGCACAGGCAGAGCTGGGGCTGTGCAGCCTGGAGAAGAGAAGGCTCCAGGGAGACCTCAGAGCAGCCTGCCAGGACCTGAAGGGCTCCAGGAGGGCTGGGAGGGGACTTCTGCCAAGGCCCGGGAGGGACAGGATGAGGAGCAATGGCTTTGGGGTGGGAGAAGGGAGACTGAGATGATGAAGAAATCGTTGAGAGTGAGGAGACAGTGGCACAGGCTGCCCAGGGAGGCTGTGGCTGCCTCCTGCCTGGAGGCTGCTCAAGGCCAGGCTGGATGGGAACTTGAGCAAGCTGGGCTGGTGGGAGGTGTCCCTGGCCACGGCAGGGGGGTTGGAGCTGGCTGATCTTTGAGGTCCCTTTCAACCCCAAACCATTCCATGACTCTATCACCACTGGCACCCTAAAGCCCAGCTCTGGCACTGGCACTGCAGGTCTGGCAGTGCCCCTGGACCTGCTGCAGCCCCCTCCAGCAGGCCCCCAGCCAGGGCTGGAGGCCACAGCAGCTGTTAGATATAATATTTATTATTATATACAAACACATTTTGTACATTAATTAAATAGAATGATCTCTACTCTTCATTCAGCAAATCATTTGGTTTGGTTCCCCCCTTGCCCTCCCCTCCCCCCTGCCCCCCCCCTACCATCATTCCAGGTGCTCTGGGCCCCACTTCCCTGCAAGCAGGGAGCTGGTTGGCTCTCCCCAGGAAGGCACCAACCCTGCTGGCCACGAGCAGCTCCCCCAGGCCCCAAAGCAGCACCCAGGGCTTGTTCAGCCACAAAGAGAAGCTAAAAGGGGTGCAGCTGGGGGGGGGGGGAACAGCAGAGAGAGTGAAGCAGGAGGCTCTGAGCCCCTAGGGCTGCCCTGACTCTGGTGGACACCGAGACACTGAGCAGAGCCCAGCAAGGGACACAGAGCAAGGGATGCTGCTGAGCTGCAGGAGCTGAGGTGGAGCCTGGAACACTTCTACTGCCACCCAGCTCCCCCAGAAAGGGGCTGAGAGCCCCACAGGTCACCTCCCAGTGCTGCCCTTTGCCACCCTGTGTGTCCCTGAGCTCCTCTCAGCTCAGCCCTGCAGCCATGACCACAGTTCTGTGTCACTCCACGCTGCCCACGAGCATCAATTCTCTGTCCAGCCCCTCCTGGGGGCAGCCAGGCCCCAGCCCACTCCCAGTTCTCCTCCCAGCCCTGGGGCTCAGCCAGCTGCAGGCAGTGGGGCACAGCCTTCCACCTCCACTGCTGGGGGAAGGGCAACAAGAAAGAACTCAGCTGAAATGTCTTGGCTTTAGTGTTTTGGTTCTTTGTGAAACCATCTCATGCAACAGCTCAGGGAAAAAGCCAACCTCTCCTGGGGCTGCTCTCAGGCATCCCCCTCTGAGGGACAAGGCACTGAAAAGCAAAACTCCATCACCCACAGAGGCAGTGCCAGAAGCAGAGCAGTGCAGAGCCAGAGCTGCCCTCCCCTGGACACCTGCAGAGTGGTGCCCACCAGAGGTGACTGGAGACCAGGGAGCCTGTGCCAGGAGCTCCTGTTTTGTGCTGGTCACAATCATCTGAGAGAGCCTCAAGCCCTGGCAGAGGTCACCAGCAGCTGACCAGCATGGGGCTGGACCCCACTGCAGCCCAGCCCAGCCCTAGGCAGCTCTCCTGAGGTGGAAGCTCTGACCTGGCTGTGGTGGCTTCCACCTGCTCAACCAACTGACCAAGGGCTGAGCTGCAGCTTCTGCTTTGGTTATTGCCCAGCTCTGCACTGCTGTGAGCAGGCCTGGAGTCTGGGAATGGTCTTGAGCTCCTCTTCCTTTCCTTTGGAGAGATCCAACCCCCCCCTGGACCTGATCCTGTCCAACCCACCCTGGATAAAGCTGTTGTAGCAGGGGGCTTGGACTGGATGATCTCCAGAGGTCTCTTCCAGCCCCTACCCTGCTGGGATTCAGGGATCAAGGAGGAGGAGTTTACCAGGTGTCTCTCCACAGCCTTCTGTGGCCCTCCCAAGGGGGTCTGAGAATGCTCTCCCTGGTCACAGAGAGCTGCTGCTCCACCCAGAGAGCTGCCAGACACAGGTGACTTGTCCCAGGGCAGCTCAGGCTGTGAGCAGTGTGCAAGGGGCACGTGGATGGGGGTCAAAGCTGGGGCAAGGAAAAGCTGGGGCAGGGAGGCCACTGCCAGGAGTGGGGGGCATGAAGCCTCACAGGCCATGGGAGCCAGCACCCCCTCCCTCCCCCCCCAGCCTCTCTCCCACTCTGCTCTTCCAGGGGAGGTCTCAGCAGCAGCTTTCCTCTGTCCCAGCTGCTCTGCTCTGAGGGCTCTGTGGGTTAAGGATGATGGTGAAGTGAGAAACAGTCACAAAGCAGCCCAGTGCCTCCCCAGCAGTCCAGAGCCACGGCAGCAGGGACTCAAGACAGGCTCCTGGAGTCTGGCTCCAAGCAGGGTCTGGAGCTGGGAGTGCTCTCCGCTGGCGCCGGGCACAGGCCGCTGTCCCCTCTGTCCCCAGGCGTGTGCCCCAAGGGCCTGTCCTGCTCTGTGTCCCGCAGGGGGGCCGGGGGGGGCTCTGCCCCACTGCTGTGGGCAGCGCAGTCCTCGCCCCCAGAGCCCTGCCCAGCCTCAGTCTGCCCGGGGAGGGCCGGACCCTCCTGGCCCTGCGGCGGGCGCTGCTCCGCGGCCGGGGGGGCGTCTGCTGCGGCCACCGCCGCCGAGGTGACCTCAATGGTGATGGAGCCAACGCTTGTCTCTGGGTGCTCGCTGCTGACCCTGATGCGAGCGACCAGGCCGGCGGCGTCCTGAGCGCCGCCGCTGGCCACAGCCTCCTGCACCGCGTCTGGCTCCAGCAGGGAGCTGCCGAGGTCGGACAGGAAGGAGGCTTCGGTGACGATGGCTGCGGTCTCAGCCACCCAGTTGAGGTCGGCGGCGGCAGCGGCGATGACGCCGGAGGCCTGGCCGGGGGGGAGGGCCGCGGGGGCGGCGCCGTCCGCCGAGGGGCCGGGGCCCAGGTGGGGCCGGCGGCTGCCGCCCACCTCCAGCGGGGCGGCCGTGGTGTTGTTGTTGAGGTTGTCCTGCAGCGTGGTCTGGGTGCCCTGCCCCACCTGCTGGTTCTGCAGCAGCATCTCCTGGATGCGGATCTGCTGGAGGATGGCCGGCAGCTCGTAGTGGTGGAAGAAGTAAATCATGGAGTGCTGGAGGAGGCAGAGGGAAAGGGAAGAGGAGTCAGCCCTGGGCAGGCTCAGCATGCTGCACCCTCCCCTCTTGCTGTCATGACAGCCAACAGCAGGATTTGGCTGCTCCCACAGCCAGGAGGCTTTCCAGAAGCCTGGAAGTGTTTCTCCCTTCTCTGTGAGTCAGAGAAGCAACCAGGTTGGAAAAGACCTCAGAGATCATCAAGTCCAACCTATGACCTAACAGCTAACACCTCCTGACATCGAAACCATGGCTTCAAGGGCCACATCCAAGCTGCCTCTGAACACCTGGAAGCTGCTTTTATAGCTGCTCTAAAGGCAGCTCTCAGAGTGCCACCCCCTGGCCCTGCTGAGGGCTGAGAGCAAGAATCACAGAATTGGTTGGGGTGGGAAAGGCCTCATCCAGTCCAACCATCAACCCAGCACCACCAGGGCCATCAAACCACAGCCCCAAGCTTCTTGAACACCTCCAGGGATGGGGGAATTCCACCACCTCCCTGGGCAGCCTGGGCCAATCTTTGCAGCAAAGAAATTGTTCCTCATCTCCAACCTACCCCTCCCCTGGCACAGTTTCAGGCCCATCCTCAGCTCCCCAGCTCCATCCTACAGCACATCAGCAGCCAGAGACACATGAGAGGGCTGTGGCTGCCCCCTCCCTGGAGGTGCTGAAGGCCAGGCTGGATGAGTCCCTGAGCAGCCTGGGCTGGTGGGAGGTGTCCCTGCCCGTGGCAGGGGGGTTGGACCTGGCTGAGCTTTGGGATCCCTTCCAAGCCAACCCCTTCCATGAATCTCTGAATCTCTAAGAGGTTTGTACTGGGGACATCAGCCTGGAGCTGGTCTTGCCAGCCCCTTCACTGCACTGACCTTCCTAAGTCTCTGCTCAGGAGATCCTCAGTGGATTCCTTCTGGAAGGATGGGACAGAAATCCTTCCCTGACACCTCACAGTCTACTCTCATTGGCATGGATGGACTGGAGCCAGCAACCACCAAGTCCTGCCGTTTGCCAGCCTCTTTCTGCTGGCCCCTTTCCAACCCAGGACCATTTCCTCTCTCCTACACATCACAGAATCAGACAGTTGTCAGGGCTGGAAGGGACCTCAAGGATCAGCCAGTTCCTTCCCACTAGATCAGGTTGCCCAGAGCCACATCCAGCCTGGCCTTAAAAACTTCCAGGGATGAGGCTTCCACCACCTCCCTGAGCAATCTGTGCCAGGCTCTCACCACCCTCATGGGGAAGAGCTTCTTCCTAACATCTAATCTAAATCTCCCCTCCTCCAGCCTGGATCCACTCCCCCCGAGTCTTATCACAACCCAACATCCTCCAAAGTCCCTCCCCAACTTTCCTGCAGCCCCCTTCAGATTATGGAAGGCCACAATAAGGTCTCCTGAGGGCCTTCTCTTCCCCCAAACTGAACAAGCCCAACTCTCTCAGCCTGTCCTCACAGCAGAGGTGCTCCAGCCCTCTGCTCATCCTCGGCTGGACAAGAAGCCTGACACAGCCCAAGCTGTGCAGCTGGTTTGCCTCTCACTGCACCCTGAACCCACAGGAGCCTTCTGGGGCAGGCAGGGTGTCCAGAACTGAGCTCACAGGATGGCATCTGCCCAGCACTCACCTGGATGAAGAGCCAGGAGGTGACCAGGGCCAGGCTGCTGTACTGCCCGTTGAAGCGGTAGTGGTAAGCGTAGAAGGCAAAGTGGTACAGGTAGAAGAACCTGGGCAGAAAAGCCACCAAGATCAGCACAGCTCAGTGGGCAGGACAAAGAGAAGTCTTTCTCCTCCTCCTGACTCTGTCCTGAGCTGGGGATTCTGGGCAGGAGGCTGCAGAACCCCATGGACCCCATCAGAACCTTGCTGCGAGCAGATCCCCCACCAGGGCGATCAAAAAGGGCAAGGGAGGGAGGGAGGAGCTCCTGGAGAGCCAGAGTGGAAGGCACTGAGCTGTGGACTCTGGGACACACAGCACAGCTCACAAGGGGCCACAGGGAAGCTCCCAGGAGCAGAGCTCTCCTGCCTGTGAGGGGCTGGAATGGGATCTGAGCAGCCACCTCCCACCAGGGAATGGGGGAACGAGAGGAAGAGGATCCCAGGCAGCTCCTACCTGAGCCAGTGCCTCTTGCTGGTGTTGGTGTGGCAGCAGATGGCATCGTACTGGTCAGCCAGCCACACGATGAGGATGATGTAGAAAGCAGTGGTGGTGTCATTGAAGAACTCTGACATAATGGCCTCCATGCCTGGGGGACAGAGGGGCTGTGACACAAGCCAGCTGGGGGGCACCCAGAGAGGGCTGCCCGAGGGGCACGGGCTCAGCGCTGGGGCTGGCAGCACCCAGCAGAGACCAGGGCAGGGGAAATTCCCTCTGGGGGACACAGCAGCTGCTGGCTGCAGCCTCCTCATGGGCCAGGGCAAGGTCAGGTCTGGGGAGGGATGTGCTTGGGTTTTTCCAGTTCAAGTGGTGCACCAGAAAGCAGCTGAAGGCACAAAGCTGCAGCCTCTGTGACTTCCAAAAGGCTCTTGCAGGGGACCCAGAAGGACAATGCAGCTCACTGTGACATCACATTCCAGAGCCTTCCACCTTGTGATGGGCTTGGGGCAGAGCAGTGACACTTCCCCCAGCTCCCAGAGGGCCCTGCTGCACACACACACACACACACAGCAGCCACCTGCAGTGTCCTTACCTACTAGAGCCAGGATGACAGTGAGCAGAGGAGCTGCAGGGAAGGCAATGGTCATGTTCATCTCCAGCATCTGCAGCAGGTCAACTGCCAGAAAGGAAAAAGGCAAAGTGGAGCTGGGGCAATGTGCAGTGAAGCCCCCAGCCCAAGCCCACTGCCCCCCTGGTGCTCATCAAGAGACAGAACAGCTCTGGCAGTGAGGGCACAGGGGGATGGATTCTCTGCGCAGCCACACACAGGAGGCTGCACAGCAGCAGCACTCAGGAGCACACAGAGGACATGCAGGGTCCTGCACCTGGGGCACCACCACCCCAGGCAGTGCTCTGGGCTTGGAGTAGAGTGCCTGGAAGCAGCCCAGCAGATAAGGACCTGGGGGTGTTGGTTGGCAGATGGCTGATTGTGAGGCAGGGAGTGCCCAGGTGGCCAAGAAGGGCACCAGCAGCCTGGCCTGGATCAGCAAGAGTGTGGCCAGCAGGGGTAGGGCAGGGATCACACCTCAAACAATGGCTTCAGTTCTGAGCCCCTCCCTCCAAGAAGGACATTGAGAGGCTGGAGCAGGGCAATGAAGCTGGGGAAGGGTCTGGAGAACAGATCTGGGGAGGGGCAGCTGAGGGAGCTGGGGGTGTTCAGCCTGGGGAAGGGGAGGCTGAGAGGAGACCTCCTTGCTCTCTGCAGCTCCCCGAGAGGAGGCTGCAGTGAGGTGGGGGTTGGACTCTTCTCCCAGGGATCAGGTGACAGAAGAGGAACTGGCCTGAAATTGTGCCAGGGGAGGTTAAGTTGGAGCTGAGGAACAATTTCTTTGCTGCCAGAGTGGTCAGGGCTTGGCACAGGCTGCCCAGGGAGGTGCTGGAGTCCCCATGCCTGGAGGTGTTCCAGACCCCTGTGGCCATGGCACTTGGGAACAGGGTCTAGTGGCCATGGTGGTTGCTGTTGGACAGAGAGCTTCTCCAAGCCACCCAAGTCCATGCTGTGCTCTGCTGCAGCAGGCAGTGTCCACTGCACCCCAAACCCCTCAGAAGGCTCCTTACCAATGAAGACAAAGATCTGGTGGTGGGAGTAGCGCAGCAGCATGGAGACAGAGAGGGTCTGAAAGAGGAGAAGAGAAGCCAGAGTCAGAGCCTAAGGGTCCAGGGAGCCACTGTGGAACTCAGGTCACAGCAGAGGCTTGGCCAGGCAAGCCTGGACCTGCAGTGCTGCTCAGCAGGCTGCACACAGCCCGTGGCTGGTAGCTGGAGCTGTGCAGACCATTTCCCAAAGAGCAATTAGAGCTTCACAAACAGCAATTAATCTTTGAGTTATTGCAGTGAAAGAGGCACTTGGTAAAGAGACCAACTCAGAATATTTGAGCAGGGGCCAAACCAAACAGCAGCAGGAGCAGAGCTGGAACTGGGATTTCTTCCCCTCCCCTGTCTGTGCTGCTGACATCCCTCCCACAGCAGCCACCCAGCACCCATTTCCTCCTCCCTCACTGTGGGACTGCAGAAGGAGCTGAGGCATGGGGGGAGGCAGCCAGGGCTGCTGAGCCAGGCTCAGCTATCACTGGGGATCTTGCCTAACCCTTGCCTGTAATCACCTCGTCTCACAAAGCCGCAGGAGACTCAGTTCTGCCTTGATCTCTCCTGGCAATTAGTGAGGCCTGCTCTTAAAGGTCTCAGAGGACAAGCTTCTGCACCCTCTGCTGTGTTGTAACCACAGAGAGAGGCTCTCCAACACCCAGCTGCCTTCTGACAACACAGCCATGGCTTCGTCCCGCTCCAGCTCCTCTTCGGGTGACTGCTGGGACTCGAAGAGCCCACACCGCCCACCGAGCAGAACCTTGGCCCTCATCAGCTTCCCTCTGAGAGCAGAGAAGGGCTCTGCCCCGGGGTCTCACATCAAGGACACATTGCCCAGCACCCAGACTTACAAAGATGACCATGATGACAAAGGCTGCCAGATAGGAGGTCCTGGCCATCCACATGCTGACGAAGCGATAGTGCTCCCCTGACACCACGTTGCGAAGGAAGCCTGCAGGGAACAAACCCAGGGGCTCAGGGCTGGCACCCCGGGGGCTGGCAGTGGGCCCCCCGGCCCCCCGGGCTCGGGGTGGGCCCCCCCGGCCCCCCGAGGCAGGGCCCCGGGGCTCAGGGCAGGCACCCCACAAACCAAGGCCAAACATCTAAGGCCAGGATCTCCAGCAGATCCTTGGCAACACTCTCTTGTCCTGCAGGGCCAGAAAGCAGGGTTTGCAGCCCCCCCCAGCCCTGCTGCTGGTGTTGCCTTGTCCTTGACAAGAACATCTCTCCATTAATGCAGGGAAGTGTTCCCTGGGCTGAGCTTAATCAATAGGCAGAAGATGATCCTTCATGCATCCACTAGGGAAGAAGGACAAAAAAACCAAACCCCCCAAGCCAAGCAAACCCCAGCCACCAATTCTGTGCTGCTGGAAGGGGCTCCCCCAAGCCTCACCTTTGTTTTCCTCGTTCTCAGCTAGAGCTTTGACACTGGACATCAGGATGTCATCATAACCCAGGAACTCGTCCAGCAGCAGGCGACTGAACCTGTCCCCAAAGCACTGATCCCTGGTGGGGTCTGAGGAGGAGACAGAGAAACCACTCAGGGGGTTTGTCCCTGCAGCCACACAGCTGGCAGGGCCAGCCCAGGGCCTTCCCAAAATGTGCAGATGACAGCAAGCTGGGGGCAGGAGTTGATCTGTTAGAGGCCAGGAGAGCTCTGCAGAGGGACCTCGACAGGCTGGGCAGATGGGCAGAGTCCAGGGCAGGAGATTGAACACAGCCAAGTGCCAGGTTGTACACAATGGCCACAGCAACCCCGGGCAGTGCTACAGGCTGGGGGGCAGAGTGGTTGGAGAGCAGTCAGGCAGAAAGGGACCTGGGGGGAGTGGTTGATAGCAGCTGAACACGAGCCAGCAGTGTGCCCAGGCAGCCAAGGTTCCTGGATCAGTGGCCAGCAGGAGCCACAAGTTCTGGGGAGATTCAAAGGTTAGGTTGGGACTGACACTGCTGGGGGGGTGGTGTCCCACATCCTCCTGCAGCAGAGGACACACCAACACCTCCCCATGCCCAGGCACTGATGAAGGATGGGGAGTTCCACCTTGTGAAGCTGGTCCTGCACACACTGACAGCTGGGAGATGAACCACAGCTAGGCATGGACACAAACCTCTCCCTCAGTACAGTCCTGGGATGATCCTGAAGGATTTGTTTAGGTGAACTGGAACAACCCAGGTCAGGACACAGATACTCAGGATGCAAACTGCCTGTTGCCTGCACAGGGCCCCTGTGCAGTGCCCCAGCCCAGCTGCACTGCAATTAATGAAGTAATCAATAAAGTTTAAGCCAAACTGCTGCACTAACAACTCACTGCAGACTCATTACCTTCACAGGCATGAGGAGGTTTGAGACTCTGTTCCTGACAGGGGCAGGTTTTGATGGAGCAGGAGAAGAGGACACTGCTCCAGGAGAACATTTCCTGCCCTCACAGGGGCACCAGGGATGCTGAGCCAGGGCAGATCTCCTCAGCACCATCCCTGACACAGGCAGGATTCCTGCTCTAACCCTGTGCTGCTGCTCCAAGCTGAGCCTCCAAACTTCAGCACCCAAAGAGAGAGAGAGAACTGTGCTGGGGGTAAGGTCAGGGCTGGCTGGAACAGGCTGCACCATCTCAGACCACTCCTCTCGGAGAGGTGTGACCTACTCAGGCGCTGCTGGCTCCGGGGAGCAGCTCTGCTAGGTGGCAAACCAGCGCCATCAGCTGTCACCAGGAGTCTCCACAGGACTAGAGAGCAGTGGAGGTGTCTCTGCAGGGCCCTTCCCACCCTTCCTTCCCTCACACTCACCCAGGGTCACCACCATGACCGGGATGCTGAGGCGCTGCCGAGTGCTCTGCGACAGGCGCAGGAAGCCATACTCCAGCGAGTACTCCACGATGTACTCCTCCTGTGGCCACACTGCAGGACAGGGAGAGGGGAAGAGAGACTCAGCAGCAGGGTATGAAAGCAGGAACAGCCCCCTCTGCATCCCTCCCTCCCTCCCTCCTGTCACATTCTGGAAAGGAGGAGCAGCTGCAGACAGCAGCTCCCTTCAGCTAGAACCGAACCGGGAAGACGAAGCTGGGGAAGGGTCTGGAGAAGAGGGCTGGGGAGGAGAGGCTGAGGGAGCTGAGGCTGGAGAGGAGGAGGCTGAGGGGAGACCTCATTGCTCTCTATGAAAAGAGGTTGCAGTGAGGTGGGGGTTGGGCTCTTCTCCCTAGGCTCAGGTGATAGAAGGAGAGGAAATGGCCTGAAACTGTGCCAGGGGAGGCTTAGGTTGGAGCTGAGGAACAATTTCTTTGCTGCCAGAGTGGTCAGGGCTTGGCACAGGCTGCCCAGGGAGGTGCTGGAGTCCCCATGCCTGGAGGTGTTGCAGACCCCTGTGGCCATGGCACTTGGGGCCCTGGTTTGATGGCCATGGTGGGGTTGGCTGCTGGTTGGACTCAATGACCTTGGAGACCTTTTCCAACCCAAGCAATTCTCTCATTCTCTTTTCTCTTTCGTTGCAGCTCATTCCCCTGATGTTCCTCTTCCTGGGAAAGCTGCAGGCCAGCAGCTCCAGGCTCTCTGTTGAGCACTGGCCACAACCTGCCTGGAGAGCCCCAGCCCACTCCTTCCTGCTCTGTTCCATTTCTGCTGCCTTTGTGCTTTAGGAAACAGCAGGAAAATACAACTGGCACCTGCTGAGCAGCAGCAAACGCTGCTGGCAGGGCAGGAGAGCACCCTGCTGAGAGATCAATGCTCCAACTGCCAGCCCCAAAGCTACAGGCAGGAGCAGCCACAGCCTCCCAGAAAACCCCCAGTCAAACCCCACAGTGCTGCCTGAAGCTCCCTTGTCTGGTGGTTGGTTATTTCCTAGAGCAGAATTCAAGCCAGCTGCTTTTTTGGCTCCCTGTCTCTGCCAGGACAACAGCTCCTGCTGAGCTGAAGCCCAGCAAGCCAGAGAACCACAGAAAGG
This sequence comes from Colaptes auratus, assembly GCA_015227895.2. NCBI lineage: Eukaryota > Metazoa > Chordata > Aves > Piciformes > Picidae > Colaptes > Colaptes auratus. The sequence continues at coordinate 7,475,247 of JAAWVA010000037.1, read as the reverse complement.
GTTGAGGTGGAAGGGACCTTAAAGATCATCCAGTATCAACCCCCCTTGCAGGGACACCTCCCACCAGCACAGCTTGCTCAAGGCCTCATCCAGCCTGGCCTTGAATACCCTCATGTAGGAGGCAGCCACAGCCTCCCTGGGCAACCTGTGCCAGGGTCTCCCCACCCTCACTCTCAAGGATTTCTTCCTCATCTCCAGTCTCAAATCTCTCCTCTCCCAGCTCAAAGCCATTGTCCCTTGTTCTGTCACTCCCAGCCCTTGTGAAACATCTCACAGCCCAGAGGACCCCCAGCTGCCCCCACAGCCAGAAGTCTTGGAGAGGTGGCAGCCACAAGCTCCCTGGGCAATCTGTTTCAGTATCAGACTGTCACAGGAGGAGGTAGGAGGCAGCTCTCAGGCACCTCACAACAAAGAAGTCCAAAGGCTGCAATGACTGAAGGCCTCTGTCCTGCTTCTTCAGGAGGCATTCAAGATCAGACTTGCTGTGGCCCTGGGCAGCCTGATCTAGCTGGAGGGGGTCTCTGCCTGACTGCAGGGGGGGTGGACAAGATGGTGAGGGGTTTGGAGCACAGCCCTATGAGGAGAAGCTGAGGGAGCTGGGGTTGCTTAGCCTGCAGAAGAGGAGGCTCAGGGGAGACCTTCTTGCTCTCTGCAACTCCCTGAAGGGAGGTTGGAGCCAGGTGGGGGTTGGTCTCTTCTCCCAGGCACCCAGCACCAGAACAAGAGGACACAGTCTCAAGCTGTGCCAGGGGAGATTCAGGCTGGATGTTAGGAAGAAATTCTTCCCAGCAAGAGAGATTGGCCACTGTAATGTGCTGCCCAGGGAGGTGGTGGAGTCACCAACACTGGAGGTGCTTAAGAAGAGACTGGAGGGGGTGCCTGGTGCCATGGTTGAGCTGATTAGATGGTGCTGGGTGATAGGTTGGACTGGATGATCTCAAAGGTCTTTTCCAACCTGGTTCATTCCATTCCAAGCTGCCCTTTGAGGGTCCCTGGGAACCTGCTGCCCTCCAGCGAGGCAGCGCTGGCACAGGTCCTCACATCACTGCTCTGAGCCCACTTCCACTGCAGGCTGCTCCTGCCTAGGGCAGGGTGGTTGGAACTGGGATGATCTTTAAGGTCCCTGCCAGCCCAGCCCATTCTGTGCACCTCGGGCAGGCAGCACAGCCTGGGCTTGGTTTGTTTCCTCTTTTGTTGCCATCGCAGAGCACTCTGAAGGCTGCAGCGGAAGCTGAGTGTTTAAACCTCGCCAGCAGAACAACTTCCCCTGGATCACAACATCTGCCCATGCTGAAACACTCTGTCCAAACATCAAAGCTGGGGGGCTGAGGGCAGAAGAAACCTTGGCCAGCCCAAGAATCAAGGGGATTGGGGGGGGGGGGGGAACACCCCACTGGAGGAGCTGAATTCTTTCCCACCCACGATTCCCTCCCACCACAGGGCTGGATCCTCTCCAGGCATTCAGAACACATCAAGGCTCAGCTCTGCACAATGTGGCTCTGACAGAACTTCAGCAACTATTAATAAAAGAGAAGGCAGTGCACCAAAAATACTCCCTCTGCTCTCTAGTCTTGGGCCACTTCATGACCCTCAAGTTGAGGATCAATGAGGCCTGGGGTCAGCAGCAAACAAGAAACAACCCCAACCCACCACAGAACCACCCAGCAGAGTGTTCAGTGGCACAAATCTTCCAGCCCAGGCCTCCCAGAGAGCAAAGCCCAGGGAGGGAAAGGGAGGTGAAAAAAAGAAAGTGAAATAAGAATCCAATGTGCACCTCCCTGTCTTAAAGGCTGAGGTTTCCTTCCCACTTAAAAAAAGAGAGTTTTCCAGCCCTGGAATTCCCTTTTTTAAGTAACACAAAGCCACTAAATCTCCCTCTGGAGCTCAGGAGGACATGAGCAGCTTAAGTGGTGGGGGCAGAAGGGGAGGGCTGAGGCAGGAGGATGTCCTGAGCCATAAGGAGCAGCAGAGCTGCATCTCACCATCACCAAAACTTGCTCAGTGGCTTTTTTGGCCATGGGAATGTGCTGCCCAGGGAGGTGGTGGAGTCACCATCACTGGAGGTCTTTAGGAAGAGACTGGAGGGGGCACTTGGGGCCATGGTTTAGTTGATTAGAGGGTGTTGGATGATAGGTTGGACTTGATCTCAAAGGTCTCTTCCAACCTGGTTAATTCTATTCTAGGATTAAGAAACTGTTCTGAGCTCTGGTGTTGAGGCAGGGACCCCAAAACACAGCCCCAAACCCTGTGAGCTCCAGGAGCTGTCAGGGCAGACCTGAAGAGCTGCTCAGAAGAGGGAGGCTCACACCACCAAAGATCTGGCACCTATCACTACCAAAATCTGACACCAGACCAAGAGGCTTCAGCACATAAAATGGGCTGGGTTGGAAAGGACCTTCAAGATCATTCAGCTCCAGCCCCCCTGCCATGGGCAGGGACACCTCCCACCAGCCCAGCTTGCTCAAGGCCTCATCCAGCCTGGCCTTCAACACCTCCAGGCAGAAGCCATCCACAACCTCCCTGGGCAACCTCTGCCAGTGTCTCCCCACCCTCACTCTCAAGAATTTCTTCCTCACCTCCAGTCTCAATCTCTCCTCTCCCAGCTCTGTGCTGATGTCCCTTGTTCTGTCACTCCCAGCCCTGGTGAAACATCTCTCAGCCCAGAGGAACCCCAGCTCCCATCCTCCCCTCCCAGCTAAAAGAACAGGTGTTGGAGAGAGGGCAGCCACAACCTCCCTGGGCAACCCCTTTCAGCAGCAGACTGTCACAGGGGGAGGTCTCCTGGTGGCTCTGCTGTTAGTACAGAGAAGGTTAACCACAGCCAGAAGCATCGTGGGGTATGTGTTGGGGGGGAGACATTTGGAGTTACTGTGCAGAGGCCTGGAAGAGGCAGAAGGAAGGAGACATGCAGGGAAGATGCAGGGGGAGGAGGAGGAGGGGGAGGGAGCACAGGTGGAGGTGTGAAGTTGTCTTTACCTGCTCTGGCTAGCATCTCAAACTCGGACACAGTCTCCCGCAGAGGCTGCATACCTTTAGTGGCTGCTTCACCCAACGACAGCTCCTGGCTCTCGTTGCGGGGCAGAGCCTCGGTGCTGCTCACCCTGGATGGCTTCAGGAACACCTTGGGCTCGATATCCAGCTCAAACTGTCACAACAGCAGGACAGGGAAAGACATCTTAGCATCACAGAGTGGTCTGGCCGGGAAGGGACCGCCAAAAGTCATCTAGTCCGACCCCCCCGCCAAGCAGCTGGCAGGGAGGTTGGAGCCAGGTGGGGGTTGGTCTCCTCTCCCAGGCACCCAGTGCCAGAACAAGAGGGCACAGTCTCAAGCTGTGCCAGGGGAGGTTCAGGCTGGATGTTAGGAAGAAGTTCTTCCCAGCAGAGAGATTGGCCACTGGAATGTGCTGCCCAGGGAGGTGGTGGAGTCACCAACACTGGAGGTGCTTAGGAAGAGACTGGAGGGGGTGCTTGGTGCCATGGTGTAGTTGATTAGATGGTGCTGGGTGAGAGGTTGGACTTGATGACCCTGAAGGTCTTTTCCAACCTGGTCTATTCTCTCCTGTCCTAACACCTTGGCACCAGGCCTGCAGCTGCACCTGGACCTGTGGCAGCAAGGCTAAACCGGGCGGCGAAGGCGGCGAACTCCTCCTCACCTTGATGGAGCTGTTCTCAAACATATCCACAGTCATCTCCTCCTCTTCCTCCTCCTCTTCCTCAGCTGGGGATTCCACCACCATGCCTGGGAACTTCTCCCCCCCACAGAACTGCAGGAAGATGGGGTCTCTGCTGGAGTTGCGCTGGATCTCCACCCGCAGGATGCCGTCGCGGGGCCACTTGTCCCGCACGTGCTCCAGGCAGTTGATGGGCGAGCGGGAGAAGGCGATGTGGATGTAGGCCAGGATGAAGAGCACGAAGAGAGCCTGCAAGCAGCAGCAAAACACAGCACAGACCATCAGCACAGCTGCCCTCAGGCCCTCCCCGGTTTTAGCCCCCACTTCCTGGCCCGTAGGGATGCTTGGATGAACGGATTCCATCCCACAATGGGTTGAGGGGGGAAGGGACCTTAGAGGTCGTCCGGTTCCAACCCCACTGCCGTGGGCAGGGACACCTCCCACCAGCACAGGCTGCTCAGGGCCTCACCCAGCCTGGCCTTCAACACCTCCAGGCAGGGGGCAGCCACAGCCTCCCTGGGCAACCTGTGCCAGTGTCTCCCCACCCTCACTCTAAAAGAATTTCTTCCTCCTCTCCAGTCTCAATCTCCCCTCTCCCAGCTCAAAGCCACTGTCCCTCATCCTTGCCATAACTCCCTCCTCAGCTCTCCTGCAGCCCCTTCAGGTGCTACAAAGCTGCTCTAAAGTCTCCCTGGAGCCTTCTCTTCTCCAGGCAGAACCACCCCAACTCTCTGCCTGTCCCCACAGGGGAAGTTCTCCAGCCTCTGATCATCTTCGTGGCCTCCTCTGGACACTCTCCATCAGTTCCTGCTCCTCGTGTTGGGAGCCCCAGAACTGGATGCAGTGCTGCAGGTGGGGTAAGTGGATTAGAGTTTTAACCTCCCCAACCCTGCATCAGCAAAGCAGCAGCCCAGACTCAGGCAGTTTCACCACTGGATCATCAGGGGAACACACCAAAGACTGCAGGAGGAGCAACCTCCTGTTCACGAGAGCAGAGCTGCCACCAGCACCCCACACAGTGCCCTGCTGCCCAAGCCCCAGGCCCTGCCAGCCAACACTGTCCCCAAAACAGCTGCAACTGGAGGTGCCTCCAAGGCATGTGGGAAGAAGTGGAAAAGCAAGTTGTGGCTTTCAACCAGTGGCCCCTCAGCAGAAAGTGTCAAAGCCCAACTTGACAAAGGCAGCACAGGGCAAACCTCAACAAAAGGCAGCCCAGCACAAGCCAAAGGCATGGCAGAGCCACCAGCTCCATGTGCAGGTCCACCACTCGCCACCATCCCCCCTTGGAGCATCATCACACAGCATCACCACACCCCTGCCCCACTTCCCTCCAAAGAGGAGCTCTTAAAGCCACAACAAAAGGAAAGGAACTAATGAAATCTCTCCCCTGTGGCAAGGCCAGAAGTCTGGCACCAGGCTGCCCAATGCTGTCCAAAGCTCATGGCTGAAAGGTCTGAGGAAGGTTGGGGTTGCTACAAGAGGGGCAGTTGAGTTTCAGGCACTTTCCAACCACCTTAAGATGCTGTTGCTAATTAAATGTGTCCCTGCACCACACTGTTCTTGACCTATTTGGGAAAGATAAGCAGGCTGGTAAACACCATCTGCAGAGCTGCATGGGAAGGTAAAACAGAAACAGCTCCCCTGGCACTGCAGGAGCCAAGAGCTGCTTCAGGACCACGGTCTGTGACTTCACCTCCCACCAGCACCTTCCCATGGCCAAGCTGGAGCCCATCTGACTGCAAAGCTCTCTGCAGATGCCCAGTGAATGCTCTGACTTCCTCAGGAGTGCCTTGAGCAAAGCAGATGGCAACAAGAACCAGCACCAGCCTCCCTGCCACCACTGCTCCCCTGCCAGCCTCCCTGTCCTCCCCAACCCAGCTACACAACAGGGAAAGGAAAGAGGGAGATATTAAACCCTGAACATGTCCTGGGTGGGAAGAAAATGTGCAGTATGAGACAATCTGTCCTAAAAGTCTTCTTGCTTTGAGTGGCTGAACTTTAGCATCTCAGCACAGCTGGGTCTGCTGTCACCTGTGGCAAGCTCTTTCCCCCCCTGCTTCCTTCGACTCTCTTTTCCTGTACCAGTGCATGGTTGGGCTTGATGATCTTAGAGGCCTCTCCCAGGTGAAACAATTCCATGATTCTACGCAAGACAAAGCTCTCATGGCCCCACCACTGGGCCTCACCCACACCAGCCCAGCTGCCCACCAAGCTGGCTCAGCCATTTCCCTTTTAGAATAGAACAGAATAGAATTAGCCAGGTTGGAAAAGACCTTTGAGACCATCAAGTCCAACCTATCACCCAGCACCATCTAATCAGCTAAACCATGACACCAAGTGCCCCATCCAGTCTCTTCCTAAACACCTCCAGGATGGTGACTCCACCACCTCCCTGGGCAGCACATTCCAAAGGCCAACCACTCTTTCTATGAAGATCTTCTTCCTAACACCCAGACGTGGGAACCAGAGCTCTGGTGGGGTTGGGACAGACCATCAGGACTGCCCCCAGCGAAAAGCAGCTCAAGCAAGCTCAGCAGGCAGTTAGGGGGTAGGTGACTCACGCACAGAGCCAAGATTTTTTGGGGTTTATAAGGAAGTTTCTGCTTTCACGCCCAGCTGCAGGCTGCCAGGACTGCCTGCTCCTTCCCCTCAAGTGCCTCTCACCTTGAGGAGGACGAAGAACTCGAAGACACGGCGGAAGGAAGGTGGGAAGAGGCGAGCATAGGTCACTGCCATCTTGAAGAAGAGCGCATGGAAAAGGCGATCGCGCACATTGATCAAGGGGTTCTGGTTGAGGTTGGGATTGCGGACGCCCCGGTTTTT
>JAAWVA010000037.1:7427569-7468253 GCA_015227895.2 Colaptes auratus | reverse complement strand
GGGTCCTCACCTCCTCCCACTGGTGGATGTAGCGGATGAGGCGGGAGAGGCGAGCAGGCGCAGGAGGCTGAGGATCTTGGTGAAGCGGACGATGCGCAGCGCGCGGCGGTCTTGTAGACCTCCGAGTCGATGCCCCTTCTCCACGATGAGGACTAGTCCACGGGATGGAGGAGACAAATCCACCACGACCAGGTCTTGAGGTACTTCTTCTTGATCTTCTCGTGGGCCAGGATGACTCCGTGTTGTCCTCGATGACGATCCCGTCCGGAAGTTCAGCACCAGATCCATCAGGAAGGTGTCGGAGACCACGTTTGAACACGATCCAGGGAGCTGTGGTCTCGCCTTAAGAAGGTGATGCCCACGGGATGATGATGGGTTGCCCACCATGAAGAGAGCAGCATTGTGAAGTCCCAGTAAAACCTGGGAAGCCAGAGGACAGAACAGGGTATCACCCGTGCCCTGCTGCCACCCTCTGCGTTGAGGGACCTGTCCGCTGCGCCCAGCCCAAGGGACTGATGCCTCCTGTGTAGCCACCTCAGCCTCAGACACCTTGCTCCTCCCTCAAGGAACCCATCTTGCTTCTCCACCCCTCAAACTGCCCTGGGGCTGATCCCACAGTGCCAGCACAGTCCCGGGTGGATTGAGCTCAATAATGGGCAGGGGCATGCAGGATGAGGCTGGGGGGGGTGTGTGCCACTGCACCTCCTGTGCATTTCTTGGCCAGAGTCTGCCTGGAGCACCCAAACCCAGCCAGGCCTGGGGGTGAGGAGAGAACGATGCCACAGGCATCAGTGAGGAGATTCCCACACGCTGATCCCACCCCGGGTAGCCCGTTGGCTGGGACCACCCTTGTCCCCAGCCTGCTGGCCACAGCGTGCCATCACACCCTCCACAACCAAGTGCACAGGTGGAGGCAGGACAGGAGAGCCCTGGGAGCAGCCCCCCCCCTCCCCACTCCCTGAGGTGGGACCTGAGGTCCGGGGACAGAATGGCGGGAAGGGACAGGCCACCCCGCCCTGGCAGCCCCCTGGCCCATGCTGTGTCCCAGTTTCGTGGTGTGCAGAGTGTGATGGGCGCCCAGCAGCGTGGCCGCGGGGAAAGAACCATCGCAGCTGCCGGCTCCGCAGATCACGTAGGGCTGCAGCTGGAGCTGGCGGCGCGCAGCCTGTCAGACAGCGAGGGGTGAGCATCCCCTTCTGCCTGCGCCTCCTGTGCCGGGCTGCAGGGCTCCTCCCTCCACCATCCTTCCCTGCTTCACCCCCCATCCTGCTCTCCTTTCTCCTTGTCCCATCTCCCGGCCACCAATGACCTTTCCGAGCATCTGCAAGGTCACAGCAGCCCCATCCCAGCGGGATCGTGCAGAGGGGATCCCAGCCCCCCGCTCCCCTCCTGCCCCTCACCCCAGCACTGGCCTGGGGGGGAGCAGGAGGGGAGGATGCTCCTCGGTGCCACACTCAGGACCCTTGCCTTCTTGTGCTCGCCTCAGCCACACTTCCCACCCCAGCAGGAGCCCCTGGGAGCTGCCCTGGCCCTGCTGGGCGCTGGCCACACTGCCAGGAGCCAGGGGGGATGAATGGGAGACCCCCACCGTGCAGGAAGAAGATAGGGCCAGATCCATCCCCCCTCCCTGCCAGCGCAGGACCAGAAGAGCTGAGCATCCCAGCTCCTGACCTTTCTCCAATGACACCTTCCCCACGTGAGACTTTGCCCTGGCACCCGTGAGTGATGTCACTGCTGCACAACGATGACTTCACACCCAGGGCAGTCTCCAGGTACCCTCCTCAGCTGCCAGCCAGGCTGTGCTCTCCTCACACCCGGGGAGCGAGCTCTGGCCACCGCCACCGAGCAGTCGTCCGGTGCCCTGCGACCTCCCCCGGGTGGACCCAGACGCAGCCTCAGGCTGCAGCTGCTGGCACGACCTTCCCCAGCCATGCCATCATCAGCAGAGCCACTGCCTGGGGCTGGGTCAGCCCACGGTGCCAGCACTGTGCAGGACCTGCCCTGCAAACCACCCCCCCAGCAGCTCTCCCGACCCTGCTGCACCGCGCGAGTCCTTGGGGGCATTCTCCACAGGAGCTGGGGCAGAACAAAGATTAAATACCGTGCCATCTGGGCACGACTCTGCCCTGGCTCAAATCCCTTTGCATCTGGCTGAGGCAGGGCTGAATTCGGCCTGCTGAGGAGATAACTGCTCCTGATCCCCCAACCCCCCCCCCCCCAGCACACCCAGACCGACTCTGCGCTCTCTCTTCGGGACCCGGTGCGAAGCCAACGCTTTCTTCTTCTCCTCGGAGGGCAGCATGTGCACAGAAAGAAGATTCAACCCAGGCTACTAAAAATAGTGGAAACAAATTATTAGGCTCCTTGGCAACCCCCTCCCTAGCCTCTGACCCGTTGAATGACAGCGATGGTGACGGAGGATGCCGAAAGCCTCTGCGGGCTGGGGCTGGCTGCTGCCTTCCGGCTCCATCAGATGCCCAGAGCGTGGCACAGCAGTGCCACCCCGCAGCTCCTGGGCAGGAACCCAAGCTGGGGCCACGCCAAGTCTCAGGGACCCCACCACGCTCCTTCCCCCCGGACCTAGGAGCATACCCCTCCTCAGAGCTGCCACCTTCCGATCTGCCACCCCCCCCCCAGCACCTCCAAAACCCCAGCAGAGACCCCGAGGCTGGAGCGGTGCAGGGCTATGCCCACACCAGCAGGGCCTCCTCATCCACCTGCAGCTATTGCCTGGGAGGTGGCCAGGAGAATCCTCTCCCCCCCTGCCCCGAGCTGTCCAGGGCACAGGACATCAGGGCTGTCCCCACTCGCTCCATCACCAATGCACAGAGCTCTGGAGGAGCTGCTAGGGACAATCCAGCTGGTGTGGGGGTCGGTGTGGGATCGCACAGGATCAGGTGGGACGGGGGTGGGATCAGCACCTCACAAACTTGCACCACATACTCTCAATCCCCAAAACCAGGTCACCCTTAGAAGTGGGTTAAGAAGCCACAGGAAAAGTTTGCCCGAGCTGAGCTAGCAGCAGGGTGTGGTGCCCAGCACTCTGTCCCAGCACAGCCACTTGTGATGAATGACTGCTGCTGCTCTCCCCTGGAAAGCAATCTCCCCCAGGCGTCCCTGGAGATGGGAGGGGAGGGGATGGGGGATGGAAAAGAGGCTTTACAAAATCTGCTAAGGGACCCAAAGCTTTACAACTCCCCTCGCTGGTTGCAGCCTTTCTTCCTTGGTGGTCAAGTGGTGGCTTGCAGCTCCCCCAGGTTCAAATGCCCAACACTGGCACTGAAGAGGGGCAGAGGAGCTCCTCAACAGCCTCCCCAGGGGCACCAGTCACACTGGGACCAGCCCCAGTGTGCACCTTGGGAGCCACAGCGGCCCAGACCCTTCACTCAGAAGCCCCATGGTGGCACCAGCACCAGGCAGCAGCACAGCCCCCAAACCCTTTTTAAGCCCCAAAGAGGACGGCTCTGGCCCAGCAGCAGCACCAGGGACGTGTGCTCTGGATGCAGCTTCAGCCCAGTTCAGGTGCTGGAGCAGCTCTTGCAACAGGAATTCCCTGCTGGACAGCAGCAGCTCAGCCCCTGCCCCATGCCTTGTGGAAGCTGGGAGTGCCCTGCTGGCGACAGTGGATGCTGGCACAGCCACAGCAGGAGGCCTCAGGATGCTCACAGAGAGATGGGCACCAGCACCACCACTGAATCACTGCCTGCATGCAGCTCCCTGCATTCTTGATGCATCCAGTGAAGTGCTGGGGATGGATCCTCCTCCCTTACACAAGCCTCTCACCAGCCAGCAGAGGAAGGGCTCAGCCATGGAGCCGGAGCACACCCTTGCCTCTGGTTGTGCCACCGGCCACCTCCTCATCCCTGGCACCCTACATCTCTGCCCTCAAGGCCTCACATTGCTCCCTGGCCCTATATATGTCCCTGCCTGGCTCTCTGGGTGTAAAGATGGAAGTCAGACCAGCAGCATGCCCCAGACCACTGTGAAAGGAGGGCTGGATGTGGGCTCCCAGCTCCCAGCCCCACTCCTGGAGCTGCAGAGGCACCCCCCAGAAATGACAAGACAGGCAAGGCTGGTTGGTGGGGTCCCAGCCCCCTTCCCCCATGAATAAAGAAGCCACAGAGCAGAGAAACAGAGCACAGCACCCTCACAGAGGTGGCTCTGCCTGACACCATCTACCTCAGAGCACAAACCACAAGGTCTCTGTTCCCAGGTTTGCAGCTTGGGAATCTCAGCCCAGCCACCCCAGCTGCTTCCTCACCCTTCAGTATTGCATTGGAAACAGCAACTTGCAGTCCTGGGAGCAGGTCTGCCCCTGGGTTTGGCATGAATGATGGCCAGTGCTGCGTGTCCACGAGGAGCCAGGCTCTCCAAAGGCTGCTGATTACCAAGTGATGTCACACATGCAGATGGGCAATGATTGCATCTTCCGATGGGCAAAGTGGGGTTGCAAGGCTCAGAGGCTCCGTTAGCATTAGGAGATCCGCGTTGGATTGTGTGGTTTGTTTTAAGGTAGGACGAGGTGGGACGGGTGGACACATGTCCTCAGCGTGCACGGACGGAGCGGGCTCCGGCTGGGGCGCTCAGCCCTGCCCGGAGCTGGTCCTGGCCGTGTGCACGCTGGCGGAGCAGCCGATGCTGAAGCTCTGCCCGCAGCTCCTCCCCGCTGGGCAGGGAACTCTCCTACGCCACTCACGGCAGCAAAACACAGGCAGAGGCTCTTCCCCCAGAGGGTTTCAAGACTTGGTAAGCGACTCCGGGAGGGATGGAGCCAACAACGTGGGGCTGGCCGGCCAGGGTGACTCCCCAAGGTCACCCCCAGCGCCAGCCCCGGGAGCACTGCTGCCCTGTGCCAGGGAAGACCCCCACCAAGGCCTCGGTCCCACCATGGGCTCCCCACAGGGAGACCCTGCTCCTGGCAGTACCACAGCTTTGCCACCCGGCCCAGGTGGCTCAGGGATGGGGGGACACCGGAGCCAGGCCATCACCCCACTCCCAGCCTTTCCCAGCAGCTCACAGCTGCTGAGGGGGACGTGGAGCAGCGCAGAGGGGCAGAGTCCCCCCAGCCTGCTCAGTCATGGCAGGGACAGCGGAGCTCCCTCCACCCTGGGACTGGCAATGGCCATGTGGTGCAGCCTGCCCTCACCCTGGTGCTGCAGCAGAACCTGGATCCCAGCAGCAGGACAAAGAGAGGGCTCCAATGAGCACCCACAGCAGGTTCCCAAAGGGAATGCGTGCCACAAGGGCATGGAAGCCCTGTGCAGAAGGGAAGCCCTGAGGGCAGGTTGAAGGCCTCTGGAAGATGCTGGATCACCCCAGGAGCGGTGCACGAGGGTGGGAGCAAGAGGGGCAGGTGCTGCTCTCAGCCTGCCCAGCCAGAGCGGAGCACAGCACCCATGGCCACTTCCTCCTGCCATGGGGACCCTGGCACTAGTGGGCACCCATCAGTGCCAGCAATGAACATCTCCCAGGATCTGGCATCTCCCATTCCAGCAAACCCTCCCTCAAGCCTCCCAGATCACACCAGAACGACTTGGAGCCCTTCACCCCCCTCAGCCAAAGGCCCCTCTGAGGTCACTGGACCAGGGCCCCCAGTGGCTGTGTCACCAGCGATGCCAGCAGGGTCTCGGCCACCCGACCCCACCAGGTGCCGTGCCACCTGCCCCAGCCAGGTGAGCCATGTCCCCATCCTGGCAGTTTCCACATGCCCTGGGAAGCGTTTGGCACCCCTGAGCTCATCCAGGGCTCAGGGGCTGAAAGGGGAGAGGGCTGCAGAGCCTTTCTCCCAGGTTCCCCATTCCTCGGCTGGAAGCCACAGAGGCTGGACCCTGGGGGCTCCGGTGCTCTTGGAGAGATGAATCCTTCCTCAGGGTCCCTGAACCTAAGGGACAGGATGAAGCCTCCTGGGGGAGGGGGGAGCCTTTGCAAAGCACTGCTTGACAGTGGGGAGAGCAACGTGTCCCCCGGGCCAGATCCCGGCCCTGCCAGGGGAGGGTTGGTTTGGGGGAAGCCAAAGCTCGGTGGGGCTCCGGAGGGGCCCTCCTTGACCGAGCCGCTGGAGGCCCCGGGAAGGACGAAGAGATGCCCCTGCCCGGCCCCCCCGGTGGCAGAGCACAGGGCTCCTGGCACCCTGGGATCGCCGGCTGGTCCCGGGGAAGGGGATGCCCGGCCGCGGCCCCTCCCTGCACGCAGCAGCATCCGCGCTGCCACCTCCAGCACAGCTCAAGGTGCCCTCTCCCAGGGCACGGCTCGGCACGGCTCGGCCTCTCCATTCGCCGCCGCCGGGGCCAGCCCTGGGCTCCGCTCTGTCTCTCATTCCCCATTCCCGCCCGCGGTCACCGGGTGTGGATGCTCCGGCACGGCGCCGGTCCCCGTTTGATGCTCCGGCCCGGCCCGGTGCTCATCCTCTCGGGATGCTCCGGGACCGGTGCTCGCCCTCGCGGGGTCCCGCTCGCCCCCCGTCCGGCCGGGCCGCACCTGAAGTCGCTGTAGGGATGGATGATCCAGGCTCCCGCCGACTTGACTCTCTCCTGTTCCCGTTCCACCGCCTTCTGCGAGCCGAACATCCGCAGCGAGAACTTATTAACGCCGGGCTGGAGCATGGCCCCGAACTGCCGCTGCATGAAGCTGGCCTGGCTCCCGCGGGCCTCCTCTCCCGCATCCTCGCCCGCGCCCTCCTCGGCCGCCTTGGCCCCGCCGGGGGATGCGGAGCCGCCGCCGCCGCCACCGCCGCAGGAGAAGGAGACCTTGGGCTCCCGGGGCGGCTCCGGGCCGGGGCTCCGCGGCGGCTCCCCGCGCCGGCACTCGCCATTCGGGGACCCCTTCCCGCCGCGGCTCCGCACCCGCCCCGCCGCAGCCGCTGCCGCCGCCGCCGCTCCGCCGCGCTTGGCCCCTTCGGCTGCTTCTTCCTCGGCCGCCGCCTCCCCGGCCGCCGCACCGCGGCCCGCCCGCATCCTGCCGCCGCTGCCGCCGCCGAAGCCACCGGCGGCCGAGTGTCGCGGGCCGCCGAGGCGGGGGCGGGCCGGGGGCGGGCGGCGGGGATGGGCTGGGGGCGGGCGGCGGGGACGGGCCGGGAACCGCGCGTCTCCGCAGCTCCCTCCGCCGGTCCAGCCCGGTACCGGACACCGACAGGTGCTGCCGGCCACCGGCACTGCACACCGGCTACCGGCCCCCGGCAGCGCAGCCCTCGGCGCGGGGCCGCTCCGGCCGCTGCTCGCCGTGTGCCGGGATTTCAGGGCCGGCTGCAGGGAGGCCGGGAGGGTTCCTCTGCACCGGGAGTCACCGGGAGTAGCCAAGGGGTAACGGCGCAGGTTCCTCGGGGAAGATCCCGGTTAGAAGAAAGAGAATTTTCCCCAGCAAGGACAAGTGGCCACTGGAATCATCTCCCCACGGACGAGGTGGAGTCCCCACGATTGAACACGTCAGAGATCCAGCTGGACAGGGGCTGGGGCAGCTTGCTTAGACCCGGCTTTGCTAAGAAAGGTTGGACCAGAGGATCTTTGAGGTCCTTTCCAACCTGAGATTCCTCAGGCTGAGCCCAACAGCCCCCAGCCCAGCTCCCCTGCTGGGGTGGGAATGCTCCATCCAGGTGCTGCCCATGTTCATGGAATCATCGAACTGTTTCGTTTGGAAAAGGTCTCTAAGGCAAAGCCCAACATCAACCCAACACCACCATGGCCATTAAACCCTGTCCCCAAGTGCCATGGCCACACTTCCCTTGAACATCTCCAGGGATGAGGGACTCCACCACCTCCCTGGGCAGCCTGTGCCAATCCCTGATCAGCCTTGCAGCAAAGAAGTTTTTTCCCTCCTCTCCAATCTAAACCCTCAGGGACTGACAGCCCCGGGACAGGGCAGCTCCTGCATGCTCCAGAACCAGCTTGAGCCAGCGCCTGCAGCTGGACACCAGCTGGGCACCCACACCAGGCACAGCCAGGCCCAGCGCTTCAGACGCCAGGCAGAGGTCAGTGGAACCAGTACCTGCTGCCCCCCACCCCAGGAGCACGATCCTCCTGCTGGGCACAGCCGGCACAGCCCCGGCGCTGCCGGCTCAGGGCAGGGCAAGGCTTGTCCGGGGTCATGGTGCCACACAGGCACCGCGGCCATGGTGAGTGGCACCATCTGCTGCCCACAGTGCAGGACAGCTGGATGCTGCCCATGCCCAGTGGCCCACGCTGGCCTCGGGCAGAGCCAGCCCAGCTCCATGCAGAGAACAGGCAGTGCTGCAGCCCCTCCCCGGGGCCCCACATGGCAGGACAGCCTAAAACCCACCCTCCAGCTGCCAGCAGGCTCACTCTCACCCCTTAGCCTGGCATGGCTGCCAGCCACAGCCCATTTCTCCAAACCACTCTGAGCACAGTGCTGGCCCCAAGCCCCCCAGGGAGCCCCAAATAAGCTGAGGCTGTGGCTTAACCTGAGCAGAAGGCTGGGAACCCCCCCAGCAGATGTGCCCTGCCCAGCAAGTCAGCAGCTCAGAGCTCACCCTGAGGCCTCAGGAGGCAGAGACCAAGCAGGGTCCTGGCAGTGCCCAGAGCACCCACCCACACTCTTCCTGGCATGGCACAAGGCCCTGTGGCACAGTCCTGCTCCCTCTGTCCCCATGCAGAGCTTGCTGTGGCAGTAGCCAAGGCTCTACCAGTGCAGAGGAGATGAAGCAGTGCCCAGAGCACCCCATCCAAGCTCTCCCTGGGCTAGACCAAAGGCCTGTGGCACAGTCCTGCTCCCTCTGCCCCCATGCAGAGCTTGATGTGGCAGCACCCAAGGCTCTACCAGTGCAGAGGAGACAAAGCAGTGCCCAGAGCACCCCATCCAAGCTCTCCCTGGGCTAGACCAAAGCCCTGTGGCACAGTCCTGCTCCCTCTGTCCCTGTGCAGAGCTGGGTAGGGCAGCACCCAGCGCAAAGGAGACAAAGCAGGGGCCCTGCAGTGCCTGAGCATCCACCCACACTCTCCCTGGGCTAGACCCTGTGGCAGAGTCCTGCTCCCCCCTCCCCGACGTGGCAGCACCCAGCTCTCCACCCCAGCAGCTGCTGCTGGGGAGCAGGCCCAGCAGAGAGCAGCAGAAGCTGCTCCATCCCTCCCTTAGCTCCCGGGGCCCTTCCCCGGGCCCTCACCCCGGTGCCAGCTCTGCCAAACAAAAGGCACAAGCGGTGCTTTGTGCTTGGAGAGAGGGGGGATGGAAGGGGGGCCCGGGAGCCAGGTCAGGCCAGGCCCCATAATCCTCATCAAGGAAATGAAGCCATGCATTGATTTTTTCCTTCCAGCAGGCTGCAAAAGGCTTGCATAACCTACTTACGTGCTGCAGAGCCACGCTGCCTGGCCAGCCCCGGGGCCAGACAGGCAGCAGAAGCATGATTGGCATGAACAGGGCCTGGACCACCACGGGGGCCAGCCCTGGGGGCAGTAGCTCTGCCCAGGAAGGTGCAGGGAGGGTCACAGGGCTCCGACTGCAGGGCCCTGCAGTCGGAGCCCTGTGACCCTCCCTGCACCTTCCTGGGCAGATGGAAGTGGTTGGCTACAAGGTTCCATTGCTCACCAGCCGGGGCAGAGCCGGCCTCAGAAGCTCGCTGCTGGCAGCAGCAAGAGGACTCCTCACCTCCTCTCTGCAGGCACACACCTCGGCTCTCCCTCCTCCCCCCCAGGAAAGAGCAAGGTGAAGGAATCAAGAGCTGCCCAGAGAAGAGCCAAGACACAGAAGCTGCAGTGGCCCTTGGTGGGGGTTGGGGCCAAGCCTCCGACCTCACAGCCCCAAGAGGAGGAAGGTCGAGGTGGAGCTCTCCAGGGCCGGGAGCACCACTTGCCTGCCTCCCTTCCCAAGGACCTGAGCACCTCCGGAGCTGCAAAGCACTTGGGTGATTAGAGCACAGTCAGAGCTGGCACCAAAGTGAGACACAAGGAGCTGTGTTCTAGAGCCTGAAATGAGTCAGCAGGTCAGGCACTTCAGGGGGGGGTGAGGGGGGCCCTTGCCAGGAGGGGAAGAGACCAAAGTACAGAGGTGGATAAAAGAAAACAGAGAGAGAGGAATCATCTTTATTGGTGAAGTGTTACAGATGGAACAGCTCAAAGCTACCCAGCAATGAAGGTGTTAGACTCCACTGAGCATTCATCTGCTCTCAGGCTCCTGTCACATCCTGATGGCTCAAGAACAAAACAGGCTGGGACTCATCCCCCCTCCCCCCCCCCCACTACCACCATCCTCTCTTCACCCTGCCCCTACACCCCTCCACAAGCAGCAGCTCCAGGAGAAACCTTGGCAAAGCCACCGGAAGTAAGTTAAGAGCAGCTGGATCTCCCCCGGGCCCAGCTCCTGGTTGGGTGTTTCAGTGAGGAGAGCGCTCTGGAAGGAGCTGATGGCACCAGGGCAGGGCAGTGGCCCAGGCAGAGTGGCCCTTACAAGCCAGGTGCCACCCCCTCCCACCAGGAATGGTGCAGCCTTGCTCGGGCTGAAGGTGCACAACCACCTCCTAACCCCCTTGGGGCAAGTCAGGTTAGCTGCAGAGGCTCTGCCCAGGGCACAGCATCTCCCCCCAGCCCAGCAAGGCAGGAGGAGCACAGGGGGGGGGAAGGGAGGGGAGGTCAGGACAGCCCTGCCCAGCACACTCTGATCTCCCCAGAGCCAGGAGAGAAGATTTTTTTCCCTCCCCCTCTCTGCACCAACAGAGAAAACCTAGGAGAGAGAGAGAGACAGCCAGTGACACTACCCAGGGTCAGGGGGTTTACATTTACAGGTAAGGGGGGGGGGAGGGGAGGAGGGGGAAAACCCTCCCAGAACTCCTTTTTATTAAAAAAACAATGAGAAGGTGTATTTGAGATCCTACAACTGAAAAGTTTCCTTAGAAAGTGAAGCAACTGAATTGCAAGGACACACTAAAAAGTACTCCTGGTGCTACTTTAACCAAAAATAACCCCACCCTACCCCTCCCACCCCCCCAAAACAACCCCAAATAACCCCAAACCCAACAAATTAGAAGAAAATAAAATCGTCCAGAGCAGTTCTTCATCTACAGGTCACCTGGCAGGAGGGAACAAAAGAAAAGAGAGCAGTGAGATCATCTCAGCTGGACCAGGAAGGCTCAGCTGTGCTGGAGGGGGGGGGCTGAGGGAGCTGGACAGGGCAAAGCTGGGGGTTAGGACTTAGCTCCTGCTTGAGCCTAGGGGAGGAGCCACCAGCCCTTCAGCCCCGGGGCCCTAGCCCCCAGGGCCAGCCCTCCTTCTGCCCCCGGGGCCCTAGCCCCCTTTCCTCCCCAGAGGCCCTAGCCCCCAGGGCCCAGCCCCCCTCCTGCCCCGGGGCCCCTAGCCCCCAGGGCCCAGCCTCCCCACCTCTGGCCCCAGGGGCAGCCCCCTTTACCCCCCAGGGGCCGTAGCCCCCTGCAGCAGAGTCCAGCACTTTCTTCCCCTCCTCCCCTGCTCTCTCTGGGCAGAAGCCACACTGCTGACCCCCACAGGCACTCCCAGCAGCTCTGGCAGGTTCCTACAGGGCTACCCCTGGTCCATGCCCTCCCCTTTCCCCAGGTGCTATGGGATGAGGTTGGGTCAGGAGCGTCGCTGCTTGCATGGATGCTCCTCCCAAGGACCCCTTCTGCAGAGACAGGAACTGCAGCTGGGCCTGAGGCCCAGAGCTCCAGCCAGGTCACAGCCAGAGATGGGCACCAGGAGGAGGTGAACAGCTGGCACAGAGCAGCTGCCCCTGGGCACAGCACTCACCTGGCTCCTGCTCTCAGTTGGCGTTTCTCTGGCGGACGTTCTTGTCCTTGTGGTTGGTGGCATTGCTCTTCCTGCAAAGAGGAGAAGGGGGCAGTGAGGAAAGGAAAAGCCCACCCAAAGCCTCCCCCTGCCACTGGTGTCATTCAGACCCAGGTGCTGGGTCAAGATGAGGTCAGTTACCAGAGCAGAGTCACTCAGACATGGACCCACCCCACAGACATCAAAACCAACCATGGGAGGGGCAAGGCCCCCACCCAGTGAGCTACCACCCCCTGGCATTCCCTCAGCAGAGGGGATTCCCCAGATGGTAGCAGGACAGATCTGGCTAGAGAGGAAGCAGCAGGGTACTCACAGTGGTGCAGAGCCTCCATCATCATCTTCGCAGTCAGGACGAGCATGGAAAGAGAGAACAAACAGCATCAGGGCAGAGCACGTCCAGAGTAACCCAAAGCCACCTCTGAACCCTCTGGGTGCTGCATTCCAGACAGGTTACAGACACTTGGGATACTGCTGCCTGCACCCAAAAGGTCACCTCACCCACAGGGGCTCTGGTTTCACCAGGGCCTGCTTCTCACCAGAGCACAACCACCCCTGCCTGAGCTTTCAGCTGCCTCTTGGCCATGTTTAGACAAGGCACAAAGCTGAGACACAAGCCCCTGGCAGGCAGCTGCTTCTGCTGGTCCAGGGGGAGCTTGGCTGGAGAAGAGTCACCACCACACCTCCCACCTGAGAGGAGAACAGAGCCACCACCACCTCCCCCCTGGCAGGAGAGGTCAGGTCTGGCACCTCGTGAAACCTGAGACCACAGCCCTGCAGCCCCAGAGGGCGGCAGCCAGGCAGCCCCTGCAGCAGCACTGCTGGGAGGTGAAGCCTGGCTAATACTGGCACCCTCTGCACCCTCAGCTCCCCAGGCAGCCTTCCCACCACCACCTGGGGAAAAGCCACAGGCCCACAGCAGCCACAGTCCCCACCCTACAGCACCACCAGAGCCCAGACTTCCACACTGAGCCAAGGGGATCCCAGAGAGGATGTTCCAGGAAGGAGGATTTCAGCAGCAGCAGCAGGAGGAGGACACCCTCCCCGCTCCCAGCACTGCAGGAAACCAGAACACACCCCCCCCACACTCCTGCTACAGCTAAGAGAACCTCTGCCAACATCTGCCAAGCCCTGGGGCCTCTCACCAGCTCCTTGCAACTTGCCCCCCCTCCAAAAGGAGGCTTCCCAGGCTCCCCTCAAACAGGCTGGGAGCACTGGGACCGCCCTGGGCACCAAGACCTGCACACAGCTGGTGAGGGGACAGATGGAGGCATGGCTGCAGCTACCCCCTGCTTCCCAGGCAAGGTGGCACCCAGCAGCAGAGGAGGGAAGAGTGGGAAGGTAACACCAGCAAGGACATCAGACCACACAGGAGTCAGACTCTCCCCATCCTGCCTCCCAGGGAGCAGCCAGCTCACCACCACACACCATGAGGGACAACATTTGTCCAAGCTGTGCCTTACTGCCACCTCCCCTCCCAAGGGGCAAAGGGACAAAGACTTTCAGGGAGAGAGAACCACTTCACAGCAGGAAAGCATAGAGCTGTGTGCTTGCCAGCCAGCTGTGATGCTGTATCCTCACCCACAAGCACTCAGGCTGGAGAGCCCTGGCCAAGGAGCATCACAACACCAGGACACACATCCTGTCTTCATCTGCTACAGCTCTGACATGATCTGGAGCAGGCTGGTGGCATCAGAAGCCAGATCACTGCACACAGGCTGAAGGCTGGGAAGGGTTTTTTTTGATGGAAGATGCAGCTACAACATCCTGGAGAAGAGAAGGCTCTGAGGAGACCTAATTGTGGCCTTCCAGGATCTGAAGGGGGCTCCAAGAAAGCTGGGGAGGGACTTGTGAGGGTGTCAGGGAGTGATAGGACTGGGGGGGAATGGAACAAAACTAGAAATGGGGAGATTGAGATTGGATGTTAGAAGTTGTTCCCCATGAGGGAACCCTGGCACAGGTTGCCCAGGGAGGTGGTGGAAGCCTCCTGCCTGGAGGTGTTTGCAGCCAGGCTGGAGGTGGCTGTGAGCAACCTGCTGCAGTGTGAGGTGTCCCTGCCCATGGCAGGGGGGTTGGGACTGGCAGAGCCTTGAGGCTGATCCTAATTCTATGATCCTAGAGAACTCCTCTCCCTTCAGCCAAGGGTGTCTGAGGACAAAGCATCTGCTCCTGGAGCTGCTGTGAGCAGAACACCCCAAGCCCTGCAGCCAGGGGAGGGGGATCTGGTTACAGCCCCCCTGCTGCACCTCCCAGCACTCATCCTGCTCGACCCGTGTGTGTCCCCGCAGGGGGCCGAGGGGCCTGGGCAGGAAGGATGCCGAGCATTTACACTTCATTGTTCCCGGGATCAGATAGGGGAGGGGCAGCTGGGCCAACACAATGCAGATCCCCAGATAAGGAAAGGGAGGAGCCGATGCTTCCAGAACAGATTAAAAGATAGCTCCAGGCTCTGAGAGTCAGGATGTGAGGGCCTGAAGATCCCAAACGGATCCACGACCTGCACCTGAAGTCAGCTAAGCTCAGTCCTGTGGAGCCACTGACACAGGGCCCTCCCGGGCAGGCAGCAGAAAAGCTCTTTAGGAATCAGCTCCTTCGCTGCCAGAGGAAGCCCCATCCTGGAGACACCACTCTGAAGCCCTCCAGCGAAGTGCAGAGCAGCTGCTGAGACAAAGGGTCAGGCTGACCTGGGCTCAATCTTATCTGGCTGCAAGATCCAAGGCACAGCTTTGCCCAAGGGCTGCCACAAACCCTGCAATTATTTGCAGCTTCCTGGCTCTGGGGCCTGGTAAAGGCTTCCCCAAGGCTTTGTAAGTGCCCTGAGAAGCAACCCTCAAAGTAACACCCTGCTGAGGGGAGCTCTCCACAGGACAGGACCAGGGGCAACGGTTTGAAAGTGCAGCAGGGCAGGTTTAAGTCGGACATAAGAAGGAAATTCTTCACAATGAGGGCAGGGAAAGGTTGGGACAGGTTCACCCAGGGATGTGGTGGAGGCTCCAGCCCTGGAGATGCTCAGGATCAGACTTGATGTGGCCCTAGGCAGCCTGCTGTGATTGGAAGTGTCCCTGCTGACTGCAGGGGGGGGTGGGTGGGACAAGATGCCCTTGGAGGCTCCCTTCCAATTTGATGCAATCTGAGTACTTTGGCTGCACCCACAGAGATTGAACCCCAGCACCTCTAACCTCCAACTGAGGAAGCTCTCCACAGGAACCCCTCAGCTGCACCCCACAAGCTACTTGCTCTCTCCAGAAAGACTGAACCCCAGCACCTCTGACCTCCATATGATGAAGTTCTGCACAGGAACATCTCAGCTGCACTCTGCAAGTTACTTGGGTGTCTCCAGAAAGACTGAGCCCCAACACCTTTAAGACTTTGAGCCCCCAGCACCTCTAACCTCCATCTGATGAAGCTGTCCACAGGAACATCTGGGCTGCATCCTACAAGCTCCTTGCTCTCTCCAGAAAGATTGAACCCCAGCACCTCTAGGATTCATCTGATGAAGCTCTCTGCAGGAACAGCTCAGCTGCACCCTACAAGCTCCTTGCTCTCTCCAGAAAGATTCAACCCCAGCACCTCTAAGCTCCATCTGATGAAGCTCTCTGCAGGAACACCTCAGCTGCACCCTACAAGCTCCTTGCTCTCTCCAGAAAGATTCAACCCCAGCACCTCTAAGCTCCATCTGATGAAGCTCTCTGCAGGAACACCTCAGCTGCACCCTACAAGCTCCTTGCTCTCTCCAGAAAGATTCACCCCAGCACCTCTAAGCTCCATCTGATGAAGCTCTCTACAGGAACACCTCAGCTGCACCCTACAAGCTCCTTGCTCTCTCCAGAAAAACTGAACCCCAGCACCTCTGGGATTTTTAGCCCCCAGCACCTCTAGGATTCATCTGATGAAGCTCTCTGCAGGAACATCTTGGCTGCACCCTACAAGCTCCTTGCTCTCTCCAGAAAGACTGAACCCCAGCACCTCTGGGATTTTGAGCCCCCAGCACCTCTAACCTTCATCTGATGAAGCTCTCTGCAGGAACACCTCAGCTGCACCCTACAAGCTACTTGCTCTCTCCAGAAAGACTTTGAGCCCCCAGCACCTCCCAAACTTTGAGCCCCCAGCACCTGCAACCCCCACTGGATGAAGCCCTCGGCAGGAAGATTATAGGTAGTGATAGGACTAGGGGGAATGGAATGAAGCTGGAGGTGGAGAGATTCAGGCTAGATGTGAGGAGGAAGTTCTTCACCCTGAGAGTGGTGAAGCCCTGGAATGGGTGGTCCAGGGAGGTGGTTGAGGCCCCGTCCCTGGAGGTGTTTAAGCCCAGGCTGGATGAGGCTCTGGCCAGCCTGCTCTAGTGTGGGGTGTCCCTGCCCATGGCAGGGGGGTTGGGACTGGGTGATCCTTGTGGTCCCTTCCAACCCTGACTGATACTGTGACACTACGCTAGGATCTCAGCCGCACCCCTCAGGTCCCTCGGGAGTCTCTCCCGAGCGGCTTCCCCCCAGCACCTCTTACCGTCCAGCACCTCATCCGGCTTCCTCCTCTTCTCGTAGATGAAGATGATGGTGACGAGGACCAGCACCTCGGCCACGATGCCCAGGAAGGGCCAGAGGGCGGCCAGGCGGCTGCGGACGCGCAGGCTGAGGGCGGCGCCGCCGGCGCCGTAGGCGTTGGTGCCGTTGCAGAGGTAGTCTCCGGTGTCCTCCTCGATGCTCAGCTTCAGGATGCGCAGCTCGGTCTTGTTGCCGCTGCTCTTGATGATGTACCGCCCAGAGCCGTTGATGATGGGCTGCAGGGAGGGGGAGAGAAGGCCAAGTCACAACCGCCCCAGGCAGCGCTGGGGACAGAGCGGCTGAGAGCGGCCAGGCAGAGGGGGAGCTGGGGGTAGCGGTGGACAGCAGCTGAACAGGAGCCAGCAGTGTGCCCACAGGACCAAGAAGGCCAAGGGCATCCTGGGCTGCATCACAGAATCAATAAGGTTGGAAAAGACCTCAGAGATCACCAAGTCCAGGAGCAGTGTGGCCAGCAGGAGCAGGGAAGTCATTGTGCCCCTGTGCTCAGCACTGGTTAGGCCACACCTTGAGTCCTGTGTCCAGTTCTGGGCTCCTCAGTTTCAGTGAGTGACTTGAAGGTGTCCAGAGAAGGGCAACGAGGCTGGGGAGGGGTCTGGAGCACAGCCCTGGGAGGAGAGGCTGAGGGAGCTGGGGTTGCTTAGCCTGCAGAAGAGGAGGCTCAGGGGAGACCTTCTTGCTCTCTGCAACTCCCTGAAGGGAGGTTGGAGCCAGGTGGGGGTTGGTCTCTTCTCCTAGGCACCCAGCAGCAGAACAAGAGGAGACAGTCTCAAGCTGTGCCAGGGGAGGTTTAGGCTGGAGGTGAGGAGAAATTCTTCCCAGCCAGAGAGATTGGCCACTGGACTGTGCTGCCCAGGGAGGTGGTGGAGTCACCATCCCTGGAGGTGTTCAAAAAGGGATTGGATGTGGCACTTGGAGCTGTGGTTTAGTCAGTCATGAGGTCTGGGGTGACAGGTTGGACTTGATGATCTCTGAGTTCTTTTCCAACCTTATTAATTCTATGGAAAGGGCTCTCAGAGCTGCTCTCAGCCTGTGGTCATAGTGCTACAGAAACCCTCCTCAGCAGGGTGCTGAGGAGGCTGCTTTGAATGAGCTAAGAGCTGCTGGGATAGAATCATGAAGTCCTCTTCCAGCCCAAACAACTCTAAGATCAAGTCCAGCTGTCAGCCCAACACCACCATGGCCATTAAACCCTGTCCCCAAGTGCCATGGCCACACATGTCTGGAACACCTCCAGGCATGGGGACTCCACCACCAACCTGGGCAGCCTGTGCCAATCCCTGACCACTCTGGCACCAAAAAAAAAACACTGTTCCTCATCCCCAGCCTAACCCTCCCCTGACACAATTTCAGGCCATTTCCTCTCCTCCTATCACCTGATCCTACAAGAGACCAACCCACAGCTCACTGCAGCCCCTTTTGAGGAAGCTGTAGAGAGCAATAAGGTCTCCCCTCAGCCTCCTTTTCTCCAGGCCACACAACCCCAGCTCCCTCAGCTGCTCCTCCCCAGCCCTGTTCTCCAGACCCTTCCCCAGCTTCATTGCCCTTTTCTGGCCCTGCTCCAGCCCCTCAAGGTCCTTCTTGGAGCGAGGGGCTCAAACCCAGAGCACTCAAGATGCTGCCTCACCACTGACCACTGCTCTACCCCTGCTGCCCACAGATGAGATCCTCCACCTCTTGGCAGGGAAGCAAGAGCAGCAGCCTCTTACCCCTTCACCATTTTTGCTCCAGACCCAGTTGTTAACGGGGGGGAAGGAGGCACTCTTGCAGGTCAGCACACCGGTGTCCCCCTCGTTCCCGTGCTCCGACTTCTTGTACGCTGTCACTTGTGGTGCAACTGTGGCCAGAGAAATCACAATCAGACCCAAAGGCTTGTACCCCCTGCAGCTCACCTCACCAGAAACCGAAGCCTGACTCCACTTGAAGAAACTGAGAGGTTTGGTCCCTCGTTGGGCACTCTTTGAGCAGCTTGGCCTAGCGGGAGGTGTCCCTGCCCGCAGCAGGGAGGTTGGAACTAGATCACCTCCGAGGTCCCTTCCAACCCAACCCATCCCATGGTTTTCAGAGCTCTCCCGTCAGAGCTGCTTCAGGAAAGGTTCATACAGGTTTGTTCACCAGGTATTACTCCTCTCCCATTCTTCTTGTGGGAACAAGTCCACAGCAGAAGGCTGATTTGAGGCAAGGCCCAAGAGGTGATCTTACAGAGCCGCCTGCCAGCCCGAGCCTGGGAGCAGCTGTGTAGGAGTCCTGCAGCCCTATCAATAAAGGGCTAGAAGCAGCTCTTGGAGGCACTGGGAAGACTCCAAAGCCACATGCTCAGCAGATCAAGAGCTCCCCCTCCTCAGAAGAAAACATGAAGTTACCTGAAACATTGACTTGTGCTTTTGCCACTGGGTCTGTTTTGTAGATGCACTCATAGACACCAGAGTGCTCCTCCACCTTCCCCTCAATCCTGTCAAAACCAGGATGGCAGATGACCCATCAGCACCAGTGACTTCCCCATCATGAAGAGACCAAACCCCACACCCATGGAAACACCAACCATCCCTCCCCAGGCACCCTCTCCCATCCCAGCACTGCTATGTCCATTGCATCACCTTCCTACAGCAGCCCAACTCTCCACCCTCTCTCCCCCACACCGAGCATGGGGCAGAATTCCACCTCCCCCAAGCCTGACACTCAGGGATCACTGACACCTCCTGATCGTAGAATCACAGAATCAATAAGGTTGGAAAAGACCTCAGAGATCACCAAGTCCAAGCTGTCACCCAACACCTCCTGACTAAGTAAACCATGGCTCCAAGTGCCACATCCAATCCCCTCTTGAACACCTCCAGGGATGGGGACTCCACCTCCCTGAGCAGCACATTCCAGTGGCCAATCTCTCTGGGAAGAACTTTCTCCTCACCTCCAGCCTAAACTTCCCCTGGCACAGCTTGAGACTGTGTCCTCTTGTTCTGCTGCTGCTTGCCTGGGAGAAGAGACCAACCCCCTCCTGGCTACAGCCTCCCTTCAGGGAGTTGGAGAGAGCAAGAAGGTCTTCCCCTGAGCCTCCTCTTCTGCAGGCTAAGCAACCCCAGCTCCCTCAGCCTCTCCTCCCAGGGCTGTGCTCCAGACCCCTCCCCAGCCTCATTGCCCTTCCCTGGACACATTCAAGTGTCTCAGTGTCCTCAATGCATCTCACCACCCTCACTGAAGAGCTTCCTCCTGATGTCCAACCTAAACCTGTTTCAAACCATTCCTCCTGAGCACCAGCCATACCCTGAAGGCAGCTTCCCAGCCCAGGCTCTTGAAGCAACCAGCTCGCACCCCACTGAGCAGAGCCCAGAGCCTGAGGTGCACCAAGGAGGACTTCATTAGCACAACCCAGGACACAGCCAGACACCAGCCCTGCAGCTCACCACTAATGGGGGGACAAGGAGGACAACGGGTTCAGAGGGAAGCCCACTGAAACCCAGGCCAAAGAAACTGCCCCCAGCTGGGCTGCTCCATGTGCAGGGAGAGCCTCTCCTCCTGGTCCTTGGGTCACAAAGCCGCCGCAATGAGATTTAGTGGATTAGCCTGCAGCCTAACACAAACATCTCATTCTGCAGCTCAGGGATCCCTGCTGGAGGGGAAAGGGGCAGGCAAAGTTTTGGTGCCCAGGAGCTGAGGTGGGACAAGAGGCTGTTTGTTGAGCCCTGCCGTGCACAGAGCTTCCCCACTCCCAAAAAGCACTCGGGGAAGGAATTGAGGTCACGCGAGGGAGCCTGGGTTATAAATACTTTAATCCTTGCTCAGCGCCCTGTTGCTATGGGGAGCCAGGCACGTCGGCACTGCCACACAAAAGGACATGATGCCTCCACAGCTGCTGGGGCACTGCCAGCTGGGCCCTGGCTGCGAGCAGAAGGGGAGAGCTGGCTGCGCGCTCGCCGGGGCCCGCTGCTCCTGCCCGCCCGGGGCCCCACAGGCCGCGGCAGGTTGGAAGGGACCCCCTCAAAGGGGATCATATCCAACCCACCTGCAGCCAGCAGGGACCTCTGCAACTACAGCAGGCTGCCCAGGGCCACACTGAGTCTGAACCTTGGATGTCTTCTGCATCCCTGGGCAACCTCTTCCAGTATAGCATCAGCCAGGCTGGAAAAGACCTCAGAGATCACCGAGTCCAACCTGGCCCCCAACACCTCC
Source organism: Colaptes auratus (assembly GCA_015227895.2). Classification (NCBI taxonomy): domain Eukaryota; kingdom Metazoa; phylum Chordata; class Aves; order Piciformes; family Picidae; genus Colaptes; species Colaptes auratus. Next base: position 7,447,789 of record JAAWVA010000037.1, on the reverse strand, counting down.
TGACAACTAACCCATGGCTCCAAGTGCCTCATCCAGGCTCCTCTTAAAACACCTCCAGGGACAGGGACTCCACCACCTCCCTGGGCAGCACATTTTTTTCTGTGAAGAATTTCTCCTCACCTCCAGCCTCACCTTCCCCTGGCACAGCTTGAGACTGTGTCCTCTTGTTCTGCTGCTGCTTGCCTGGGAGAAGAGACCCAATCCCCACCTGGCTAAAACCTCCCTTCAGGGAGTTGGAGAGAGCAAGAAAGGTCTCCCCTGAGCCTCCTCTTCTCCAGGCTAAGCAAGCCCAGCTCCCTCAGCCTCTCCTCCCAGGGCTGTGCTCCAGACCCCTCCCCAGCCTCATTGCCCTTCTCTGGACACGTTCAAGTGTCTCAGTGTCCTCAATGTATTTCACCACCCTCACAGCGAAGAGCTTCCTCCTGAACCTGTTTCAAACCATTCCTCCTGAGCACCAACCATACCCTGTTGGCAGCTTCCCAGCCTGCTCCCTAACGACAGTTGGACTTTGGCAAGTTACATAAACCCCAAAGGCAGGGACAGCCCATGCTGGAGTCTCTTGTTCCACACATGGCCTCTGGGGAGCAGGGAGCTGATGCCCAGCCCGGAGCTGATGCCCAGCCCGGAGCTGGGGTCCCCAGGAGCTCTGTGGAACAGCTCTAGGAGTCCCAGCCATGCTGCACCCAACAGGCCAGCTGAACCCAGCTCAGCACTGCAGAGACACAGGAAGCAGTAGAACTTCTTTCACTAGAAACTTCCCATTTGTCCTCTTTTTTGCCTCCTCCTCCCCACAAAGGAGGAAATTTGGGCCCTCCCAGAGCTGTGTTTAGCTCTGATTGTGCCAGGGGAGGGTTTGGTTGGAGAGGAGGAAAAATGTCTTTGCTGCAAGAGTGGTCAGGGACTGGAACAGGCTGCCCAGGGAGTTGGTGGAGTCCTCATCCATCCCTGGAGGGGTTCAAGGCATGTGTGGCCATGGCACTTGGGGACAGGGTTTGAAGGCCATGGTGGTGTTGGGTTGAAGGTTGGACTCAACCTCAGAGGTCTCTTCCAAGCCAAACCATTCTCTGACTCTACGATCCACCTCCTGCTCTGAAGTGCAAAGCTAAGAGGGCAGGCACTCAGCTTTGGGTTCTGCTGGCAGGAAACTCAGTGCCTCTGGCAGAAAGCCTGTCCCCCAGGCTCAGGCTGCCCTCTGGCCCTGCCCCACACTCACGTGTAACTGGTGGAAGGGTCCGAGTCGTCGTCGTTCTTCAGGACCTTGTCCCCATGCACCCACTGGTGGCCCTCGATGCTAGAGGGGAACCCACTTATGTTACAGGTGAGGACCAGCTTGCCAGCAACTGTGGCCACCTGAGCCTTGATGTTTGGACCTGCATTTGAAACAGTTCAAGTCAAGTGAACCTGAGGTACTCGAGGTTTGTGTGCCCACCCGAGAGCCTTGGCCACAGTCAACCAACCCCACAGCTCCTCAGCCCTGCCACAGCTCCCACTTACCTCTGCAGGCAGTTTCCCCACCACAACTGGCCACACCAGCACAGGAAACTCAAAAGCCAGGTGACTGAGGCCTGGTTGCACCTAGGGATAGCTGCTGGTGCCCCTGTGCTGCTCCCAGCACAGGCAGGTCCTCTGCCATGTGCTCTGGACAATTCCAAGCCTCCTTGCTGGCCCCACCAAGGGCACAGCCCCAGCAGTGTTCAATCAGCAATGGAAAAGGTCAAGCTCTGAAGGGCAGAGCAGAGCTCTCTGTGTTTAGGAGCCACCACCCCCCAGACTGAGCAGATGCAGACACCTCCAGGAATGAAATGGGTGGATGGCAGCAGAGACCCTCTCTCGTGGGGAGCACCAACCAGACAGTGTGTGAGCTGTCAGCCCAAGAGATTAGAGCCCTCCAGGCAGGAGGGACAGAACCATGGCTCCAAGAAGGTCCTGGGCCTCCATGTGCCAAGCAGCAGTAAATTATGCAACCTAAGATGACTCAGACATTTCTACTGGTAGGAGGTAGCCCCAGAACACAGTGACACAGCCCTGGTGGCACCACAGTTCCTACCCTTCACCCAACCTCAAAACTCCTGGAGGGAGCCAATTCTGCAGGATGCTGACAGGCACTTGGCTCTTCCCTCCCACCCAAGCTCCACTGGAAGGAGGCTCTGCTGGAGTTCTGTGCTCCCTGGCACGTTCATGCTGACCAGACTGCCAAGCTGCTACCTTCAGGCTGGGTGCCAAGGCCTCAGCAGGAGGTTAAGGCACCCTCAAACTCACCCAGGTTTCCATCCCTAGAAGCAGCCACCCATGAGCTCCCCCAGCTTTGACCCCCACCCCCCCCTCCCCAGCACTAAGCAGAGGGAAACGAGTCACTTCCACAGGACAAGCAACTACATCACGACTGCTGCACACAGACAGGGCCACTTCAAAAACGGTTGCATCCAGAGGCTCAAAGCAGCTTTTGTTCCCCCACAGCTTGAGGTGGCAACGAGCAGGAAAGCAGAGCTTAAAGCAGGGCCGGTCACCGGAGCAGGAGCTGGACGAGCTGCCAGGGAAAAGGACCAGTTTGCCAGTGGTGGTTAGGGCAGAGTCTAAGCACAGAATCAAGACTCAGTTCTGCAGGCCAGCAGCAGGATTTGGAGGCACTCAGGAAGGAGCAGGAACGTTTGCAGGTCTTTGGCTCCAGGAGAGAGACAAAAAAAAAATGCACCACCACCAAAAAAGGTTCAGGGATTGCCAGGAGGGCCTTCGGCTTGGGAAGCCACAACCCTTTTTGAGCAGGGCCGCTTCAGGTGGAGTCACAGGTGGTGAGGGAGATGACAGAGGGTGGGAGCTCTCTCTTTCTCTGTTCTACAGCTTGAGGGCAGGGGGGAAAAGGGGGGGAGGGGTGAGGGAAGCTTCGGAAGCCACAGGACACGGGGGGAGGGGGAGGGGCGGTGAGGGGGAGGAGTGAGCATGGCAGGAGACTCCACACTAATGTGCCAGCGAGTGCCCACGGAGGAGGGGGGCCCTCGGGGAGGGGGTGAGGGGGGGATGGGAGGGGCCCACTCACGTTGGATGACAAAAAGGTTTGCCTGGGAACGGATCCACTTGACTTTGGGGCTCTTCGACAAGTGGTTGCGGTCGGGGTCGTTGCTGGCCCGGCACTCGTACATGCCGGAGTCGTCTGCCGTGAGGTCGGCAATGGAGATGGTGCTGGTGGAGTGCAGGTTGTAGGTGGCGTTGATTTTGACACGGTCCTGCCGTGCCCCATCCCAGAGCTGAGCATAGGTCTCATTGGGGTCGTTGCCCTCAAACCACCACTGGATCTCGGGGATGGGGCTGCCGACCGCCTCGCAGTGCAGCTCGACGCTGTCCTGAGTCAGTCTCTTTTGAGACAGAGGCGACTTTATAAAACCAGCTACACGGGTCGGGAGAGGGATTAGTGCAAAGTGTTAGTGCAAAGCAAAGAATTCACCCTCTACAAGCAGAAAGAACAAAAAAGAAAACGAATCCAGCCGCTGCGGAGAGGCCAAACACACAAACAAAGCCTTCAGACCGCTGCGCTCGTCCCTCCCTTCCCCTCGCACCTCGCAGGGCTGGAGGGAGGCAACGATCCCAAACCATACCCTCCGTGTGACCCCGCTGCAAGACTTAAGAGCAGGCAAACCGGGACGGGGGATTTCCACCGCTCAAACAAGAACCAAGCCCCGAGGCATCGCCTGCCCGCTGCGAGGGACAGCGGCGCAGCAGGCAGCGCCGCAGGGAGCTCACCAGGGCGGACCCGCAGCGTTCGCCGGCCCGGGGTGGAAAGAGCAAGAGAATTTTGTTGCGAGGGCTTGCCCACCGCCCCGTTTGGCCCCCAGTTTTAGCATCCCCTAAGCTCTGAATGTGTCCATCCCTCCTTTCAACCAGGTTGAAAAAGACCTCAGGGATCGAGTGCAACCTATCACCCAGCACCATCTGATCAACTAAGCCAAGGCACCAAGGGTCTCATCCAGGCTCCTCTTAAACACCTCCAGGGATGGGGACTCCACCACCTCCCTGGGCAGCACATTCCAATGGCCAATCTCTCTGGCTGGGAAGAACTTCTTCCTAACATCCAGCCTAAACCTCCCCTGGCACAGCTTGAGACTGTGTCCCCTTGTTCTGGGGCTGGGTGCCTGGGAAAAGAGACCAACCCCCTCCTGGCTACAGCCTCCCTTCAGGGAGTTGCAGAGAGCAAGAAGGTCTCCCCTGAGCCTCCTCTGCTGCAGGCTAAGCAAGCCCAGCTCCCTCAGCCTCTCCTCACAGACCCCTCCCCAGCTTTGTTGCCCTTCTCTGGACACCTTCCAGCATCTCAACAGCTTTCCTAACCTGAGGAGCCCAGAACTGGACACAGGACTCAAGGTGTGGCCTAACCAGTGCTGAGCACAGGGCACAATGACTTCCCTGCTCCTGCTGGCCACACTATTCCTGATGCAGCCCAGGATGCCATTGGCCTTCTTGGCCCCCTGGGCACATGGGTGGCTCATGTTCAGCCTACTATCAACCAGCCTGAGGCTGGCTGACCATAACCCGGGGGGGGGTGGGGAAATCTGGGTCCTGGGTACCCCCCCACGGCTATGATGCCCAGGGGACAGTGTGCTGCCAGTGTTGCCCTGTGCTGGCCCTGCTGTGAGGACTGCTCTGCCCTGTGCTCCCACTTGCTCCAGGGCTCTGCTCACCAGATACATTTTAAGCACAATATGAAGATAACTTCTTTTTTGGGGGGGAGGAGGGAGGGAAAATTGTCTTGCAATGTGTGAGATGAGGCATGGCAGCGAGGAAACGATACCTGGACCTGGCTGTCACACAGTGAAATCAGACTTCTCTCAGGGCAAGAGAGGTCTGCAGAGCTCAATCAGCAGTCGCCAGATGAAAGGCAGGAGAGGAGCCGCGGGGCTGGATGGAGCTGCACTGCTCCCCCACAGGCAGAGGCTGAGGAGTCAGCTCTCCAAAAACAAAGACAGTCCAAAGGTGGATCCCTGAACCACTGGACTGTGGAAAGCTCCACTGCCAAACATCTTCAGGCTACCAGCCAACACAGCAGGGCCACCGTGACCAGCAGCCCCTCCAGGCACAGCCTGCCCAAGCCGCGGCCAGGAGCGCAGCAGGGCCCCCGGGGAGCCACTCTTGGGGAGGAGGGGGCAGGAAGGGAGGGTCTGGCAACACTGCTGCAGGAAAAGCCATCACCCACGGGCCGGGGTCACTTACGTGACTCAACCCCAGGCACGCTGAAGAAGAACTCATTAAGCTTGCAACACGCTTCCTGCGCAGACTGCACCTCCGATGTGCCCACAGCAGGTTCCCAGAGCATCCAAGAGGCCTTCCAGGAAATTAAGTTGCTCAGCCACTCAGAACTTACAGCTCAGGACTACCTACAACCCTCCACACAAGTACCATGAGGTACAGGCACGACGGAGGTGGGGTGGGAGGGAGCATTTTTGGTCGGTTTCAGAAGGCCTGGAGGTGTTTCAGCACGGAATGCCACCGCCAGTTCTTGTGAGCAGAGAAACAAACCATGATCACAAATCCCAGTTTGCTGAAACTCCAGGAAAGCCCCCAGTGAGTGAGTCTCAAGAGCCCCAAATAGATCAGTTCTGCATTTCTCAGAGGGGAAAATGAGCTCTCCATAGTAAAACCTTGACAAGTCTGGAAGACTAAAGACACCTGGTTGAGGAAAGCAAGGCCTGACCCTCACCCCAAGCCTCTTTAGAGTGGGATATGATGGAGCCCCCCACAAAGGCACATGGGGGGGGCTAACCAGCTTTCCTCAGACTCTTGAGCTTCCCTCCCAGGACAACCAAACTGCCTGTGCCAGATGGTTTTACCACCACAGGCCGGCAATTAAACACTCCCAAACACTGAAGAGTCACAGAGTGGACTGCAGCAGCACTTGTCAGAGCCTGTCCCATTCTAACCACCTCCTGCTTCCAACCAGGGAGCTTGGTAGAGGGGAGGGAGACCAAGGAGGGTGTGCAGATAGCAGGGGATTACTGCAAGCTGACCAGACATGCTGGTGGTGCAAGGTTATTTGCTCCGAGTTAGAGGGCACTTTGGGCAGTTCAAACAGGCTGCAAGCACCTTTTGCATTCGTGTGGGATGAATAACCTCCCCTCACCCCCATCCCCCTCCCCCCACAAAACAGATCAGGCAACCAAAATCCTGACACTCAGGGCTGGGGAGAGAGCCAGGGAGCCCGGGGTAGAAGAGCACAGGCACCATCAACACGCTGCCATCAATCAGAGGCTCAAACGTTCTCCAAATGGTGAGAGGCTGAGAGCTGAGCTGAGCTCACAAACCCCAAACGTTCTTCAGAGATCTGAGCAGGCTTCTCCTGGGTGCAGGGCTGTGCCTGACAGAGCGGGACAATGCTGAAGGCAGACAAGACCAGATAATGCTCTCCAGAGTAACCTTCAAACTTAAAAACAACCTCCTCCTAACCCAGCAGAAGGAGAAGTCCCCAGGGTGTAAACAGTGTCTGGAACCCAGGGACCAGCCGAGCCTGGCAGGAGCCTGCTGCAACCCACAGCGAACACTCCCCCCTGGCCTGACCTTTGTTTCTTGGCCTCAGAAGGGGATAGCTGAGGCTCTGACCCCTTTTTGCCAGTTGCAGTTTAAAGGGACCACCTCCCATGGAGTCTGTTCCACGAGGCTAAAATCTAACCAGTGCTGAGAGGTTTCACCTCCAGTCCCCAGCTCTGCTAACCCAAGGAGTCACCGACGGCGATTCGTGGTGGCTCACGGCACACTGAGCCCAGGAGCCCTACAGCCAGGGCAGGACAGGAGTGTTACACAACCAACAGGCCTGCAGAGCAGAGGCTTTTCAGACCAAGGATAGAAACAGGCTTCTCCACATCTCATTCATGACAACCCCTCAGAGGAGAGGTGGCTCAAGGCAGCACTCAGGGTGGCAGAGGGAGCAGCTGACACAGGCAGCTTCGGGTTAGTTTATGAAACTCACACAGCACCCCAAAACCATCAAGTTTAGGGGAAGGCTCTGCCTTAAGCACCACCGAATTAAAACAGAAGGAAATACCGGGAGTGGATATTTAGGTCACCACTCTTGATTTTCAGGAATCCTCCTGCTCTTTCACCTTCAGTCACCGACCGTAGTTCTGTTACACCGAAGTCAGTTCGACACCAAAAACAGGCTACAAAGGTTTGAGTGCCCGACACGCTGAAGAGCCAGGAACAAGAGCCTGCCACTCACTTCACCACCAGCACCTCCTGCACCAGGTCTGAACCAGGGACTGAAGAGTCCTCCGGGCAAAAACCATCATCCTCATCATCTTTGCGTGTGTGACCCCACACACCAAGCTTAAGAAGTGAGAAACTGCAACGTCGGAGCAAACTGCAGCACGCTGGGCTCTCAAATACCCAACAACAGGCTCCGGCAATTCCCAGCTCTGCGCCCAGCTCCCCACCCCACATCACCCATGGCCCCGGCCCAAAAGCAGGCTTTGTTTCCTCCTCATTAGGGGATTATCCACTTAAGCACCATGTGAACATCTTGGAGGTTTTAAAGCCTCGAGATCTCTTGCTCCTCATAAGCCCCCTGGAAATACCCAAGGGAGTGACTCCGAGAAAGAAAAAGTCCTCATGTTATATCTTACAGGAAAAATAACTCAGCCCCACACCCCCCTTCCCCGGGGAAGCGATGCTAAAGGGGTCGGCCGAAGCTCCCAGCAGAGCCCGGGGATCCGCCTCAGGCGATCCTCGGGTTCCAGCAGGGTCACGCCCGGCCCCCTCGGCGCCGCTTCACCGGCTCCGCTCCGAGCCCCGCGGGTGAGTCCGCCCCTCCCCGGCCCCGCCCGCCCGCCGTGCGACGTGCCTCGCCGCAGGCTGCCCTCGCTGCCGCCTGCTCGGCCCCGGCGACTCCAGCGGTGGCAGCTCCAGCACTGCTCACCTCACCCCCGCCACCGGCGGCGCCACCCGGGCCCGCCGCGGAGCCTTACAGCCCTAAGCACCCCCTTCTGCCCCGAACCCTCCGGAAGGACCCCACCTATAAAGCCAGACGTCCTCCCTCAGAACCCCGAAAAGCCTCTCCGGGCAGCCTCCCCTCGACGTTCTTCCCACCACCTCTCCTCAGGCCCTCACGGCCTAAAACGGCCCCGGAGCGCCCGGACAGCCGCAGTACGGCCGAACTCACCCCCTCCCCGCTTCCCCTCCCCCCCCCCCCAGCCATCCCGTACTTGTCCCCGCGGCGCCGGTGACCATGCCGCTGAAGAGGAGAAGCGCCAGGAACCCGCACGGTGCCACCATGCCGGCCGCCATCTCCGCCCGCGCTCCGCGTCCCGCCGCGCCGCCCCGCTATAAGCCCCGCGCCGGGCCACCGAGGAGGGAGCTGGCCAGCGCTGGCCACGCCCCAATCACCACCCCTTTGGCCAATCGCAGGCCGCTCCGACGAGTTGTCCCACCCACCCCGGCGCGGCCAATCAGAGAAAAGAGCTGGCAGAGCCCTTCATCCCCTTCTAGCCCCCCGCGCGTAGAGCCGGTTCGGGCCGGTCCCCCTCGGCCACGCCCCTCGGGCGGGCGGACAGCCAATGGGGAGGCAGGGAGAGGGGACAGCGGGCGAGGAGCGGCGGCGGGGTCGCTCCGCGCTCGGGAGGGGGAGCGCCGAAGGTACCGGGGCGGCACGGGGGACGGCTCCGCGCCGCACCAGAAGGCTGCTGTCGGGGGGACACGACTGCATGTGCCGGGCCAGAGGGCAGAGGTGCGGCCCGCGATGGCGGGGGGCTCGCTGCCGTTAAAAACACTTTTGAGAGAGTTTCTACCCGCCGAAGCGAGGAGTACTGCGGTATGGCGGGGAGCGCCGCGGCGGGGTTCCACCGGCAGGGCACGGACACGGCACGGTCCGGCCAGGCGAAGTGCAGTCAGACCCAGGAGCCACACCGAGATGCTGAAGTGGGCTGTGCCCTACACGCCTTCAGCCTTGCAAGGCACATGGTGGGCAGAGGCACAGGGAAATCCCCGGGTGGCTTTTAGGTCCTCAGGCAGGGCCCACCCGGAGTCGCCGCGTCCCCGCCACTGCCGTACCGGAGGCTGTGGCCCCCGGGGATGACGCGGAGCCACCTGCGTCCCCGCAGCGGGACACGTGGGAAGGGAACTGGACGGCGTCTCCTCAGCCCAGGGAGCGGGGCTGAGACAATGCCTCCTGCGAGCAGCAGCGGGACCTGTGCCAAGACAAACCAGCAGCAGCCTCCAGAGAGGGCCCTAGGGCTACCTGTGGTGCGGGTAAAGCTCCTGGCCCCAGCATCTGGGCCCGAGCTGCACTTTCCCTGGAGGCCAGGAAATGCTGAACCTCAGCTCCCAGCCCAGCTGGGGCTTCCTGATAAGAGCGAGAGGCCGCAGCAGGCGATAGGCGAGCACGGGTGGGCGCTTTGGCCCTGGGGCAGCTGGCGCAAAGAGGCCTCTGCAGGGCTGTGGCTCTGTCCGCAGCTCTTCCCCCACCTCGGGAGATGACTGTCGGCTGACCCAGCCCAGGGAGCCAGGTGGAACACTCACAGCCGGGGGTGCTGGGTAGGGGGGCAGGAAGAGCCGAAACAATGGGGCTGGTGGCGCCAGCCCCTGCCGTGCTCTCCTCAGGGATCTGCTGGCTCTTGTGAGCACCTCCTGAACCCTCCTGAAGTGTTTCTTCCCCCCACACACACCAAGCACCGTGTCTGGCCCCAGCATGTCCTGCCTGGCTGCCCAGTTCTGCAGGGCCATGCAGGACAGGTCTTGGTGCCATTGGGACCGTGGGGGCATCCTGGGGGCAATGAGGAGGGTCACCAGCTGCAAGGAGCCAGGGACCTTGCAGTCCTGGCTGCAGGTCCCTGTGAATGCAGCCAGGGTGGGAAAGAGCTGCTGAGGGTGCATGGAGCAGTCCCCTAGGAATAAAGAGGGGTCTGACTTGGAGCCAGCAGCTGGGCTTGCTGCTGCTCTTTGCTGGCTGGGTGACCTTGGAAACCGTTTGCCAGGCCTGAATAAAGTGACAATAATCCTATTCACCTTTTAGCCTCATTTCCTGAGGCAACAAAGCACATGTGTGTGCCACGTGCAGGGCCCAGGTGGCACTGGAAGCCTGATCCCCTTTGCATGGCTCCTGCAGGAGGTGGGGGGAATGTTCCTCATTACTCCTCAGAGCTTTGCCCAAGGTGCAAGAGCCCTGTGGGGGGTCACAGAAGGAGTTTGCCAAGGTCCCATCCCTGCTACAGCCCCAGGGAACTGGCAGCAGAGCTGGCCTGCCCACTCCAGCAGTCAGACAAGGGACTGGCAATGCCCCTTGGCTGGAGCAGGCGGCTGGGAGCTCACCACAGCCCTGCAAGCTCACATGCCCCAGCCAGTCCTGGCCTGTGGGCTCAGGGCACACCCAGCTGCACCCACATGAGAGCAGCCACTAGGCCCCAGGCACCCATCAGGCACCCATTTGCTACAGCTCTATGCAGCCAGGTGCTGCCTGGGCAGGTTTGCTGTGGGCAGAGGTGCCCATACAGCACAGCTGAGCTCAGGGCAAGAGAGGAAAAACCACCTCAGTGCAGAGCTGGAAGGTTATGAAGGCTCAGGAGAGCCCAGTGTCCTGCCCAGACAGAGACCTTGGCCCTGGCTCCAAGAAGAGGCAGTGAATGCTGCACTGGGAAGGGCAGAGATGTTCTCTAGTCCAAAGGCAGCCCAGCCCAGACACTCCTGCTTGCTTTACAAGCTTGAAAAGAGAGTTCCTGTGAGACTCAAGGCCACCCTGCAGCCTCCAGCCCTGGGAGGGCAGTGAGTTTGCCCCATCTGGAGCTGCAGGGCAGGAGCTGGTCCACAGCTGACATTGAAACCTCTCAGAGCCTAGGCACAGGCTGGGGCAGAGCCTCACCCACACTCCACAGAGCTGCTCCTCCCAAGTACTTTATTAAATATTTTTCAGGAAAACAGAAGCAGAAAGACTCATCAGCACTACCCCAACCCTCCCAGCTGGTTAAAAACTACAAACAGCCCTCCCTCCCACCCCCCAAGCCCTCCAGTGGCTGCCAAGCACATCCTGCCTCGTGTCTTGGCCCTTCCCAATGTCCCAGCCCTTCTCGGCCCAGCTCCAGCATCACAGGAAGGGCAGCAGAAGGGTCCCACCAAGGAGGGGCTCCACCACTTGGGGCTCCACCACCCCAAAGGCTGCAGGAAGCTCCACGAGGCTCTCTCACAAGTCCACAGCTGCCCCAGACTGTCCCTCCCACGCGGGCCTGAAGGAGGTCAGCGTGCACCAAACCGCGGGCGGCCAAGCATCAGTTCTGTCACCGCTCCTCCTCCTCCAGGCAAAGCCACCAAGCTCCACAAGCTCTGTGGATTCATGGATTCCCCCCCCCTCCCCAAACACAACTCCCCTCCCTCCCCCACCCTGGGCCCAGGAAGTTTATAAAACAGGGTCGATTTTTTTTGCCTCGGTTTTGTTTCTTCTCTCCTTTGTGTGTGTTTCGCTTTGCTGCTTCTAACAGAGAGCGCGGTAGGATTTCGCTTTGCAACAGCAGAACAGCCTCCCTGCGAGGTAGAGAGTTAATTTCAGGGCTGACAGATCCTAAATTCAACCACTTTTTTTTTTTTTCTTTTTTTTTTCCTCTTTTTTTTTTTTGTCCTAGTTGAGGTAAAAATTCAGTAGTTTGTGAGCAAGTTCTGCAAGGCCAGAGGGCCATCAGGACTCCTCGTTGCCAGAGTCGTCCTCGTCGCCGTAACAGCTCTCTGCCTCCTCCTCCATCTCATCATCTTCGTAGTAGTCGTCATAGAAGAGGTCAGAGCCCTCATCTGGGCTGGGGTCTTGGTCTTCACGCAGTACTCTGCCAGAGTGGTGGGCACCTTCACACCATCCCGCTCAGCGTCCACCTTTGTGCCCAGCACTTGCTTCCTGGAGGGCGAGAGGCCAGGGGGTGAGGCTGGAGCCCTGCGCGGTGCGGCCACGTCCCCCCCCGGCAGCCACGTCCCCTCCCCCAGCCCTCAGGGACACCACAGAATCAATCAGCCAGGTTGGAAAGAGACCTCCAAGATCGTCAAGTCCACCTGATCACCCAACCCTAAACCCATCAACCAGGCCATGGCACTAAGTGCCTCATCCAGGGTTCTCAAAGCCTGCAGAAGAGGAGGCTCTGGGGAGGTCGTTTGCTCTCTACCACTCCCTGAAGGGAGGTTGGAGCCAGGTGGGGGTTGGGCTCTTCTCCCAGGCAGCCAGCACCAGAACAAGAGGACACAGTCTCAAGCTGTGCCAGGGGAAGTTGAGGCTGGAGGTGAGGAGAAAGTTCTTCACAGAGATAGTTGCTGGCCATTGGAATGTGCTGCCCAGGGAGGTGGTGGAGTCCCCATCCCTGGAGGTGTTCAAAAAGGGATTGGATGTGGCATTTGAAGCCATGGTTTAGTAGTCATGAGGTGCTGGGTGATAGGTTGGACTTGAGCTTTGAGGTCTTTTCCAACCTTATTGATTCTATGATCTCCAGGGACCTTGACCCCACCACCTCCCTGGGCAGCCCATCCCAATGGGCAAGCTCTCTTTCTGTGAAGAGCTTCCTTCTAAGGCCAAGCCTCAACTCCCCCCTGCACAGCTTGAGACTGTGTCCTCTTGTTCTGGTGCTGGTTGCCTGGGAGAAGAGACCAACCCCCACCTGGCTCCAACCTCCCTTCAGGGAGCTGTAGATGGAGAGAAGACAGCAGAGGTGAGAGCACCATGGAACAAAAACTGGCTGCACAGCTGCATCTCCCTTGCTCTGAGGTACCCCGACCACACCAGGGCTGCTCAGTCTGCAGCTGAGAGGTTTCAAGTGCCAGCCCCATGAGACAGCCCTGGCAGCAGGACCACGCTGGCAACCACGTCTGCTACCACCCCCAGATCCTCAGCTGCAGAGCCAAAAAGGGGCAAAGGGCCTCAGCTGAGAGCAGATCTGGGTACACAAGCCAGGCGAGCTGCTCCCAGGGGCCACACTCAGAGGCAGCTGAGGTCTCAGCACGCACCTGATGATGTCTGTGTACTCCCGGTCCTTCCCTTGCTCTCCTTCCACTGCGGTTACAGACGGAGGCGTCCACGTTGGCTGGAGAGAAGGTGTTGGGTTCATTCAGCAGTGAGATCCACACTCAGGAGAATGGTCCTGCAAGCCATCAACACCAGCAGCGGTGAGGGCTGAGGTGGGGCAGCAGCTGCCCACGTGCCAGCAAACGCCAGCAGCTTTGGTGTCACACAAGTCACTGCACCTCCCGGGCGAGCTCTGGCTGGTCTCAGAATCACAGAACTGTCAGGGTTGGAAGGGACCTCAAGGCTCAGCCAGTTCCAACCCCCCTGCCATGGCCAGGGACACCTCACACCACAGCAGGTTGCTCACAGCCACCTCCAGCCTGGCTGCAACACACCTCCAGCAGGAGGCTTCCACCACCTCCCTGGGCAGCCTGTGCCAGGCTCTACCACCTCCTGGGGAAGAGCTTCTTCCTCACATCCAATCTGAATCTACCCATTTCTAGTTTTGCCTCATCCCCCCCCGTCCTACCATTCCCTGACACCCTCAAAAGTCCCTCCCCAGCTGTCCTGTAGCCCCCTCCAGATCCTGGAAGGCCACAAGAAGGTCCTCAGAGCCTTCTCTTCCCCAGACTGCACAGCCCCAACTCTTTCAGTCTGTCTCCATAGGGGAGGGACAACCAAGCAAGCAGCCCAAGAGCCTTTCCACAGCCTCCAGCATCCTCCACAGGCTTTAGAGCAGGAGCAGTCCCCACCTCCCCATCCCAGCTCCTGAGGAGCTTCCTGCCCGCAGCCCCCCGGCCCTCACCGCACGTTCTGGGTGGGGTTCCACCGCTCGGAGGGCAGCTCGCTCCCCGGTGGGGTCGTCCACGGGTGGGTGCAGGATGGAGATGCGACATCACCAGTCTGAAAGTACAAGTGACACAGCACCCTCAGAGCTGCTGCCCCCCAGCACGCCTCCAGCAGCAGCTGGGTCCTCCCCTCCAGCAGCTGCTTGCTTTTCATAGAATGGGTTGGGTTGGAAGGGGCCTCGGAGATCACCAGTTCCAGGCCCACTGCCTTGGGCAGGGACACCTCCCACCAACCCAGGCTGCTCAAGGCCTCATCCAGCCTGGGGCATCCCCAACTTCCCTGGGCAACCTGTCCAGAGTCTCCCCACCCCCACTGTCAAGAATTTCTTATCTAATCTTCAGTCTCCATCTCCCCTCCCCAAGCTTCAATCCATTGCCTCTCATCACTGCAAGCCCTTGCAAAAGTCCTCCCCCAGCTTCTTGGGGCCCCCTTTCAGGTACTGGAAGGCTGCTCTAAGGTCCTCCCCCAGAGCCTTCATTCACTTTGGTTTAAGCCAGGTGGGCACTCCCAGCCCATTCTCCAAGTCCCCAGGAAGGGACAGCACAAGCTGTGGTCCCCACTGCACTGCCTGCAGCCGCAGGCCTGGGATGAAGTTCCCCTCCACCTCCAGCAGACTGCAGCTGAGGCTGCCTAACCATACCCCAACGTCCCCAGCACAGCCCCACACGTCCCCAGGGCAGCAATCCTGGCAAGCACATAGCCCAGGGCCACGCACACCTCGCCTGGCACCTGGCCTTGGCAGGGAGCGTGGCACCCTGCTAGCAAGCGTGGGAGCCTGCGAGCCTGGCCGGCCTGGAAGCCGCCCCAGGACAGGAGCCTGGTGTGTGAGCTCGTTAGCTGCGTTCCCGGTGCCAGGCACGGGATGCAAAGGCACAGAGCTTCCAAGGCCACAGACAAAGGCTGGGCATTTTCCTCGCCACGTCGCTGCCTCCCCTCTCTGCCCAGGATGCCCTTGTGCTGTCCCAGGTGACTCACCTCGTAGATATTGGGGTGCCACATCTTGGTAAGAAACCTGAAGGCAGGAGGAGAATAGGGATAATCGATGGGAAAGCGGAGACGAGCCTGGAAGGGAAGGAGAAAGACAAAGGAGCATCAGGGGGAGAAGGGAGCACAGCTCTCCTCTGTCAAGCCCAGCAGGAGCACCCTGCAGGCACAGCCTCGGCACCAGCCAGCTCTACAGGCAGGACACCAGCAGCATGGCACTGGGCAGAGGAAGCTGAGGCAGGGGTCAGCGACCTGCAGCAGCTCCTTCCCCACCACCCTGTGCCAAACCTCCCCTGGTGCCCACCTGTGTGCTAACTGCTGCTCTGTGACGCAGAGGGAGCGTGGTGCGGTCAGCACACACCTCCACACTGGCACTGAGGGCACAGCGTGGCAAAACCTAAGGCTGGCTGCTTCTGGGTGCAAAGAGCGTGGGACGAGGGCCAAGCCCGGAGGCAGCCGGGGCTGGGGGCCCCCAGCTGAGGCCACACGCTCTACAAACCCCAGGCCCATGCCTGGGTCCTGTTGTGGGACACAGGAGAGTTGCACCACCCAGGAGGAGGTTGTTTACCCTTCAGAGCTCACAGGGAAGGAAGTATCAGGTGCTGGGTGCTCCTGAAATCTAAAAATAGCCCAGTTCCGAAAGAGCCTCAGTTCCAAACTGGCTGCAGCGTGCAGCTCAGGGGCTAAAAATAAAAGCACATGAAGATCATCCCCACAGGCTGGGCTCCTCGCACCAGCCAGCACAACTGCCCACCCCTGGCCACAAACCCCAGGCAGGTCAGAAAGTCAGGCTGCTGAGCTGGAGTGAGAAGGCAAAGCCCAGGAGGCACAGAGACCACTCCCCAGGAGGTGCTGCCTCAAGCCCACTGGCGCCCAAGGCACAGGGCAGCTTCTCCCGGGTCACTGTCACAACCTGCCACACTGTCCCAGCTTTTGGGTATGGCCAGACTCTGGAAGCAAAGTTCCAGGTGGAGATTCAGCCACTGGGGGTTTGTGGTGGGTTGAAATTTCTCCCAGCATTAAGTTTGCCCGACCAGCTCAGCTGGAAGCAAAGAAAGCTACCACAGGCTTGGACAAGATGACCTCTGAGGGTCCCTTTCAACCTGATACATTTTGTGCTGGTGAAAAACACCAAGAGCCAGAGAGAAGCAACAAAAAGAGAGAAGGCTAAACACTTCAACAGCAACTCCTGAGCTCTCAGTTTGTGTTCAAGAGATTCAGATGCTGAGCCATGAAGTAACAGCAGAAGTACCCAGCTCGGCCTGGCAGCAACCAGGGTCACCATTTGCCCTGGAACAAACTGGATGGGCCCCATTCAAGAGGGTAACTGCAAACGAGGCTTGGGATGCTTCTGGAATTACAGCCTCGACAATAGGTGCTGCTGCCAGCCCCAGTCATCTGCTAGCAGCCGTTGAGAGATCAGTGGAGAAGGGAGACAGACATCTCTCCTCCCCCTCTCTGCACTGCCCTGACCAACCCAACTCCATCCTAGCCCCCCAGCCCCTCTGCTCTCCACCTCCTCTCCCACCCTGCTAGCATCGGACCTGCTACAAGTTGCTCACAGTCAGAGAATTGTTTGGCTTGGGAAAGACCTCCAAGACCATTAAGTCCACCTAAGAACCACCTGACCATTAAACCACATTCCCGGATTCTTGAACATCTCTCCAGGGATGGTGACTTCACCCCCCCCCCCGGGCAACCATTCCAAAAGCAGCCTGACCACAGCAGGTCCATCCCTATACTCATTACCCCTTTTGCCTCCCAGCTGTCCTTTGTCTGACCCGTGCTGGGTGCTGTGGAGCAGGACAAGGGGGTGGAAGAAAGCAAGCAGCAAGGCGGTGGCTGGGGCTGGACGTGTTGGTGGAGATTCAGGCAGCCCAGGGCAGACACACACACACCAGAGCAACACATGGCCCGTGCTGGGCTCGGCCAAACACGCTGAACTTGTTGTGCCAGAATAATCTCCTTTGTTGTGCCAGAGGGATCAGAACAAAACCAGCCAGAGGCAAAGCAACCCCCGAAGGGGGGCTTGGGAAGCAGCCCTGCTTTGCTGGACACAGCCAGGGCAGTGTTATCACCGAGCTTGAAGAGGACTCAGCCCCCTTCCTCTTGTGCACAGCCTCATCCGTTGCCAGCCAACTGTGCTGGGTCTGGAAGCTCTCAGACACAAGCAGGAGCATTAGCTGCTGCCAGGGTAAGAGTTCAAAGGGCCCAGAGCCAAAACGGGCAACGGGGAAAGGCTGCATTTGGGTGAAGAAATAAAACTCGGCTCTGAAGCATCAAACTGCCTGCCCCTGCTCCCCGAGGAAAACAAACCTCCCAGTTTCTGGGGCAGAGCTGACCCTCGGGGCTGACTCACCCCGACGCATCCCCACCCTTCTAGCAAGGATGGCGACAGAGTTACTCGTAGTGGAGGAGGGAGGATGAGAAAGAGGAAGAAAACAGCTACAGAGGTTGCACAACCCAGGAAGAGCAGATACACATCCTCGATAGGGAACTGCGCAGGCAGGGCGCACAACACCTTCTCCCCTCCCCACACGAAACCATAACAGCTGCTCCCCACCCAACTCGAGCTGCTGCTGCCAGCCCGAGCTGTCTGTGCCTCACAGGAGTGCCCTTTGCCTTTCTGTCTAGTTTGGTAGACATGCACCAGATTCCCTTCATGAAGGAAGGAGGAAAATCCCCCGGAAGCCAAATTCTCCTTCCAGCTAAGGGACCATGCCTACCTAGTCGGCAGCAGCCACCTGCACACTAGATTCCCTTCCTCGCCCTGGCTCCTCCGGCAAGCACCCAGCCCCAGGGAACCCAAGGGGGTCACACTAAAGATCAGGTCTGCTGGGCCCTCATCGCCCACTCATACCCAGCAGCGATCTTGTCAGTCCCGCCCCCAGTATCCGCATCAACTCGACTCGCAAGATCTCCTCTCACACACCACAGCCCCTTTCCAGGAGCTCTCTGCTCTCCTGCCCCTTCCAAAACACTTCAAAAGGCATCCTCCACCCGAGTCCATCCCCCGCCACCACTACGCTGCCTCCTGTCCCTCCTAAACCCCGTTTCCCAGCACAGACCTCCACACCCCCCACCCCCCCCCCAGGAGCTTCGCCTCTCGAGACATCGGTCCTCCCGAAACACCCGCCCCCCCTACTGCCCCCGCCCCCTCCCATTGTTTAAGTACCCCGCCCTCATAGTAGGTGTTCGGGGCCGAAGATGGCCACCTCCCAGTGTAGAGGTCCCCCTCATCTACCAAGTTGACCCGGAACCCTTCCACGGGCTCCTCCTGCAGCCCGTTCAGCTCCAGCAGCAGCGCCTTCTGCGAGCTGGGCACAAGAGCCGCGCCATGGCGAGGAGCCGGAGTAGGCCGCGGGCGAAGCCGGGTGCTGGCGTAGGCGCGGCGGCCGCGCGGGGCGGGGGGCAGCGGGTGCGGGTTCGGCTGCTCGCAGCGCTCCGAGCGCAGCGCGCGGGGCACGGCGGAGCTGTAGTCCGCCCGCGCGGGGCGGGGCCAGGCGGGCTCCACCCACACGGGCCCCGTTGGCCTATCAGAGCGCGCTGTTAGTACAGGGCGGAGCAGAGCAGGTCCCTCCTCCCCCGTCGCTCTCTACCTATCACAGCGCGCCGTTGAGCGGGGGCGGGGCAGAGCCTCCCGTCCGGTAAGCTTTGCGGTACAGCGGTGCCTCGATCCCTCGGGGCGCGGAGGGGGCCGTACCGGAACCGCTCCAGTAGCTGTGTCCATGCTTCTGGCCTCCAGCATAGCCAAACCCCTCGAAGGGGACTCGTAGTCTGGCTACCTCCCCTCAGGCCCAGAGGTCATGCAGCCTCTCACGCCCAGGAGCCTCCCCAGCACCAGGACACCCCCCAGCACGCTGGCCACATCAAATCCCACCCTCCTGCCAGTCCAGTGGTGCCCTGCAGCCGTGCTGTCTCCAGTCGGTGTTTACCGTGCATGAAGTGGTCCAGGCCACAGCAGGTGATGATGTCCATGAGCTGGAGGAAGCACTTAGCACAATTACCATGCCTACATAATTATTTTACAGCATTTTCATAAAGCAGCGTCTGGAATCAAGTCAGAGGAGATAGCTACAGGCATGGCAGAGATCTCTCCAGCACCACCAGTTCCACTTCCCTTTGTGTCACATCCCAGGCACCTTGTTCAGGAGCCACCCAAACCGGCTCCAGGTACTGCCCCTCCTGCCTGCAGGGATCAAAACATCCGCTGAACACAACAAAACAAACAGCCCACGGCACAAAGGGCATCCTCCCCCGCCTTCTTTTGTCCTGGCAACTACAAGTGCTTTGCACTCCTGTACCTTCAGCTGGTGCCTGCTACAGGCTTCAGCCATCAACCCAGGAGCTTCCCCCCGGATCTGAGCACTGCGTGGTTCACCCCGCCCAAGTGCTGGCAGCCAGCAAAGAAAAGGGGCCACTAAAAAGGAAAAAAAAAACCAATTCATAAAAAGCTTTAATGTCTTACAGTAAACCAATAGACACAGTATCAATCAACACAGACAAGGCCAAATAAATAACACATGATCAACAGGCAACTCTGTTCAAAAAGCAAACTATGACCTCAGGGCCAGGGTTTGTCTGGTCTTGACCCAGATTTCCACTTCCCAGATCATGACTGAACCCACAGCAAGCTGCAGCTTTTGGGGGGGTGAAGTCATAGCCCAGGTCAGAGCTTTTGATCATCAGGAGTCCAAACCACAGCAGCCAGGGCAGCTGAGTAAACACCAACTCACATGGCTCAGCTGCTGGCAGAGCCAGAAGCCCTCTGCTCAGCCCCAGCCTGGCGAGGGTTTGCTGCCCAACTGTCCAGTCCTCATCTGCTGTGGTTTCAAAGCATTCAACTTAATTCTTCATCTCACACTTTGGAGCAGCCCCATGTTTGCCTGCAAAGCCTGAGGCAGGTAAGCACCAGCCTCACTTCACAGTAATGTGCAAAACAAACCCCCAAAACGGAAACAAAGCTCCCTGCTGAAGCTGCAAACAAAACATGACACTGTGAGGGCTAGGATGAAACTGGGGCTCTCTGGAGGTCCAGCCTACAATTACTTCATTCTAGCTCATTTTTAATGACTAACACGCCCTGCAGCTCCCAGGCCTCCTTCCAAATCCCCAGGTAACACCTGAAAAAGATTTGCTCGTGCCAGCGGGATCGGAGGAGCACAGCTGGGACAGGCACAGAGGACAAGGGACACATCCAGCACCTGTCATGACTGAAGAAGGAAAAAAGGTGGAAGTCAGGAATCTTTCATCAGGCAGAGCTTGGCTCTAGGCAGGCCATAAGCAGCCACTGTGATCCACTGGCCAGCTTGGACAGGGTCTGGAGCTTCCTTGCTCGTACAAACTGCTAGGGTTGATGGCAGACCCGGCCAGCATTGCTACCCACCCCAGCCATTACTCGACAGCGTCACTTTCGCCACGAACAAGCAGTGGCTTTGCTCAGGAACTCCTCT
>JAAWVA010000037.1:7365022-7427069 GCA_015227895.2 Colaptes auratus | reverse complement strand
GGGGAAACCCGTGCTTGGGCAGCCCCCATGCCATGCTTAGCCCTGCCGCAGATGTATTGACTCGTGGGCACTCCGCTGGCACTGGAGTGGTGCAAGAGGAAGCACCTCGCCTGAGCAGGGCCCCCCGGCGCACCCCGGGCAACTGCCGCCCCGCGCCTGCCCCCAGCCTGCAGGCACGGGCAAAGACAGGGCTGGCGAGGCAGGGCCGAGGGGAGGAGCCAAGATCCCACTCGTGGGTCCTTAAGTGAGGGGCGCCCACGCCTGCCCCTGTCCCCGCGAGAGGGGCCTATGGGTGGTGGAACGGAGGGATGCTCGGTAGGGCGGCTGGCAGGAGGAGCTACAGCCCCTACTCGGCAGGGCGCCGCGGGACGGGCAAAGCCAACTCGCCCAAACGCTCCCTGGACTCGCTGCCCCACGCCCCCGCCGTGTGGCTGACGGTACGGCCGGTACCCACCCTGGGGTGCCACAGGGAGTGACCCCGGGCTCCAGCACCGCTGCACTCGAAGCGGATGGAGAGAGGTTTTCAAAGCTGGGTTTTGATTTTGGGGTGGCCCTGCAGCAGTCTGGCTTGGCCCCAGGGTAGCGTGGGGGTGAGCTGTGCCAGGTTTGCCTCCCCCCTCATGGCATTCCCGTGGCTTTTGGCTGGCTCTGAGTCTGCCCTACTGGTGGCAAAGATGCCATCCTGGCATCCGGCCTCACTGAGCTGACAGTGCCCAGGCAGGGGTGCTGAGACCCAGCGCACTCGTGCCACCCCGGAGGGCCTGAAGGTTGCCACTGGGCGCTGCTGGAGGGTTGAGGGTGGGGAAGGCCTCTCCCGTGCCACCTGGGTGCCTGGCACCATGCATGCGCAGCCCACCAGGGTGCCTTCCAACTCCTCCTTGGGGCAATGCAACCCCTAGGAACTGGGGGTCCCCTCCGTTTGAAAAAGCATCTGCACAGCCTCCAGAGAGTGGCCTGGGAGGGGTCCCTGTCCCCTGTCCCCATCCTGGCAGTGCTGGGTGGCTGTGCCCAGCCTAGGGATGGTACAGGCTGAAAAAGAGAGGAAGGGATGGTGTGGGGCATATCCTGACTGTTGTTTGGCTGTGCCAGGGTCCCCAGGCCACCCCACGAGATGGGGAGCTCCAGCATGGTGAGGACAAGGCAGTTGTCACCCACATGGTCATTTTGGGCCCGACCCCATAGCAGCTGGCAGGGGCTGGTGGGGGTCATGGGGTGAGTGTGCCAGTGGGATGAGATGGGTGACTATGCCAGCTGCTGACCATGAGACTCCTGTGCCAGGGGTGTTTAACCCACCAGGAGCCGCGGGCTCCGGGGCAGTGCCAGCTGTCAGGGGGTGCCCACAACATGGTAGGACAGAGTGGCTGGCAGACCAAGCCTGGCAAGTGCCCAGACCGTGCCAGCAGCAGCTCTGCTGCTGTTTTCTTGCTGGGCACAGTCTCTGGTTTTGCCTTGCAGGTTCCTGAGACTGTCCCCAGCAGGTCCCAGCCCAAGATGCCCTAAGGGTTGGAGATGCCAGGGAGGGCTACACCTCATCCCCGTGCAACAGCCAGGCAGATCACCCTCAGGCTCTGCCAGGATGCCTAACTGGGGGAACTGGGGGCCGACACAGCGGCAGGGACTGGCACCAGCCCCTCAGACAACAAGCCGTCCCTCCGACTGGCACCGCGGCGGTCCAGTCGTGCCCCCACAGCGCCAGCTGTGCCTGCCGTGCCCTCATGCTCACCCCTGCTCCCCAGGACCATTCCCGCAAGGACTGCCTGGAAGCTCCTGGCTCCAGCCTCGGGGAGCTGCCCCCTGCCAGCTCCAAGCTCAGCACCAGCCCCAGTGCCGTGGGCACCCTCAAGCGCCCCACCAGCCTCAGCCGCCATGCCAGCGCCGCCGGCTTCCCCCTCACCGCAGCAGGACCCCGGGCCGTGCCCAAGCCCCCCGCGTCCCACAGCCCCATGGACGGCGGGGAGGGGCCCTTCATCGACACCGAGGACATCTCCCAGCTGCTGACGGATGTTGCCCGCTTTGCCGATCCCTGGAGAAGCTGCGGGACGTTGGTGCTGCGGGATGGTGATTGCCAGCCTGCCCTCCGCCCCCCAGGCTCCCTGCCAGCCCCGGTGCCGCCGGTGCGGTGCCAAACCACCCAGCGCGGGGATGCCGCGGGCTGAGCACGGGAACGTCCCCTGCCCGGGGACCGAGCAGAGCCATCAGTGGAGGGTCTCTTTCCCGGTCCCGGAAGGGGTCAGGACCCCGGGGAAGCTGTGCCAAGCCCTGGCAGGCAGGGGCAGGGGCGGTGGGTGGCTGCCGGGAGCTCGGAGCCAGGATAACGCCGCTTCCTGCCCCCGAGCTATTTTCATCCGCCCGTTTTCCTGTTTACACTTTGATGGTGCCAGCTGCCTGCCGGGGGCCCCCAGAGCCCTGCAGGGCACCGGGGATGGCCCCCGACCCACCAGGCCACCCTCACCGCGGTGGCTGGCAGCGCGGGGTCGATGCCCCGGCGCGGGGCTGGATGGGCTGAGGGCAAAAGGGAAGAGCACTGATGTTGTGGTCCCCACAGCGAGGTGGGGCTGTGAGGGGGGTGTCAGATGGTGCCATGGTTTGGATGCTGGCATGGCAAACGTGTTGGTACATCCCCAGTCCCTGTGGGAAATGGCAGTGCCCAGCCTGGGGCACCGCTGCCAGCTGCGGCTGGATCCATGGCAGAGCTGGTGGGAATGGGGCTGGGGGTCTGTGCTTCTGGGGGTGCCATGGGGTGGCAGCTGAGGGATGATGATGTTGATGATGATGCCAGGCTCAGATCTGGGCACGGCAGGGCAGGGAGGAAACAGCTCTGAGGCAAACAGTGAGGCCTGCTGCTGATGCCATGCGGGGGCCACGGTTGTGCTGGGACTGGTTTGAGACTGCAGGATGGTGCTGGAACTGGTTTGGGACTGCAGGATGGTGCTGTTCCCAAGCTGGGGAAAGACAGGGAGAGACTGAGGGATGCAGCTGGGATTTCAGAGAGCCCAGCTTGGCTCTGCACCCCCCAGCCCCGTGCCCAACCCTGCTCCAGAAGGGGCCTGCAAACGGAGAGGAAACAGAGGAAACCCTTCCTGACCCTGGGAGCTTCCTCACCTCCTAACGAGGCTGCCAGTGCCCCACCCCTGAGCTCCAGCCCCGAGGAGGGAGCAGTTCCCAGGGAAGAACCCCCTGGGACGGTGCCTGTCTGGCGGGGGGCCGGCGGCAGGAGTGACCTGGGCATCCCTCCGGAGGCTGGGAGTGCCCTTCCGGTGGGAGGGCAGGAAGAAACGAGGAGGAAATTCCCAACCTGCTGCTTTCAAGGGAAAAAGTTACTGCTGAGGAAAAAGTGCCTGAAAGGTTGAGCTGTGCCAGCCCAGGGGCTGTACCAGGCAGGAGACCCAAGCAGCTCTGGTCACAGGGACGTGGTTGTGCCAGTCCCGGGAAGCCCCAAAGCCGAGGGGATGGGCTGCAAGGTCTGGGAGCCTTGTGGGACATGCCTGGGATGTGATGGATGGGGGAGGCCTTGAGGACAGGGGATGGGACAGGGATGCAAGACAGGGGCACAGGGCAGTGTTTCAGACCCCCCCCACACACACACTTCTCTTACAGACCCCAAGGAGCCCCCCCAGAGGCCAGTGGCCCACGAGTGCCTGGGCGAAACGCTGCGCATCCTGCGGCAGGTCATCAACAAGTACCCCCTGCTCAACACCCCTGGAGACCCTGACAGCTGCTGGCACCCTCATCTCCAAAGTCAAGGTGAGGTGATGGCTGGAGCTCTGTCCTCTGTCCTGCTCCCCCCCTGCCCAGGCTGGGGTCTGGGATTCCCCGGGAGGGGTGCTGGGAGGGAGCTGCCCCGCAGACAGGCAGAGAGGTGAGGCTCCTCTGCTGGCAGGGCTTGAGCTGGAACTCACTCAATCAGCTCAGTTCAATCCAATTCAGCTCAGCTCAGCTCAGTTCAGTTCAACTCAACTCATCTCAACTCAGTTCAACTCAACTCAGCTCAGCTCAGTTCAACTCAAGTCAGCTCAGTTCAACTCAAGTCAGCTCAGTTCAATTCAACTCAGCTCAGTTCAAGTCAATTCAGCTCAATTCAGCTCAGCTCAGTTCAACTCCACTCGCTCAGTTCAACTCAGCTCAGTCAATTCACTCAGCTCATTTCAATCAATCAGCTCAGCTCAGTTCAGTTCAGTTCAGTTCAACTCAACTCATCTCAGTTCAGTTCAACTCAACTCAGCTCAGCTCAGTTCAACTCAGCTCAGCTCAGCTCAGTTCAATTCAGCTCAGCTCAGCTCAGTTCAACTCAGCTCAGCTCAGTTCAACTCAACTCAGCTCAGCTCAGTTCAACTCAACTCAACTCAGCTCATTTCAACTCAACTCAACTCAGCTCAGTTCAACTCAACTCAGCTCAGTTCAACTCAACTCAACTCAGCTCAGTTCAACTCAACTCAGCTCAGTTCAACTCAGCTCAGCTCAGTTCAGCTCAGCTCAAGTCAATTCAGCTCAGCTCAGTTCAAGTCATTCAGCTCAATTCAGCTCAGCTCAAGTCAATTCAGCTCAGCTCAAGTCAATTCAGCTCATCTCATCTCAACTCAGCTCAGCTCAGTTCAATTCAACTCAATTCAAACCAACCCAAACCCCTCAAGGTCTGAGCTGTGGCAGAGACACCAGAGCCCAGATCCCAGCCTGGGGGTTTCCAAGCACTGCCACAAGGGGGGAAAAATTACTTCCATAATGGGATCCTGCTGCTGGCAGCAGCTGGGGTTGAGAGGAGCAGGGTCCGTGGGGCACAGATCCTGGCTGGGGCACCATCTGCTGCCCTCGGTTACCCCAGGGAGGGAGGAGGGGTGGCTGCGCTAACCGCAGGCAGAGCACAACAGTCTGCGTCACTGCTCTGCTTCCTGGACACCAAACAGCAACCACCAGAGCACAGGAAGCCTCGTGGTGGGTGGCAGGAGGTCTGCTGTGGGGCTGGCCCCAGGCAGGGCTGGGCCAGAGCGAGTTCATTCCCACCCCCCACCCCCCTCACCACAGCAGTGGGGTTCAGCTCACCAGCAGCCCAGAGGAGCTGAGCCCATGGGGTGCCAGGGTCTGCCCAGAAGCTCTGGTCAGCAGTGAAGGTCACAAGTGTCCCTTGGGCTGGGCAGCTGCCAAGTCTGTGCCAGTTCTTGCTGCTGCTGCTGCAGGCAGTTCCTCTTTTGGAGGCCTTCTGGAGAAGCCATCCTGCCCTGGGGCAGGGGCTGCAGTGCCATGGGGCAGGGGAATGGTCCACGGTTGGCAGCCCCTTCCCAGCAGCTCTGGGGAACTGGAGGAGAGAGAAACGTGAGCCAAGTGGTGCTGGCAGGGAAGTCAACCCCGGGAGGAACACAGGGACAGAGACCCTGTGCTGTGCTAGGGGAAATCCCTCACCCGCAGGGATCATCCTCTCCCCCTCCCCCTCCATCCAGCTCACCCCAGCCCCACAGCAGGGCTGAGGGCACCAGGAGCCAGCAGGTCCTTCTGCTGCCCGAGGCAGGGGCAGGGGGTGGCAGTGACAGTGTCCCTGCTTCCTCCTTCCCAGGTTTCCATTACGAAGCCAACAATGAGTCTGACAAGAGGGAGTTCGAGAAGGCTGTGGAGACCATCGCCGTGTCCTTCAGCAGCACGTAAGGGCCTTCTGGCCAGGCTTGCTCCACAGGAGGTCCCCTGATGGACCCTCATTGCCCCCCACCGGCCAGGATGCACCCTCTCCCCGCACCCTCTCCCCTCACCCATGCATGGCCACACATGAGAGGTGGCTTGGGGCTGATTTGGGTCCCCATGGGGATGGCAGAGTCACTCCTGCCACTCCCACCAGCAGTTTCTCCTCAAACCCTGCTTGAGCCCACAGGCTCCATCACCCAGCCCCTCTTCAGTGCTGGGTCAAGCTCTGCTCCTGCACCCGAAGGGCCAGCTGTGGAGCTGAGCTGATGCCCACCGAGCCCAGCACTGCAGCTCTGCCTGGCCTGGCCCTCACCCGGACCCTGGGACGCAGATCAGGTGCTGCTGGGTGGCAGCTCAGCATGGTGACATCCCCTTGCTGAGCCCAGCTCTGCTCCTCTTGTCACAGGGTGTCTGAGTTCCTCATGGGGAGGTGGACAGCAGCACCATCCTCTCCATCCCACTCAGCGACCAGAACCAGGTGAGTGATGCCCACTGCCATCCTGGGGGGGGCTCAGGATGTGCCAGGGGGCTCAGACCTGGCTGGGGAAGGAGCTGAGCTCCCAGCCCCAGCTGTGGGATTCTCAGCTCACCCCCAAGCCCAGTGGAGCTGTGGCTAGGCTTTGCCTGCTTGCTCCCATCCCATCCTCATCCCAGTGAGGTTGGTGAGGCACTGGAAGGTGGTGCCCTGAGAAGCTGTGGAGTGCCTCATCCCTGGAAGTGTTCAAGGCCAGGCTTTGAGCAAGCTGGGCTGGTGGAAGGTGTCCCTGCCCATGGTAAGGGTTGTAACTAGGTGAAGGGTCCTTCCAGCTCAGACCATGAAACCCCACCTGGCAGCTCCACCCCAAGGGCTCAGGAAGGGGTTGGAGCAGCAGAGATGGACAAGAGGGCTCTGGGTGCTCTCACAGCTCTGCCCTGCTCTGCTGTGTGCACAGAGCCAGGCATTTCCCCAGAGACATTCCCAGTAGCTCCTGGCCTCCCTGCAGAGCCCCAGGCTGGGCACAGCACACCTCCAGCTCCAGCAGCTCCAGGTTTCCACCTGTCCTCCTCCTGTCCTCCTCCTGCTCTGATCTATTTCTTTCCTTAATTTCCAAAAGACCATGGAGAGCCTCTACGGGGGGATCCCAGGGCCTGGAGGAGTTGGGATGCCTTCAGGCATGGGGGGCTATGACACAGGTAAGTGGGTGCAGGGCTCTGGGAGCAGGGTTGTGGTGGGGGTCCCCAGCTGAGCACGACTGACCACCAGGAACATGCCTGCCACGGTCCTGCTGCTGGCACCAGGGGCAGCAGGCACGGTGCCAGGGCAGGTACACAGAGCTCTGCGCTGCCGGCTCACGGAGCTTGCAGGGCTGGGCCAGGATGTCCTGGGGTTTTTCCCTGGCTGGCCCTGGGAACCCAGAGGTGTTTGGGGGCAGTGGGCCACAGGGTGCCAGCAGCACCCTCCAGGGTCTCTTTTTCTCCTCCCCTTTCCTCCTGGTCCCATCCCAGGCCGCCCTCCTGCCGAGGAAGTGGATGTGATGCTGCAGCGCTGCGAGGGAGGGGTGGATGCTGCCCTCCAGTACACCAAAAACATCTCCAAGTACATGAAGGACCTCATTGGGTACCTGGAGAAAGGACCACCCTGGGTGAGATGCTGGGGCAGCGGGTGGGACCTCTCCAGAGCAGGCTGAGCCCTCCCCCCCCCAGCCATGGCAGCACCAGAAGAGGTTGAGGTCCTCACATGCATGAGGCTGAGGGATAAGGGGCTGCAAGGGCAGTGGTGAGCTTCACTCCTGAAGTTCCTGGTTTCTTTTCCCAAAGGGTGACCCAAGCAGCAGGCAAATCCCAGGGTCCTGGAGGGCTTTTCAATTCCAACCTTTTGGGTCTTTGGGTTTTTTTTTTTCCCCCCCCACAGAGATGGAGTTTGCCAAAGGGCTTCAGAAGATGGCAAACAGCTGCAAGCAAACCATCAGTCAGGAGGTAGGTCCTAAAGCCACCCAGGATGGAGGTCCCTGTGCCCCTGAAGCCACCCAGGATGGAGGTCCCTGTGCCCCTGAAGCCACCCAGGATGAAGGTCCCTGTGCCCCTGAAGCCACCCAGGATGAAGGTCCCTGTGCCCCTAGAGCCACCCAGGATGAAGGTCCCTGTGCCCCTAGAGCCACCCAGGATGAAGGTCCCTGTGCCCCTGAAGCCACCCAGGATGAAGGTCCCTGTGCCCCTGAAGCCACCCAGGATGAAGGTCCCTGTGCCCCTAAAGCCACCCAGGATGAAGGTCCCTGGCCCCTAGAGCCACCAGGATGAAGTCCCTGTGCCCCTAGAGCCACCCAGGATGAAGGTCCCTGTGCCCCTAGAGCCACCCAGGATGAAGGTCCCTGTGCCCCTAGAGCCACCCAGGATGAAGGTCCCTGTGCCCCTAAAGCCACCCAGGATGAAGGTCCCTGTGTCCCTGAAGCCCCCCAGGCTGTCAGGCTGCCTAAGGAGCAGGCAGCTCTGGGGATCTCCTCCTGCACCTCCCATTTTAGAGCCCAGGATGTGGCTTTCAGCGGTGGGAGGTGGCCAAGCTGAGCCTTGGGCCCTTCTTTCTGAGCTCCTGGAGCCCACATTTCAGGGCTGGGTCTCAGGGTGCTGTGTCTTCTCCTCTCCCAGACCAATATGCCCTTCCTGTCCATCTACCTGTTGGCCCTGGAGCAGGACATGGAGCATGGCACCTCGGTGCTGCAGGCTGCCAACACCCTTCAGAACCAAACCTTCCTCCAGGTGAGAGGACCAAAGGCCAGCTCCAAGGGTCTTCTCCAGCAGCTGGGCAGTGTGTGTGGGGGGGGGTGGGGTGGGCTGGTGGTCTTCTTAGTTACAAGATCCCAGGATATTTGCAGTTGGAAGGCACCTCCAAAGATCATCAAGTCCAAGCCCCCTGCCAGAGCAGGAGCATAGAGCCCAGCACAGGTCACACAGGAACACATCCAGATGGGGCTGGAAAGTCTCCAGACAAAGGAGACTCCACAACCCCTCTGGGCAGCCTGCAGTAGACTTCTGTAGCTCTTCCAGAAACTGGAATCCAGCTGCTGCTGGGCTCAGACATTGCTTGGACCTGGCATTCCCTGGCTCAGCAGCTCAGTGCTCAGTGCTGGTTCTTTGGGGGGTTAGCTGCAGGGTCTAGGGGAGAGCTGCCCAGCCTGGAGGCAAAGTCTTGGCAAGGCAAGCAGCACCTCCTGATCCAGCTCCACCTCATCCAAGGCTGCTCTGCCTTCCCACATCCCCCTCCAAAGCAGCCAAACCCATCTCCCAAGGAACAGAACAGAATGAACCAGGTTGGAAAAGACCTTTGAGATCATCGAGTCCAACCTCTCACCCAGCACCATCTCATCAGCTTAACCTTGGCACCAAGGGCCTCATCCAGGCTCTGCCTAAACACCTCCAGGGATGGTGACTCCACCACCTCCCTGGGCAGCCCATCCCAATGGCCAATAACTCCTTCTGGGAAGAATTTCTTCCTCACATCCAGCCTGAGCCACTCTCCAGGGAGGGACCCCAGGCCCCACCCTTGCAGAGGTGACTTTGGCTCAGCTCTGTCTGGAGCGAACCACAGCTGGCGCTCGCCAGGCTGGGCCCGTGGCACCCAGCCCCTCCCAGTAACGGAGCTTAGCTGTGCTGGGCAATGGTCACAACGGCCACGGGGAGCTTCTCCTTGCAAAGCCTTTGCAGAGGGAAGGGCTCAGGCCACCCCGGGGGCTGTGTCTCCCTCCTGCTCCAGCCCCTGGCGCTCAGACGCCTGGAACACGAGAAGCGGCGGAAGGAGATCAAGGAGCAGTGGCACCGGGCACAGAGGAAGCTGGTGAGCACCAACCGGGCACCAGGGGCTGGCTTTGTGCTCCCCCAGCCCGGGCTGGGGCACCCCTGTGGCATGCACCCCGCTGAGGATGCTGGACCTCGGCTCCCCGCCAGGAGCTGTGTCCCGGGCTGCCTCTGCGGTGCTGAGGGATGCTGGGGAAACTGGGAGGGGGTCGGGGGGGTGCCAGCCCCCTCCTTGCAGAGCTCAGCCCTCCCCCTGGGTGGCTGTTTCCCGCTGGCAGCAAGAGGCCGAGGTGAACCTGCGCAAGGCCAAGCAGATCTACATGCAGCGCAGCGAGGAGCACGACAAGGCCAAGTACATGGCAGTGAAAGCGGAGGAGGAGCAGCAGAACACCCCCAGCAGCATCACCACCAAAACCCTGGACAAGAAGAGGAGGCTGGAAGAGGAAGCCAAGAACAAGGTAGGAACAGAGAATGGTAGGAAACAGGGGTGGGAAAGGCCTCTGAGCTCATCCGGTCCCAACCAGCAACCCAACCCCACCATGGGCACCAAACCATGGCCACAGGTGCCATGGCCACAGGGGTCTGGAACACCTCCAGGGATGGGGACTCCAGCACCTCCCTGGGCAGCCTGTGCCAAGCCCTGACCGCTCTGGCAGCAAAGGAATTGTTCCTCCTCTCCAACCTAACCTCCCCTGGCACAATTTCAGGCCATTTCCTTTCATTCTATCACCTGATCCTAGGGTGAAGAGCCCAACCTGTCTCCAGCCTCCTTTCAGGGAGCTGTAGAGAGCAATGAGGTCTGCCTCAGCCTCCTCTCCCCCACACCAGACACCCCCAGGTCCCTCAGCTGCTCCTCCCCAGCCCTGTTCTCCAGACCCTTCTTGACAGCTCTGGATTCAGGCTGAGCATCAGCCTGGCAAGAAGCTTCTCGCTCCTTGCTCAGGAGCAGCCCTGAGCTGAGTGAACTGAAGGGAGGTTGGACCAAACAACCTTTCAGGGTCCCTTCCAACCCAAACCTTTCTAGGATTCTGTGACTGAGCTCCTCATGGATCCTTGGATATGGCACAGGAATGCCTCGAGGGCCAGGGCCCAAGTGCAATGAGCTCCTCTTGTTCTCCCAACCCTTGAACTCTTTCCATCTCCTGCTCTCCCACCTGCCAGGCAGAAGAGGCCATGGCCACATACAGAACCTGTGTGGCAGATGCAAACCCCCAGAAGCAGGAGCTGGAGGACACTAAGGTGAACTCCTTGAGGCAGATCCACGAAGTGATCAAACAGAGTGACCAGGTCATCAAGACGGTGAGTAGGGCTTGCCTGGGACAGCCCCAGGGCAGGGGGTGGCCATACCCTACCCAGGAGGGGTTCAGAGCTGCAGACCTGGCCCAGCTGCCCCTGTTCTAGGTGAGGTGCAGGTAGGTGCAGAGCTCTCCTCACCCACCACGTGCTCTGAGAAGCCAAAGGCTCAAGGCTGCAGACCAAAGGCTCAAGGCTGCAGACCAAGCCCTGTTCTCCAGGCTCTGTTCATCCTGGACAAGGCTCCAAGGAGACCTCAGAGCAGCCTTCCAGTACCTGAAGGGGCTCCAGGAGAGCTGGAGAGGGACTTTTGACAAAGACTGGGAGTGCCAGGATGAGGGACAATGGCTTTGAGTTGGGAGAGGGGAGATGGAGACTGGAGATGAGGAAGAAATTGTGGAGAGTGAGGGTGGGGAGAGCCTGGCACAGGCTGCCCGGGGAGGCTGTGGCTGCTTCCTCCCTGGAGGTGTTTAAGACCAGGCTGGATGTGGCTGTGAGCAGCCTGGGCTGGTGGGAGGTGTCCCTGCCCATGGCAGGGAGGTTGGAACTGAATGACCTCTAAGCTCCCTTCCAACCCAACCCATTCCACCGTTTGCTGCCTTCACCTGGAGCTCCTCCTCTCTCTCTCTCTCTGTCCTGCACATCACTCCGCTCACAGCTGCTTCCCTCTACATTCTGGGGTCGTTTTTTTCTTTTGTGCCTTTTTGTTTTAGGCCACCATCTCTTTCTACCAGATCATGCACATGCAGACAGCTCCCCTGCCTGTCAACTTCCAGACTCTGTGTGAGAGCAGCAAGCTGTACGACCCCGGGCAGCAGTACGCCTCCCACGTGCGGCAGCTGCAGCGCGGCGACGAGCCGGACACCCAGTACGACTTCGAGCCCTACGTCCCCCACAACTCCTGGTAGGGAAGGGGAAGGCCCCCCACAGGCACTGCCAGTGCCCCCCACTCCCTTCCTCTCCTCCTTCCTCTCCTCCTTCCTCTCCTCCTTCCTCTCCTCCTTCCTCTCCTCCTTCCTCTCCTCCTTCCTCTCCTCCTTCCTCCCCTCCTTCCTCCCCTCCTCCTCCCCTCCTTCTCCCCTCCTTCCTCTCCTCCTTCCTCCCCTCCTTCCTCCCCTCCTTCCTCCCCTCCTTCCTCCCCTCCTTCCTCCCCTCCTTCTCCCCTCCTTCCTCCCCTCCTTCCTCCCCTCCTTCCTCCCCTCCTTCCTCCCCTCCTTCCTCCCTCCTTCCTCCCCTCCTTCCTCCCCTCCTTCCTCCCCTTCCTCCCCTCCTTCCTCCCCTCCTTCCTCTCCTCCTTCCTCTCCTCCTTCCTCTCCTCCTTCCTCTCCTCCTTCCTCTCCTCCTTCCTCTCCTCCTTCCTCTCCTCCTTCCTCTCCTCCTTCCTCTCCTCCTTCCTCTCCTCCTTCCTCTCCTCCTTCCTCTCCTCCTTCCTCTCCTCCTTCCTCTCCTCCTTCCTCTCCTCCTTCCTCTCCTCCTTCCTCTCCTCCTTCCTCTCCTCCTTCCTCTCCTCCTTCCTCTCCTCCTTCCTCTCCTCCTTCCTCTCCTCCTTCCTCTCCTCCTTCCTCTCCTCCTTCCTCTCCTCCTTCCTCTCCTCCTTCCTCTCCTCCTTCCTCTCCTCCTTCCTCTCCTCCTTCCTCTCCTCCTTCCTCTCCTCCTTCCTCTCCTCCTTCCTCCTCTCTCCTTCCTCTCCTCCTTCCTCTCCTCCTTCCTCTCCTCCTTCCTCTCTCATGGAATAGAATAGAACAGAGTAGAACAGAGCAGAGTAGAGTAAGAATAGGATAGAATAGAGTAAGAATAGGATAGAATAGGACAGGATAGGATAGGATAGAACAAGAGTAGAGTAGAGTAGAGTAGAGTAGACCAGGTTGGAAAAGACCTTTGAGACCATCAAGTCCAACCTATCCCCCAGCACCATCTAATCAACTAAACCATGGCACCAAGGGCCTCATCCAGGCTCTTCCTAAATACCTCCAGGGATGGGGACTCCACCACCTCCCTGGGCAGCACATTCCCAGGGCCAATCTCTCTTGCTGGGAAGAATTTCTTCCTAACCTCCAGCCTGAACCTCCCCTGGCACAGCTTGAGACTGTGTCCTCTTGTTCTGCTGCTGGCTGCCTGGGAGAAGAGACCAACCCCCTCCTGGCTCCAACCTCCCTGCAGGGAGTTGGAGAGAGCAAGAAGGTCTCCCCTGAGCCTCCTCTTCTGCAGGCTAAGCAACCCCAGCTCCCTCAGCCTCTCCTCCCAGGGCTGTGCTCCAGACCTCTTCCCAGCCTCCTTGCCCCTCTCTGGACATACAATACAATACAATACAATACAACCCACATGCTCAAGGTCTCCTCAGAGCCTTCTCCTCTCCAGACTGAGCAGCCCCAGCTCTCTCAGACTGTGCTCACAGATGCTCAGACATTCCCTGCCCTCCCCCTTGCTGCACCCCAGGTCTCCCTTCACCCGGGCACGGAAGGGCAGCTTCGGCTCCAACGACTTCCCCGCGGCCGCCGGCTCCGATGGGGTTGGGCTGCCCAAGGATGGGAGCAGCCTGGAAGGGGCCAAGGAGCAGCAGAGTGGGGCTGAGAGGAGAGGTGAGTTCAGAGCACCTGTGCCTGTGCTTGCTGCAGGCTGTGTCCTCCTCTCCCTGCTCAGGACCTCCATGGGTGCTGAGCACGGCAGGAGGCCAGGCTGGGAGTTTCCTGGAGGACACAAAACCATCTGGAGGAGGTTTTATGCTGTCTGGTGCTACCTAACAGATCATTCTCCTTCTTCCCATCCCTGCTTCCCCTTGCTGGCTGTGGCATCATGGCCCCACCAGAGCCTTCACCAGCCTGGCCAAGCAGCTTCCTTCAGTAACCCCTGGGTCTCCCAGCTCCAGGCTCTTCTCCCACGGCTCTCTCCTGAACCCAGGAGCCCATCTCAGTGTGTTTGCTCCTGCAGGTGTGAGGGGACACCAGGTCCATAAATCATGGCCCACCTCTGTGGCTGAAGGTGACAGCAGCCTGGATTCAAGCACAGGTAGATACCAACCACAGCCCAAGGCAGGCAACACTTCCCCTTCTGATACACTCGACCTAAAACCTGAGCCCAGCCTAAGCCCAGCAGCAGAGTTAGGTGGGACCTGGCCCTCTGTTAGCTGCCTCACAGTAACCCTGGCAGGGGTGGACTGGATGAGCTTCAAAGGTCCCTTCCCACACACACCAGCTGCTCTGATGTCCATCTCCAGCAGGCTGGGATGAAGCAGGATGGATGGGATGGATGAGATAGATGGAATAGTATGGATGGGATGGGATGGGATGGATGGGGTGGGGTGGGATGGATGTGATAGGGTAGGATGGGATGTGATAGTGTGGATGGGATGGGATAGATGTGATAGGATGTGATAGGATGGGGTGGGATGAGATGGATGGGATGGGATAAGATGGATGGGATGGATGGGAAGGGATAGGATGGATGGGAAGGGATGGGATGGATAGGATGGATGGGATAGTATGGATGGGAAGAGATGGGATGGATGGGATGGGATGGATGGGATGGGATAGTATGGATGGGAAGAGATGGGATGGATGGGATGGGATGGATGGGATGGGATGGATGGGATGGGATGGATGGGATGGATGGATGGGATGGGATGGGATGGGATGGGATGGATGGGATGGATCTTTCCACTGCACTGCCTGCAGGCTGCTCCACTCTCCAGGCACAGACAGCCCTTGGCTCCCTCCCAGTCTCCAGAGGTGCCCCAGCTGCACGAGGCAGATGGCTGCTTGCTGTGGGGGTTGGCCACCAGCAGCAGAGGGCACTGGGAGGAGCTGCAGCTTTGGCAGCAGCAGCACTGCCCTGGGGCTTTTCTTTTGCCAGGTGAATTCAGCCACAAACTCCAGCGGCTGTCTTCCAACGGCACCATGTCCTCCAGCGAGGAGCTGGAGGAGAAGGATGAGACCAGCACCCCCTTCGAGCAGAGTATGTGGCAGTGGGGGGGGGGGGAAGAATCAGGGCACCACTGAATCATTTTGGTTGGGAAAGAACCTTTCAGATCATCAGGTCCAACCCTTAACTCAGCACTGCCAGGGCACCACCAAACCACAGCCCTCAGCACCACGTCTCCAGGGCTTTGAAAGCCCTCCAGGGATGGAGAGAGCATCACCACCCTGGGCAGCCGGGGCCAGGGTGTTAGAACCCTTTGGGGGAAGAAATTGCTCCTCATGTGCAACCTAAACCTCCCCGGGGGCAATGTGAGGCCATTTCTTCTGGTCCTTGGAGAAGAGACCAACCCCACCTGGCTCCAACCTCCCCTCAGGGAGCTGTGGGGAGGTGACAACCATGCCCCTGCTGCCCACCCACACATCATGGCAAAGCCAGCTGCAGGGAGACCCTTCCCAAACCGGGCAGGTTAAGGAGGTAAACCAAAACAGTTGCTGGGAGGAGGATCCCTGCTGGTGAGGCACCACCAGCAGTGCCTCTGCCCTGGGATGAGCTCTGCCCAGAGCCGTGGGGACAGATGTGCCAGGGCTGCCCACCCCAGAGGACAAGCTGCTCATGAGGCTGCTGAAGAGCTGCCCTGTGACCAGGACCCTTCTGCTCAGGCTCTGCTTAACCTTCACCTTACCTCTGGGCAGGGCTTGGAGCAACCTCCTCTAGTTGCTGATGTCCCTGCTGGCTGCAGGGAGGTTGGACTAGAGGAGCTTTAAAGGTCTCCCTTCAAGCCAAGCCAGTCTGGGATGCCATGATAGAACAGAATGGAATGGAATGGGAATAGAATAGGAATGGAATGGAATGGGAATAGAATGGGAATAGAATGGAATGGGAATAGAGTGGAATGGAAATAGAATGGAATGGAATAGGAATGGAATGGAAATAGAATGGAATGGAAAGGAAATAGAATGGAATGGAATAGGAATGGAATGGAATAGGAATGGAATGGAATAGA
Organism: Colaptes auratus; assembly: GCA_015227895.2. NCBI lineage: Eukaryota > Metazoa > Chordata > Aves > Piciformes > Picidae > Colaptes > Colaptes auratus. Next base: position 7,411,423 of record JAAWVA010000037.1, on the reverse strand, counting down.
ATTAACCAGGTTAGAAAAGACCTTTGAGATCATCAAGCCCAACCCATCACCCAACACCATCTAATCAACTCAACCCTGGCACCAAGGGCCTCATCCAGGCTCCTCTGAAACACCTCCAGGGATGGGGACTCCACCACCTCCCTGGGCAGCACATTCCCATGGCCAATCTCTCTGTCTATGAAGAACTTCTTCCTGACCTCCAGCCTGAACCTCCCCTGGCACAGCTTGAGACTGTGTCCTCTTGTTCTGCTGCTGGGTGCCTGGGAGAGGAGACCACCCCCCAGCTGGCTCCAGCCTCCCCTGAGGCAGGTGCCCTCCCTTGTGTTCTGCTTGCAGGCATCAATGGGATGAGCTCAGAGCTGGCAGCTCCGACAGGGCCCTTCCGAAACGTTGGCTTGTCCAGGGCTGCCCAGACCCACAGGCTGCGGAAGCTCCGAGCCCCCTCCAAGTGCCGGGAGTGCAACAGCTACGTCTACTTCCAGGGAGCAGAGTGTGAGGAGGTAAAGCTGGGAGAGAGGGGAAGGGCAGGAGGATGGAGGACACGTCCCCCGAGCGGGGGCAGCCCAGCACTGCCTGCAGGCCCTCTGGCGGCTGTCCCCAGAGGAGAGCTCACCTTGCCCCAGCGGAGGGCTGCCAGGATGCTCAGGGGGCGGCAGCGCTGCCTGGTGAGGAGAGGCTGAGGGACCTGGGGCTCTTCAGTCTGGAGAAGAGAAGCCTGAGAGGGGATTTGATAAGGGTTTATCAATACCTGAGGGCTGGGGCTCAGGAGGGAGGGCACAGGCTCTGCTCACTTGCTCCCTGGGATAGGACAAGGAGCAATGGATGGAAGCTGCAGCACAGGAGGCTCCACCTCAACACCAGGAGGAACTTCTGCACTGTGAGGGTCACAGAGCCCTGGAGCAGGCTGCCCAGAGAGGTTGTGGAGTCTCCTTCTCTGGAGCCTTTCAAGGCCCCATCTGGATGTGTTCCTCTGTGACCTGAGCTAGATTGTATGGTCCTGCTCTGGCAGGGGGCTTGGACTGGATGATCTCTTTGGGTCCCTTCCAACCCCTGACATCCTGTGATCCTGTGAAGGGTTAGGAGTTGGAAGGGACCTTGAAAGATCACCGAATCAACCAGGCTGGAAAAGGCCTGAGAGATCATCAAGTGATCTCTTTGGGTCCCTTCCAACCCCTGACACCCTGTGAGCTGTGATCCTGTGAGCTGCAGCTCTTCACTCAGCCTCACAGCTCTGCAGCAGCAGATCACAGAATCAAACATTCAGCTTGGAGCAGACCCTCAAGATCACCAAGACCAGAGCCCTACTCTGCAAGGGTCAGCCCTAAACCACAGCCCCAAGCACCACATCCAAACCACCTTCAAACACCTCCAGGGTTGGTGACTCCACCACCTCCCCGGGCAGCTCACTGCAACCCCTGCAGCAGCAGGTCCTGGGGCAGCTCTTCACTCAGGGCTCACAGCTGTGCTGCAGCAGCAGGTCCTGGGGCAGCTCTTCACTCAGGGCTCACAGCTGTGCTGCAGCAGCAGGTCCTGGGGCAGCTCTTCACTCAGGGCTCACAGCCGTGCTGCAGCAGCAGGTCCTGGGGCAGCTCTTCACTCAGGGCTCACAGCTGTGCTGCAGCAGCAGGTCCTGGGGCAGCTCTTCACTCAGCTGCTGGGCAGAAGCCCACCCAGGAGCTCTGCCACGCGTGGCCAAGCCGTGGGTGCAACCCCAGCCAGGTCTAAGTTGTCCCTGGAAGCGGAGCTGCCAGCAGGAGCTGGAGCAGGACCTCTTTAGCTCGGCTGTCACCTGTGCTAGGAGGACATTGCTGCTTTGGGGAGGCCTCTGTGAAGGTCCCATTGCTCCTGCACTTGCCATTGCTCCTGCAGCAGCTCCAGGACAGGCTTTTTCCCCTCTGCCATCCAGTGCCACGAGCTTCTCCTCCCCCAGGTGCCCCCCCCGGCGCCTCTCGGCGGCTGCCCTTCCGCCCGGCCCCGGGCTGCTGCGTCCCAGCTCCACCCTCCTGTTTTCCAGTGCTGCTTGGCCTGCCACAAGAAGTGCCTGGAGACCTTGGCCATCCAGTGTGGGCACAAGAAGCTGCAAGGGAAGCTGCAGCTCTTCGGGCAAGACTTCACAGCAGCCTCCCGGGGCAGCTCGGACGGAATTCCCTTCATCATCAGAAGTGCATCTCCGAGATCGAGAAGCGAGCCATGAAGACCAAGGTGACCAATTCCCCCTTCCCCCTTCCCCTTCTTCAGCTGGAGCTGCCTCAGACACCTTCTCCTGAAGTGACCTTCTGCCTGGGCAGGCAACCAGCAGCTTGCTCTTCAGCTTGCTGGAGGCAGAAAGTCCCAGGTGGCAAATCTGGCCCTGACTCACCCAGCTCTGAGCCTGGAAACTCCCTTCTCCTGCCTCCCTCTTTCCCAGGCAGCAGGAACGATGGAGATGTCTGAGCTGGAAGGGGATGGCCCAGAATGACTTCTGAGCCAGGGATTTCCAGCCCCAGAATGACTTCTGAGCCAGGGATTTCCAGCCCCAGAAGGGCAGGGTGGGAGCCAGAGGCTGGTGCAGAAACTCCTCTGCTGGCTTCAGCTCCACTTCTCTCCCTCCCACAGGGCATCTACAGAGTCAACGGCGTCAAGACCCGGGTGGAGAAGCTCTGCCAGGCCTTTGAGAACGGCAAGGAGCTGGTGGAGCTGTCCCAGGCCTCCCCCATGACATCAGCAACGTCCTGAAGCTCTACCTGAGACAGGTAAAGGTGCTGGAGAGGCCTCCTGGTAAGGAGAGGAAAGGTGGCCAAAGGAGCTGAGTCCCTGAGCTGACCCTGGCAAGGAGGAGTTCTGCCCAAACCGGGTGCAGAGAGCTTTGAGGACCCTGGCAGTGGGGGTGGGGGAGCCCTCCCCCCAAGCTGGGAGCAGGGCAGGCATGGGGATGAGCCCATGAGCATGAGCTGTCTGTGGGTTTCCTGCTCCCCCCCAGCCCTTGCACAGCTCATCCACAGCTGCTTTGTGTGGCTCTTCCTCCTCCTCCTCCTCCACCACCCAGCAGCGGCTTGGTGCCCACAGAACAGCAGCAGAAGCCCTGAGCCCTCCTCAGTGGGGAACTGGGACCTCGAGAGGGGAAGTGACACAAAGAAGTGACCCAGCAAAGGTTGCTCTGGGCAGCAGAGCTGGGGCTGGGATCACATCTCCTGGACAGGGCTCTGCCCCTCAGCTCCCCCTGTGGTGGGCTCGGATGGGTGCTGAGCCCCTCAAGCCACCCTGTGGTGGGCTCAGATGGGTGCTGAGCCCCTCAGCTCCCCCTGTGGTGGGCTCAGATGGGTGCTGAGCCCCTCAGCTCACCCCGTGGTGGGCTCAGATGGGTGCTGTGCCCCTCAGCTCACCCTGTGGTGGGCTCAGATGGGTGCTGTGCCCCTCAGCTCACCCTGTGGTGGGCTCAGATGGGTGCTGAGCCCCTCAGCTCACCCTGTGGTGGGCTCAGATGGGTGCTGAGCCCCTCAGCTCACCCTGTGGTGGGCTCAGATGGGTGCTGAGCCCCTCAAGCCACCCTGTGGTGGGCTCAGATGGGTGCTGTGCCCCTCAGCTCACCCTGTGGTGGGCTCAGATGGGTGCTGTGCCCCTCAGCTCCCCCTGTGGTGGGCTCAGATGGGTGCTGAGCCCCTCAGCTCACCCTGTGGTGGGCTCAGATGGGCGCTGAGCCCCTCAGCTCCCCCTGTGGTGGGCTCAGATGGGTGCTGAGCCCCTCAGCTCCCCCTGTGGTGGGCTCAGATGGGTGCTGAGCCCCTCAGCTCCCCCTGTGGTGGGCTCAGATGGGTGCTGTGCCCCTCAAGCCACCCTGTGGTGGGCTCAGATGGGTGCTGTGCCCCTCAGCTCCCCCTGTGGTGGGCTCAGATGGGTGCTGAGCCCCTCAGCTCCCCCTGTGGTGGGCTCAGATGGGTGCTGTGCCCCTCAGCTCCCCCTGTGGTGGGCTCAGATGGGTGCTGTGCCCCGAGGGGTAGTGTCCAGCCTGAACCTGGCACAACCTGAGGCTGTTTCCTCTTGTCCTGTGCCTTGTGGCCTGTGAGAAGAGCCCAACCCCCAGTATGGCTCCAACCTCCTCTCAGGGAGCTGCAGAGAGCAAGGAGGTCTCCCCTCAGCCTCCCCTTCTCCAGGCCGAACCTCAGCTGCTCCTCCCCAGCCCTCTTCTCCAGACCCTTCCCCAGCCTGGTTGCCCTTCTGTGGACCTGCTCCAGCCCCTTCAATGTCCCCCTTGGAGTGAGGGCCCCAGCAGTGCCCCCAGGATTCACCACCTGGTTCTTCCAAGCTGCTTTACACCAGCATCAAAGCAAGCTCCCAGCCAGCCTCAGCCCCACCCTCACTGCAGGCTGTGCCAGCTGCCTCCTGCCCTCCCCACCCCAGAAGGGTCCAGCCCTGCCCTCCTTCAGCCCTGCCCTCCCTACCTCCCACCTGCTGGGGAACCTGCTGCTGTGCCCAGCCCATGCCAGGGGCTTTCTAGGTGGGGGGAAAGAGAACCCCTTGAGCCTGACCCCACAGGCAGCACCCAGGGGTGACCTGAGGCAGCTTTTGCCTTGAGCTCCCCCAGCACAAACTGGCCAGGACCAAGAGGTTGGATCTCCACCCCTCAGAAGAGGGAAATGGCCTGAAACTGTGCCAGGGGAGGGTTAGGCTGGAGATGAGGAACAATTTCTGTGCTGCCAGAGGGCTCAGGGCTTGGCACAGGCTGCCCAGGGAGGTGCTGGAGTCCCCATGCCTGGAGGTGTCCCAGACCCCTGTGGCTGTGGCCATGGCCCTGGGGGCCCTGGCTTGGTGCCCATGGTGGGGCTGGGCTGAAGGTTGGACTCAGTGATCTTGGGGGAAGCTTTCCCAACCCAAGCAGCTCTCTGCTCCTAAGCTCTGGGGGCTGTGTCCTGGCTGTAGGAAGGCTCCAGGTTTCCTCAGCTCAGGAGCACAGGGCAGGCCTGGGGCTCAGGGGGGTGGTGAGCCTTGTCCCATGGCCCTCCAGCTGCCCTCCAGCTGCCCTCCAGCTGCCCTCCAGCTGCCCTGCTCTCCCTTGCAGCTGCCAGAGCCCATCATGCCCTTCCGTCTGTACAACGAGCTGATGGGGCTGGCCAAGGAGAGCCTGCAGGGCACCGAGGCCAAGGGCAGGAGCGGGAAGGGAGGCCCTGAGCTGCTGGACAAAGGAGCTGACACCGACAAGGTGGTGCTGAACCTGGTGCTGAAGCTGAAGGAGCTGCTGAAGGAGCTCCCGCGGGAGAACTTGGCCACGCTGCAGTACCTCCTGCAGCACCTGAGGAGGTGAGAAGGGCGAGCCCGGAGCCCGTGGGGGTGCTGGGGCACCTTCCCCTTCTTCCCCACGGTGGGGAGCTGAGTGCAGCCTCTCCACGCTGGTTGTGGTGGGGGCGTCCCAGCCCTGCCCAGGGGGCTGCAGCTCGCAAAGCTCCTGCGGGCCACGAGATGTGGCTCTGGCGCTGCCAGCCCAGCGCCTCCGAGCCCTGCCTGCCCGCCCGCCCCCACCGTGTGCCAGGGGATGTGCCCCCAGCACCCCCGAGCCCTGCCCACCCCCACTGTGTGCCACGGGATGTGCCCCCAGCGCCCCCGAGCCCTGCCTGCCCACCCCCACCGTGTGCCACGGGATGTGCCCCCAGCGCCCCCGAGCCTTGCCTGCCCACCCCCACTGTGTGCCAGGGGATGTGCCCCCAGCGCCCCCGAGCCTTGCCTGCCCACCCCCACTGTGTGCCAGGGGATGTGCCCCCAGCGCCCCCGAGCCCTGCCTGCCCGACCACCCCCTTGCCCCTCACGAGTGCCTCCTCCCCAGGATCGTGGAAGTGGAGCAGGACAACAAGATGACCTCAGGCAACCTGGGCATCGTCTTTGGCCCCACGCTGATGCGCCCCAGGCCCACGGATGCCACCATCTCCCTGTCCTCCCTGGTGGACTACCCCCACCAGGCTCGCATCATCGAGGCTCTCATCATCTTCTACTCCACCATCTTCGAGACGGAGCCCAGGGCCCTGGCTGGCCCCAGCAAGCACCCCGGGGCCTGCCAGGAGGAGGCAGCCAGCTCTGACCCGGTAGGACTCCGCTGGAGGTCCCTCAGGAGCTGTGGAGCTGGAGCAGAGCAGCCGGGGGTCACCCTCCTGCAGCCCCCCCCTGCCCTGCCCGGCGCCGTGCCCTGCGCTGCAGGGACGTTGCCCATCCCAGCTGTGCCCCACGCCGGCTCCAGCTCACGCTGCTGCCCCCCTGCAGAGCTGCCCTGGCTCCCTCCTGCCCCCGCGGCCAGCCCCACTCCCCCCCGAGTGCTTTTCTGCCGCTGGGTGCCACAGAGGGGGGCAGGATGGAGCCTGAGCACTCTGACACCAGCACAGGCTGGGACTTTCCGTTTTCTGGAGCCACGTCTGGGGGAAGGAGGAAGTTTCCTTCCCCTCCGTGCCTTCACCGCTGCTCCTCCTGCCCCCAGGCCAGCCCAGGCTCCCAGGCTGCGGCTCCTCCCGGCGGCGTCTCCTACCTGGAGCTGCCTTCGGAGAAGGGCAGCTCGGATTTCAGCACCGATTCCTTCGCAGGTGAGCCAAGGGCACCCCCTGGCTGCCCCCCGGGAGGCCGCGGGGACGTCACCCGTGGGCGTCTCACCGAGCCCTTCCCCCGCGCTGAGCGGCACAGCCCGCGGGCACAGGCGGAGGGCTCAGCCCGGGGCTCCTGCCCTCCCGCAGAGCCTGGGGACCGCTCCGTCGACTCCGACTCGGAGCTGGAGGACGCTGGGGAGGACCTCCGAAGGCAGCTGCTGAAGCAGGAGAGCGAAACCAGCACGGACGAGGCTCAGTTCTGCGAGGAGGGCAGCGAGGGGCAGCGGAGCCGCAGCTGCAGCGTGGGGCAGTCGGACACGGAGGGTCCTGCTCCGAGCTGCAGCCCCCCGGCGGAGGAGCAGAGCGATGCCGACTGACGCCCGAGAGCCGCCTGCCCGCCGCTGGCACGGGCTGTGCCCCCCAGCCCCCAGCCGTGCCCGCCGCTGGCACAGGCTCTGCCCCACAGCTATGCCCGCTGCTGGCACAGGCTGTGCCAGGCCAGCCCCCAGGCTGTGCCCCCCAGCCGTGCCCGCTGCTGCCCAGTGCCTGCCAGCAGCCCTGGTTTATCAAAGCCACAAACAAAAATCCCCCAGACACTGGGAGGGGGCAAACCCCAGACCCTGCCTGGGCACAGCAGGGCAGGAAGCTGTGATGCCAGGGGGTGGGCAGGGACACAGGGCGGCTCGGGGGGGCGGTGTGACAGCTGCAGGCAAGTCCTGGCTGCTTCCTGGCTGTCACCCAAGCCCCTGGAGCCCCTCAGCTCCCAGCCTCTCTCAGGGCAGCCCAGTCTGGTCCAGCAGCCCTCAGAGGGCCTCCCCGGGGGGCAGATTCTGTGCTTGCCGGTCCAGCCTGGCAAGGACCCCCCCAGGCTTTGCTGTGCCCAGCCACAGGCTGCATTGTTGCTTCTCCCTCTCCTTAAGCCTTCCCCCAGCCGCTGCTGCTGGCGCTGGGAGAAGCCACAGCAGCTGTTTGTCCTCCTTGGCTGCTGGGAGGTGCCAGAGGAAGCTCCCAGCAGTGGGCAGGCTGAGGGCACTGCAGCCAGGCACGGGCACAGCTGGGCAACGCCAAGCACCACATGGGCTGGGCTCTGCCAGCCTGGGCACCCGGGCACAGGAGTGCTGGGGTGGGCAGAGCTGGGTGACAGCCCCCTCTGAGGGGCAGCCTTGGCTTTAGGGTTGTGGCTGCTCCCCCTGCCAGGTCCATGCTCCCTTCAGAGCTGGATTTCCTGAGCAGCCAGGGCTGGGCTTCCTGCCTCAGCACCTCGAGGGGGCACAGGATTCCACCAGCACCACACCACCCGGGCTCGGCTGGCAGAGTTTGTGCCACTGGGGCGCTTTCTGCTTGGCAGGAGCCACTCAAAGGGCAGCCCAGAGGCTGTGAGCAGGCTCAGGAGATGCCTTCTCCTGGCTGCAGGTCCTGAGCACCGCCTGAGCCTCTCAGGGGCTTTGTTCTGACAGCTGTTTGGTCTGCAGAAACCCACACTGCCGGCCCAGGGCTGCACCTCTGCTCTCCCAGCTGGCCCCACGGTGGGGCTGGGGGGTGAGAAGGTCCCTGAGGGGAGATGCCTCCTCCTCAGGACCACCACAGCCTGGCCCAGCACAGCCCCTGCCAGCTCTAAGAGGCTTCTTCTGCAGAGCATTGACCCTGCAACATCAATCCACTACCTCTGCTGGCAAAGGGACAGAAAGGGTTCAGCTTTTTTTTCTGCCTTGACAGCTAGGAGACTTTTCCTGCCCTGAAGCCTAGAGGAAGTAGATTTGTAGCTTAGGAAGAGCTGAGAGCTGTTCCCCCCCTGCTTGCACCTGGGCTGGGGTCCTGCCCTCACAGCTGAGGGGCCAGCAGGCCCCTGGGCTGGGGGTGTGAGGAGCTCCTGGCTGGGGACAGCCCCACCGGGCTCCTGCAGGCACCTCCCCAAGCAGCAGCCTTCAGCCCAAAGCTCTGAGAAGCTGCACCCAGCCCCCAGCTCCTGAGCTCTTCTCTAATGCTTTGCCAGCCCCCAGCCTCCGTGGGGCAGCAGAACACCTCCAGCTGAGCTCACACAGGGACCTCATTGCTCCAGGCCCACCCCAGCGGGGGGAGGCAGAGGGAAATCAAGGCTGAGGGAGGAGAGACTCCAGCTGGAGAGAGACTGAGCAGTGCTGGGGGTGGGGGGTGGGGTTGCACACACTCATGGCTGTAGGGCTGGGAGGTCAAGCAGAGGCTTTGACCCAGCAGAGGATCAGCCTCCAGGGCAGAGCCTGGGGCTCCACCAGCCCAGAGCTGCTTGGGACACATCCCAGCACTGGGGGGGGGGGGTGGGATGCAAGGTACACAAACCAAGGTTCACGATTCACAGTGGTTTAAAACCCAGCCAGAGAGCAGCCAGAGGGAGCACTGAGATGCTCTGCTCTGCAGGGGCTGGCTGGGTTGTACCCAGCAGGGCATTTCCATGGGAGCAAGAGAGGGGAGGCCGGGAGCCTCCTCCTGCTGCCACCAGCGGTACCAGGAGCGTCAGGGTGAGGGGGGAAAGCGAGAGTGTGTGTGTGAGAGGGTGAGGATGGGGATGGGTGAGTGAGGAGGGGCCAGAAGCTGTGCTGGAGCTGCACAGGGGGCACTCAGCATGGGGAGAGGGCAGGAGGGGAGACCCCCCCCCCAGCTGCTGGCTCTGGGCTGGGCTCTGAGGGGTTTGCTTCCAGAACATTCCTAATAAACTCTGTGTGTTCCAAGCCTTCCTGCTCCTGGAGGTCAACCTGCCAGCCCCACCCCCCCCCGTGGGTGCAAGCCTCAGCACCACCAGGATCTGCTCCCAGCCCCTGAGGAAGGATTTCTTCCCAGCCAGGGCCCTCAGGCACTGGCAGAGGCTGCCCAGGGAGGTGTGGAGTCCCCACCCCTGGAGGGGGTCCAAAGCCCCTGCAGAGGTGGTGCTGAGGGAGGTGCTGGAGTGCTGGTGTCTGAGCAGCAGCAGCTTTGGCACTGTGAGCTCTGGGTGAGAGCTTGGACTGGAGGAACTCAAAGGTCTCTGTGCAACCTCAACAGTTACAGGAGGCTCTCAAGGTCTCAAAACAAGGCCAGAGGGAAGCAGCAGGGAGGGAGGGAGGGAGAGGTGGAGGAGCAGGAGGGAGAGGTGGAGGAGCAGGGAGGAGAGGTGGAGGAGCAGGGAGGAGAGGTGGAGGAGCAGGAGGGAGAGGTGGAGAGAGCAGGAGGGAGAGGTGGAGAGAGCAGGAGGGAGAGGTGGAGGAGCAGGGAGGAAGGGGGGGAGCTGCAGCAGCAGCTCTGCAGGTCAGGGCTCTGCAGGGTGAGCTCTTGGCTGCAGCAGAGCCTCAGCAGCACAATGATCTGAACAGGATGAGCAAGGTAGGATCTGGCTGAGTCCCAGAGCCTTGGCACGAGGTCAGGCTGCAAAATGCCCTCCCAGGGAGGGGCAGGCAGAGGACAAACCTTTATTAAATACAAGGGTCTAGAAGCCAAGGAAGCAAAGGCCTCCTCCAGCCAAATCCTCCCTCCACACTTCTGTGGCTCCAAGTTACTTCCATGGCTTGAGTCCCTCAAGAGGAGTGAGAGGGGACAGCAAAGTCCAGGCTGGAAAGCAGGGAATGAGGCCAGAGTGGAGAGGCAGCACAGGGAGAGGATCTTCCTGGCCCTCTGTGAGCAGGGCCCTGCTGGTGGATGGGAAGGTCAGGAGGGGTCACACAGCTCCTCCACACCTGCAGGAGGGAGAAGTGGAGATGTGAAGCACCTCCCAGCTGAGGCCAGGCCAGCCTGGCCCTGCCCCGTGCTCTTCCCCCCACGAACCACTTGCAGTTCTGAGAGCAGCTCTCCCTGCAGGCCTCCCACTTCAGGCAGGCCCTGGGCAGTCCCAGAGCCAGAGGTGCTGAGCCTCAGCCTTACCCTGAGCCCTGGGTCACTGCACCAGCCTGTAGGTGATGTAGCGTCCTGCGGTCTCGCTGGGTCTGATGATCTTCACCACCTGCGGGGGGAGCAGTGAGGGAGGGAGGCCGGAGGCCACTTACCCCCTGCCGGTGCTGAGCTCCTTCAGTGGGGCCAGAAGTGCCACCCCCAGGCGTGGGGAGATCACCAGCACGGGGCTGGTGTCACAGACCAGAGGCAGAGACCTTCCCTCCCCACCCTGCCCCCAGGGACCTGGGCCCCAGGCCCTGCCCCTCACCTGCCCACGCTTGATGCCGAAGTACCTGGCACAGGGTCCCCAGCCTGGATCCTGGGGAGCTGGTTCTCCCTCAGCTTACTGTGCAGGGGGTCAAGGAGGAGCAAACTGAGCAGAGCACCTGGCAGCTGCTGTGCCACCCTCAGCAGGGGGCAGAGAGGGGGCCCAGCACGGGGGGGGAGGCAGATCACAGAACCATGGACTTGGTTTTGGTTGGAAGAGGCCTTTCAGAGCATCAAACCCAAGCCTTAACCCAGCACTGCCAAACCACAGCCCTCAGCACCAGGGCTTAGAGAGGCCTCCAGGCATGGGGAACTCCCCCCACTGCTCTGGGCAGCCTGGGCCAGACCCTGACAACCCTTTGGGAGATGAAGTTCCTCTTCATATCCAACCTAAACCACCCCCCCCTGGTGCAACTTGAGGATGCTTCTTGTCCTGTGACTTGCTGCTTGTGACCAAAGCCCAACCCCCACCTCGCTGCCACCTCCTTTCAGGGAGCTGCAGGGAGGCAGAGAGGCCTCCCCTCAGCCTCCTCTCCTCCAGGCTGAACACTGCCAGTGCTGCAGGCAGGATGTTTGCACTCCCAGCCCCAAAGCCAGCACACATCACACCCAGGCAGGAAGGGAAGGAACAAGCAAAGGATACTATCTGGCCAGGAGCTCAGTGACTTCTTCCTTTGTCATCACAACATGCTCTGGGACCAGCTGCCAGCAACAGGGAGAGAGGTGGCCAAGATCAGAACCCCAGAGAGGGAGGAGCAGCACATTGGTAACAGAGAAAAGAACTTCACAGAATTTATAAAGCTTAGGAAAGTCCTCTGAGGGCATCAAGTCCAACATTCAGCCCAACACTGACACTGACCCACGGCCCCAAGTGCCATGGCCACAGGGATGGAGGCTCCAGCACCCCCCTGGGCAGCCTGTGCCAAGCCCTGACCACTCTGGCAGCACAGAAGTTGTTCCTCATCTCCAACCTAACCCTCCCCTGGCACAACTCCAGGCCATTTCCTCTCCTCCTATCAGCTGGTCCTAAGGGGAAGAGCCCAACCCCAACCCTCATGTCTCTATAACCTCCTTCCAGGGAGCTGCAGAGAGCAATGAGGTCTCCCCTCAGCCTCCCCTTCTCCAGGCCAAACTCCCCCCAGCTCCCTCAGCCTCTCCTGAGACTTCCCTCAGCTGGAGGCACAGCTCAGCGCTGCTCTGACCACCTCCCCCTGCCTCCTGCCCACCACAGCTCACCTCATGCTCAGTGATGTTGATCAGAAGCTCCTGCTGCAGGAACTGCTCCAGGATGTATTTGGGAGCCATATCCACCAGGGACTGGATGGGGGAAAGTCAGTCAGGGGGCAGCACTGCTCCGGGACAGCCCTGCCTGTGCTCAGAGCTGCCCTGCAGGGGTGGGTTCAAGACAGTGATGCTCAAACAGATGCAGCCAGGCAGGCACAGACCTAAGCAGGAGCACTATCCTCTTTCCCCTCACCCTCCCCTCACCTCAGCTGCTCTTGTGGAGCCAGAGCAGCTGTCCTGACCGAATACACTTTGCTGTTAAGCAACAGCCTGCCCTACAGTGCAAGAGGCCTGAGCACAAAGAGGACATTCTTGGCTTTTATCTACCTAAAGCATCACTGAAAAACCGAGAGGCAACCCCCCCCATGGAGCACAGTGCCCCTGCCTGCCTCTGCTGCTGCCTTCCCTTCCCACCTGCTTTGCCGAGGGGGTCATTCCCTGCTGCACCACGATCAGTGCCCTGGTGATGTTCTCCTCCTGCATCCTCTGGCAGTACATCTTGATGGTCTTTATTCCAACCTTGGGCTCCTCTGGGGAAGGAGACAGCCCCCGGGGTTACAAAGAGCCTCCCCGCTCCGACTCCGATATGCCCTCCAGAAGGCAAACCCGTCCCTCGCCCCCCGCGGGCAGGCAGCTCTGCTCACCCGGGAAGAACACGAACATCTGGTCGGTGGGGTCGTCGTTGTGAGCCACCAGCACCGTCAGGTCGGTGCGCCGGGGCCGGCCCTCGCTGGGCTTCTCGCCGAACTGCGCCTTGAATTCCTCCAGCGTCTGGTCCAGCTCATCCTGGGTCACCAGGTAGCCCCGGTCGTGACAGAGCTGCCGAGAGCACCCTCAGGTCAGGCGGCCTCCGCCCGGCGAAGGCCACGGGACCAGGCCTGGCCGACCAGGTCGGTCACCGCCCCAGCGCCAGGCCGCTGCGCAGCCCCGGGGCTGGCTCCCCGGCGGTGCCGGCCCCGGTGCCGGCCCGGCAGGCCCTTCCGCCCGCACCTGCATGATGGTTTTGCGGATCTTCCACAGCCGGTACGTCTCCTCCTCGTCGTCCATGCCGTGCGTCGCCGAGGTCCCCGCGGGCTGCCCTCACCGCTGCCTGATCGCGCAGTCGCAGGCGGCCACAGGGCCGCCTCAGGGGCCTCAGCCCTAGGGACTGCTGGGAGCTGTAGGCTGCTGCGCGCCACCGCCTTGGTTGCCACTCGCCGGGGAAGGAATTTGTCACCTGGAGCCGTTCCGCGATTTTCAACGGCCTGGAGCAGACCAAGCCGCAACCCTGGGACTGGTCAGGAGGGCAATGAGCACCGCGGGGAGCAGGACCCGCGGGACCCCCAGGTTAATCTCCCCCGCGTCCCTGATAAACACTGCAGCAGTAGTCCCGCCCCCCGCCCTTTCATTGGTCAGCTTTCCATCAATCATTGACCGGGCACGCCTCTCTGTGCGCTGAGTGGTTGCGCGGCCACAAGGGGCGGTGCCTCCCAGTGTCCAGGCCGTGGATTGGTGAAGGCGGTGGGGCGCGATGGGTTGGGGCCGGGCGCTTCTGTGCGGAGCAGCGGCAGTGGTGCGGGGCTCAGTCCGGAGCATGGTGAGTGCGGCTCAGCTGGGCCCGGGGGTTACCGGAGCTACCGGTGCTGCCGGCTGCTGGTCGGGGTTTGGTGGAGTTGCGGCCTTGAGGCGGGCGGCGGGGGCTTGGGCCTGACCTGGGGGCCGACGAGCTCGGGGAGGCGAAGCGTACGGAGTCACCGGCCCCGGCTGGAGGGTGGGAGGCACCGAGCAGCCGGTGTGGGGCCGGTTGCTGCCTGTGCGGGGCCGGCGGTTGCGAGGTCGGTGGCTGCGGGGCTTCCCTCGGGTCGGAGGGGACGCAACGGGAACGGGAGGGCCGCGGCCGCCGCTGACGGCGTGCCCCGGTGCCCCGCAGTGTGCCCAGGCGGAGGACTGGCGCTCGGCCAAGGCCATCTATGACTTTCACGCCCTAGACATCGATGGCAACGACGTTTCCCTGGAGAAGTACCGGTAGGAGGGAGGCGCTGAGCATCGATCAGCTCTGGGGCGGGAAGCCGAGGGCCCGGGGTGGGGAACGGCGCTGAGAGGGCCCGGCGCGGCGAGGAATGGGGCTGTAAAAGCCCCCGGGGTGGGGGGGGGAGGAATTGGGGCTTAGTGGACCTTGGAGCGGTGATTAAGCCGCAGTGGGACAATGGATTGCGTAAGCCGGGAGAGCTCCTTGTTTATCGGCACCTTCCCCCCCCCGCCGCCGGGGTGAAAGGGCACTGATCCCCAACCCCCTCTTGCAGAGGGGATGTCTGCATCATCACCAACGTGGCTTCCAAATGAGGGAAGACCCCAGTAAACTACACTCAGCTTGTTGATCTGCACGCCCGATACGCTGAGAGGGGTTTACGCATCCTGGGTTTTCCCTGCAACCAGTTCGGAAAGCAGGTACGGGGAGGGGGAGGGGAAGGGGGGGGACGGGGAGGGGGCTGAGAGCTCCCCGGGAGCACAGGGACGGCTCACGGAGGGGCTCTCGCTGTTGCCTTCCCCAGGAGCCCGGGGACAATGCTCAGATTAAGGCTTTTGCTGCCAACTACGGTGTGAAGTTCGACATGTTCAGCAAGATCGATGTCAACGGGGACAGCGCCCACCCCCTCTGGAAGTGGATGAAGGAGCAGCCCAAGGGCAGAGGCACCCTGGGCAAGTGAGTGTGGGGCAAGCAGGGGGCAGCTCTGGGCTACTGGGGCAAGGAGGTTGGGGTTTTTTTCCTGCCCTAGTCTCACTTCCTTTTTTATTCCTTTTCTTTCTCTCTCTCTCTCTCTCTCCCCTAGTGCAATAAAATGGAACTTCACTAAGGTAGGATACAGCTGTGCCTGGGCTGCACCTTTGGGGGGATGGGGGATGTTGGGGAGGAGGGATCCTCAGCTTTGTGTGGTGATCATGGGTGGGAGGGTTAGAAGGATCTGAGGGGCTCTAGCCCTGTGCTGAAACTCCCAGCCTGGGTCTCTGCATCCCTGTCCTGGAGACCCCCAGGATCCCAGAGCCTGGGTCTCTGCATCCCTGTCCTGGAGACCCCCAGGATCCCAGAGCCTGGGTCTCTGCATCCCTATCCTGGAGACCCCCAGGATCCCAGAGCCTGGGTCTCTGCATCCCTATCCTGGAGACCCCCTGAGCCCACAGCCTGGTTCCCTCCAGCCCTGCCCCAGCACAGCAGTAACCAGCTGAAGGGGCAGCCAGGGGCTGCAGCCCCACGAACTGGCTCTGCCCCAGCCCAGCCCCACCCTCAGCACCCCCTGGGGCTGTTGGGCTGCTCCCAGGGGGCTGCAGAGCCCCTGGTCCAGCTGGAGCTGCTCACTGGGGGCTGCTTTTCCCTCCCACAGTTCCTCATTAACCGGGAGGGCCAAGTGGTGAAGAGGTACAGCCCCATGGAGGATCCCTATGTAAGTGCTGCTGGGGGGTTGGGTACAGCCCTGCCTGAGCCAGGGGAGAAGGGGCAGTGTGGCAGGGGTGGGGGGCAGCTCCCTGCAGCTCCCAGCTGTGGAGGAACAAGGAGGCACTGAGCCCTGCTCCAGGGCAGGCTCCTCTGCCACATCTCCACTCTCATCCCCCTTGAGCTGGGAGCCAAAGGGCACCAAAAGGCTCCAAGGGAAGTGGGTGCCCAGCACCTGGTGGGTGGCTGGTTCCAAGCAGCCCCTCTGTGGCATGGCCAAGGGAGCTCTAGGCACGTTTCCTGGGCAGTGATGTTCTCCTCTCCTTCCCACAGGTGATTGAGAAGGACCTGCCTGCCTACCTGTAGCCCTGCTGCCCTCATGGCTGTGCTGAGCCCTCGGCCCAGCGGCTCTCCTGCTGCCCCCAGAGCCTCCTCACCCAGCCCCCATGACGGTCTGCCTTCAAACCCGCCTGCTGGTGAGGCAAGACCTGACGATCCTGGCGTGCAGCTGCTGGGAGGAGGCTTCCCAGGGCCGGCAGGCGCCGCTGGGCCGCCCCTGCTGCGGGCACGGGGCCGGCACCACCCCCCCCCCCCGGCAATAAAAGGCAGGACAAGCAGTGGCTGGAATGGAGTGGTGGAAGGGGCTGGATCTGCTCCTGGGCAGAACCTGGAGCTTTGCAGAGGAGCTAAGACCTTATGCAAGGTCTGAGCAGCCCCTGAGCAGGGATTATCCTCCTTAGTGCTGGGGGGGGGTTGCACACAAATCCCTGGTCAGCCAGCGGGGGGGACGCTGGAGCAGGAGGAAGGTGCTGGTGTGCTCCAGGCTCCTTCCTTCCCCCCTGAGCAACAGGCACCTGCCCTGATGAGGCAATGGAGTTGTTTTCCTCCATGCACAGCAGAAGGCCCTGGCTGGGTGCATCTCCCCAGGCCCCAGTACCACCCCAGCCTGGGGATGGTTCCAGCAGTGGTGCAAGCCAGGGCCAGCAGCAAATGGAAAGCAGCAACCCAGTCGTGTTGGGGCAGGGTGAAACACCTCCTGCAGCCCCAGAGGTGTCCCATGGGTGCCTCTCTGCCCCTCAGCTGCAGGCTGTTGGTGCTTGTCGAGGCCACAGCCCTGTCTGGCCAGGCTCACACAGGGTCAGTGTTTCCCTTGGGCACAGACAGCTCATGGTTCAGAGGTGATCTGCTGCTGTCCCCAAGGGCTGGGGGAGGTGCTGAGTCTCTCCTTAATACCCAGAGTCCCCCTGACCACCCCCGTGTGGGAGCAGGAGTGCAGTGGGGAAGAGCCTGAGGGTCCTTGCTGGGCCCCCCCCCAAGGCTGACCCCCTCTACAAGCCATCAAGTATGCTGGAAGGATCCTGCTCCAGCCTGCCCCGTGCTCACCCCCCAGGGCAGGCAGGATGGGTTGGGGAGGTGCCCTCCAGCCCCATTTGCTCTCCCTGTGACCTTCAGCACTGCCCACAGCTGTGCAAGGGGGAGGCAGCTCTGCTGGGATCCTCTGGGGCTCACCCACCTCCCACAGGGACAGGGCAAGGCCAGCCTGGCCTGGGGCAGCTCTCCCAGCTGCTGCAGCTGCAGGAATGTGCTGGAAGGAGCCTCAACAACAGCTTCTTTATCTGTGTTTTGCCCCAGCAGAGCCGGGGGGGGGGAGCGGGGAGCAGCCACATGGAAGGGCAGAGCCCAGGCAGGCTCCAGGACCAATCCTCCTCTGCCTGCCTTGTGCCAAGGACAGGCTTGGGCCTGTGAGTGAGACAGGAGCTGAGGACCAGGGGCTGCAGGAGGGAGGCTGCCCAGGGAGGTGGTGGAAGCCTCCTGCCTGGAGGTGTTTGCAGCCAGGCTGGAGGTGGCTGTGAGCAACCTGCTGCGGTGTGAGGTGTCCCTGGCCAGGGCAGGGGGGTTGGAACTGGCTGAGCCTTGAGCTCCCTTCCACCCCTGACAGTTCTGTGAGACCCTGGAGGGAGGGGGGGGGGGGGGGAAGGGCTATTTACACCTCTGGGCTAGCCACAGAGCTGGGGACTCAGAGAACAACCTCCTGTGTGGCTTCCTTGGTGTTTTACTGAGCAGAATGAAACAGCAACAGCCACCAACCACCACCACCAAAACTTCCTTCTGAGGCAAGTAGAAAATTGAGGAATTCTTAGTCCAAGGCACATAGGCTAAAATACAAACAACCCCCAAGCCCTTCCCTCCTCCTCCTCCTCTTCCTCCTCCTTCCCCCCCCACCCCCCCAGACCCCCTTCCCTCCCTCCCCCCCCCCCCAATCTCTTTACATATATACATCTCCATTCATTATAAATACACATAGAAATAAAACCACTAAAAGGCAGAGACAAGCAAGGGGGGGAGGGGGGAAAGTGCCAACAACAACAACAGAGGTGAGGAGGAGGAAGGGGAAGGGGGGGGAAGATAAAAAACCCCCAAAAGAGGCCAAAAAAAAAGGGGAACTCGTTAAAAAAAAACCAACCCCAACAAATAAATTCCAAACAATCAGTAGGACAACTGCAGAATAATTTAGTTCAAGGACTTCTCCTTGCATATTATTAAACCCTGACACACAACACACACACACACACACACCCCCTAAAAAATAGAGAGAGAGAAACAACAACACAGGAGGGGGAGGAAGGAGGGCAGGGGGAGGGAAAAAGGCTTCCTCCAAGGTGCTCTCTGTCCTTCCAGAGACGAGGGGAAGGGGAGGGAGGGGCTTGCATATTTATTTGGTTTGTTCTAGACTGATCAGGAAGGCAGAGGGGAAGCTCTGGGCAGAGATGGGGCTGGGGAGGAGGAATCCTCCTCCTGGTTCCTGAGTTTAAGCTGCTCTGAAATGGGTTTCCCTCCCCCTCCCCTCCCCCCAACCAAGTCCTTTTCTCTCTGCCTTCCTCCACCCCCTACCCTGCCTGACAATCCAGCAAGTGGACAGAGTGGGACAGCTCCAGGGGCTGGGAAGGGTCCTCCAGAGAGGGGGAGGGTGCGCGGGGAAGGGGCCGGGGGCAGCCTCGCTCTGCGCGGGGCCGGCGGAGGGCAGCGGCTGGCAGCGGCTCCCTGCTCTTTGGTGTCTGCGCTGAGGTAAGGAGGAAAAAGCCCTCCAAGGGGGGGCTGGAGGGGGGCAGGTGCCAGCTGGGCAGGGGTGGGGGTTAAGGACAAGCCCCCCAGACGCGGGGCAGGGACCGGTGTGAGCCCGAAGCTGAGCCCAGGCAGGCATCACGCAGGGCAGGTCCCTGGTCCTGACGTGCCAGGGAAGGCAGCTCCTGGGACCCCAGGAACAACGACCCAAAGCCTTTCCCAGCAGCAAGCAGGGAGCTCAGCCAGGCCCTGAGCCCTGGAGGGGGCCACAGGAGCAGGCAAGGCTCCCTGCCTGGAGGAGAAGATGCCACTGTGAAGCTCCAGCCCTGTCGAGCCTGAACCCCCCCAGCTGAAGCCTGTCCTGGCTGGAGCCTCTTCCCCGGGTGCCCTCTAAGGCCAGGCTGGGCCAGCCAGGGAAGGGCCTCCTGCCCTGGTAACATCCTGAGGCCAGGTTTGGGAATGCCTTGAAGGCTTGAGGCAGAGGACAAACAGAAAGCCAACAGAAAAACAGCAGAGTGGAGCTTGTGGAGGAGCTGCCAGGGCTGGAGGATTGGCAGCAGCAGGCAGCCTCCTGCCAGGCTCCAGCTGAGATCAGGCAGAGGAAATGAACTTTCCCACGGACCTGCCGAGGGGGGGGGCAGCTGGGGGGAGAGGGCTGGGGGCAGCTGGGGGCAGAGGTGCCTGGGGCAGTGTTTGCAAAGCAGAACTTTGCTCTTTGGTTTGCAGCAGGAGCAGCCAAAGTGGTGCCCACCAGGGAAATCCTCCCTTTGGGAGCAGCTTTACCCAAGGGCAGCAGCAGGCAGGGCTGGCCCAGATCTGGGCACCTGGGGCTGTGTCCAAGGCCCAGCCAAGGACAAGCCCTGCAGAGCCAGGGGACAAGGACAGTGAGAAGCTGGCCAAAGCACAGGCAGCCACAGCAGCCTGGCAGGGCTAAAGTGCAGGACAGGCTGATGGGACAGAGTCCCTCTGCCCCAGGGCATCCCCTGTGGTCCCAGCAGGGCTGAGCTCCCACAGAGCCACCAGCTCTGCCAGCAGTGGGGTGCAGCCCTCCTGCCCTCCCTCCTCCCGTGGGGGTCGGCAGCCCCAGAGGGTCCCAGCAGCCCCAGGGTCCAGGCAGCCCCAGAGGGTCCCAGGCAGCCCCAGAGGGTCCCTGTCCCTTCTGGGGAGGGCAGGGCAGGCACAGCCAGTTCTGCTTCTCTCAGCTGTGCCTGCTCAGCCCTGCACAGAGAGCCAGAGAGGACTCCTTGGGGACAACCATTCCCGTCCCTTCGCCCTGCCTTCAGGCCCAGCCCTCCAGAGCAGGCTCAAGGTTGGACCTGGGGATCCTGAGGGTCTTTGCCAACCTGAATGTTCCTGTGCTTCCACAGCAGGGCTGTGAGGAGCTGGCAGCAGCCAAGGCAGACAGAGTTTGGTCAGGCAGCTCCTGGGGGGTGGGGTGGAACTGAGCTCTCACCCTTCAGTAATGGACCAGCAGCACCCCAGGGACGTTTTGGACACCAGAGATGCCCCTGCCCAGCCGGGGGGGGGGGGGGGGGGCAGCAGCTGCAGAGCTCTGGGCTGGAGGGCTGGGGAGGGCAGGACCCAGCTGGGGAAGTCAGTAGTCTGCAGGGGGCAGGGCACAGAGGAGAGGACATCTGCCTTGGGTCCTCCACAGGCACCAACCTTGGAGCAGGACTCGAACACAGCAGAGAGCATCAGCCCAGAGCAGCTGGACCTGCACTGCCCCCCTGGGCACGGTGCCCACAAACCTCCACAGGCCTGGCAGGACAGGAGATATAAATAAACTTTGCTTTCATCAGGAACGAGAGGGTGGGAGGTTTGGATGGGGGGGGTTGAGGGGGATGTTGGGTGTTTTTCCCTCTTCCCTCTAAGCCAGAGAAGGACCAGTCCAAGCCAGCAGAAAAGCTGAGGCCTCCCCCAGCTCTCACCTCGGCCCTGGAGGCTGTGGCTCTGCAGTGGCTGCAGCCCAGGGGCTGGGCTCTCAGAAGTCAGGGAAGGGTCCACTGAACTGGATCACACTCTGGCGCTCCTGGGGCAGCAGGTTCTCCTGGGGGGGTCCAGTGAACGTCCTGAGCATGTCCTCCAGGATCTCCCTAAAATTGATGTTCCCATCCTGCTGGACAAAGCCTTCTGCTGCTGCTGCTGCTGCTGCTGCAGGGCCGGCAGAGGTCCCTGGGGCGGCCGGGGGAGGTGCTCCTGCCGGGGGAGGGTCCCCTCCAGGATGGGGGCTGGGCTGTCGAAGGCAGAGCGGTGACTGAAGCCGAAGGGCAGTGAGTGCTGCTGGTGTGGCTGGAGGAGGGGCTCCGAGGGGAAGCACAAGGCACTGGGCTCTGGGTTCATCACCGCCTCGGGAATGCTGTTGCCGGGGGGGCTGTAGGTCAAGTCCAGGATCTCATCCTGCCGCAGGGAGTGCCTGGGCAGGGCGGGGAGGCCGGGCCCCGGCTGGGTGAGGTCCAGGGGCTGGGGCAGGAGGGGCAGTGGCAGGGGGAAGGGTGGGCCCTGCTCCTGGGCCTGCAGCAGGAGGCTGTGCTTCCTCTTGACGTTCTCGTCCATCTGCTTCAGCTCCTCCAGCACCTTGCGGACGCAGCTCTCGGGGATCTTTATGCCTAGGGGAGGGCAGAGGGCGTCAGTGCCAGCAGCGCCGGGGGACAGGGGGATGGGGGGAGACAGAGAGGGGAGGGAGGGACACAGAGGGGATGGGGTGGGGAGACACAGAGGGGATGGGGGGAGACAGAGGGGATGGGGGGAGAAAGAGGAGGGGGGAGACAGAGAGGGGATGGGGAGGGAGACAGAGAGGGGATGGGGTGGGGAGACACAGGGCATGGAGGGAGGGGATAGAGGGGATGGGGAGGGGACAGAGGGGACGGGTGGCAGCTCTGGGGCCCTTCTGCCAGGCCCAGTCCCAGCAGCCTGCTTCACCCAGCAGGGGATGGGGCTGCAACCAGAGCCACAGCAGCTCCACAGCGTGGGACAGCTGGGGCCTGGCTCACAGCCTCCAGCAGATACAGAGTCACAGGATCTGAGGGAGGGGCAGGGCCGGGGAGCACAGGTCCCCTCCTCCCTCCCTCCCTCCCTCCCTGCCTCCCCCAGGCTGCAAGACGCGCCTGGCCGGGGGGGCAGCTGGAGCCCTGCCTGCTCCTGCCCAAGCCCTCCGCAGCAGCCTCACCACCCACTTGCTTCTCTTTCCTTGGTCTTGAGGCGACGATCTGCAGGTAGCTGCTGCTGGTGACGTCGGCCATGACGGCGGCGATGCGGCTCCAGACGCGCAGCAGCGCCCCGCACAGCATGTAGTAGTGCCGCAGCCGCAGCCCCTGCAGGCACTCCTTGCCCTCCTGCACCAGCCTGCAGGGCTTGTTCCTGCGGACAGGCACCGCGGGGCCGGCCCAGTCAGGGCAGCGGGCAGACTCAGAGAGGGAGACTCAGAGAGCGAGAGACTCGGAGGGGGAGACTCAGAGAGAGGGAGACTCAGAGGGGGAGACTCAGAGAGAGGGGGAGACTCAGAGAGAGGGAGACCACGAGGAGGAGAGGGGAGAGAGGGAGAAAGACTCAGAGAGAGGGAGACTCAGAGGGAGAGACTCAGAGAGACTCAGAGGGGGAGACTCAGAGAGAGGGGAAGACAGAGAGAGGGGAAGACTCAGAGGGAGAGATGGAGAAAGACTAAGACTCAGAGAGAGTCCTCAGAGAGAGGAGACTCAGAGAGGGGTGAGACTCACGAGAGGGAGGGAGACTCAGGGGGACTCAGACTCAGAGTGGGAGACTCAGAGAGACTCAGACTCAGAGTGGGAGACTCAGAGAGACTCAGACTCAGAGTGGGAGACTCAGACTCAGAGAGGGAGACTCAGAGAGCACGAGCAGCTCTGCCCAGGGGAGGGCAGGACAAGACAGGTTGGGGCTGCAGGGGCCTTACCAGGCAGCATGGTTGCAGTTCTTCAAGGAGAAGTCATAGCTATCCTCCCAGTGCCTCTTGGCTTCCTCAGGCAGCACCTGCGGAAGAAACAGCATGAGAGATCTTCCACTGCCCCCCAGGCAGCCAGGACCTGAAATCACAGAATCAAAGAGTGGCCTGGGCCAGAAGGGACCTCCAAGGTCATCTGCAGGCAGCAGGGACATCCTCGCCCGGGCCAGGTTGCCCAGATCAGTGCCAACCCTCCTGCCAGAGCAGCCTCCCCCAGGGCAGGTCACACAGGAGCACATCCAGGGGGGGCTTGGAAGTCTCCAGAGAAAGGAGACTCCAGAACCTCTCTGGGCAGCCTGCTCCAGGCCTCCAGCAGCCTCACACCAAGGAGGTTTTCCTTTGAACTGGGCTCCACTTTCTCTCCACTGCCCCTTGTCCTGGGGTTCCAGTTTGCATTCCTCGCCCTGGGTCCTGGCTCCTTCTCCTTAACCCCCACCCTTCAGGTATCCATAAGCATCACCAAGAACCCTTCTCAGGCTGCTCTTTTCCACTCTAAACCACCCCAGATCCCTCAGCCTTTGCTGCAGGGCTGGAAGTCAAGAGGGCAGAAGGGGTTACAGCAATAATCCCTCCCGCCAAAGGCAGCCCCGGGGCTCCTCCCAGCCCGGAGCTCCACCTACCCTCTGGTACTTCTTCTGCAGGCTGTCCAGGCTCTCGGGCTGGCTCTGCTTGCCGATGTTGGGCTTGTAGAGGATGAAGTTCTTGCCCCTGCTCTGCTCTGCCAGCAGGCAGGTGTGCTTGCTGCCTCGCATCTGTGGGGGCAGAGCTGCTGGTTATGCTCACAGCTTCCCTGCCCCAGCCCCACAGCTCTCTAAACTGACTCCCAGCTCCATCCTCCAGGATGGAGGTGTTTGGAGGTTATCTCCCAGCCCCCAGCAAAAGGATACAGAATACAGAATTAACCAGGTTGGGAAAGACCTTTGAGGTCATCCAGTCCAACCTCTCACCCAGCACCACCTGATCAACTCAGCCATGGCACCAAGTGCCTCATCCAGGCTCTGCCTAAACCCCTCCAGGGATGGGGACTCCACCACCTCCCTGGGCAGCACATCCCCAGGGCCAATCTCTCTTGCTGGGAAGAATTTCTTCCTACCTCCAGCCTGAACCTCCCCTGGCACAGTGAGACTGTGTCTCTTGTTCTGCTGCTGCTTGCCTGGGAGAAGAGACCAACCCCCACCTGGCTACAACCTCCCTCAGGGAGTTGCAGAGAGCAAGAAGGTCTCCCTTGAGCCTCCTCTGCTCCAGGCTAAGCAACCCCAGCTCCCTCAGCCTCTCCTCACGGGCTGTGCTCCAGACCCCCTCCCCTGCTTTGTTGCCCTTCTCTGGACACCTTCCAGCAGCTCAACATCTTTCCTAACCTGAGGAGCCAGAGCTGGACACAGGACTCAGGTGTGTGCCTAACCAGTGCTGAGCACAGGCAGATGAGCTCCCTGCTCCTGCTGGCCACACTGTTCCTGCTGCAGACCAGGATGCCCTTGGCCTTCTTGGCCCCCTGGGCACAAAGGTCACAGGTGGACCTCACAGAGGCTCAGCAGAGTCACCCTCCAAGCTGAGCTGCCACCTTGGCAGAGCCCAGGGACCCACCTGAGGGAGAGGTAGAAGCCATCATGGGATCCTGTCAGTTTCAAGGACTTCTCGTAAGCTTCCTCCCACTTCAAGCCTCTGTCCACGCTGATCTGAGGAGGGACAAGCAGAGGGACTCTGTCACTTCAGGGGCAGGACAGTGTCTGGCTCACACATGCCACCCTCAGCACCAGCTTGGTGCTGCTGCAGCCCAGAACCAGACCCAGGCAGAGCCCTCCTGGGTACAGCAGCCCTGAGCCCCTCAGGCCAAGGCCTCTCCTTGCCTCCCAGCTGCAGCCACCTGCTCCTGACCAAGGCAGGTTGGACACAAACATGACAGCAAGGGGCAGAGAGCCAGCAGCTCACAGCCCCGGGCTGGGAAGCACTGGAGCAGACTGAGTGCAGGCTGCCTACCTTATAAAAGACCACCTGCCCATCCTGAGGGTGCCCAGGGGTCAGGAAGACCTCCTTGCTCTCCTCGTAGATCTCATCCACTCCTGGGGCCAGATCTGCAGGGAGAAAGATCAAAAAAGGGATCCCAGTGCCTGAGGGGGCTGCAGGAGGGACTTTGGACAAGGGCTGGAGGGAACAGGTGAGGGACAACAGCTTTGAGCTGGGAGAGGGCAGACAGAGTGGAGATGAGGAAAAACTGTTGGCAGTGAGGGTGGGGAGAGCCTGGCCCAGGCTGCCCAGGGAGGCTGTGGCTGCCTCCTGCCTGGAGGTGCTGAAGGCCAGGCTGGATGAGGCCCTGAGCAAGCTGGGCTGGGGGGAGGTGTCCCTGCCCATGGCAGGGGGGGGGATTGGGGCTGGATGATCTTGGAAGTCCCTTCCTACCCATCCCATGCCTCTGTAAGCCAGCTGTAAGCTGCACCCTGCTGCACCACCTCCAAGAGCCCAGGTCCTGTGCTGTGTGGGGACACAGCCACAGGCACAGTGCAGGCTGCACAGCCAGCAGCAGGGGCAGGGAAGAGGGAGCTCAGGGGTGCAGCACAGAGGTCTGGCCCCCCTCTCCTTCTCCATACCTAGGATGCCCATGTCATATTTGCCTTCCTTCTTGTCCTTCTCAATCAGATAGTCAAAGGTGTCAGAAAAGTACTGGAAGAGGAGGTTCTGCTTGTCCACCTCCAGCCCCAGGATGCGGTTCAGGAACTTGGTGATGGAGCAGTCTGCAAGGGCACAGCAGCTCAGGGAGTGTGGTGCAGCTGGCCATGGAGCCCAGCAGCATGCTCCCACCCACCCAAAAGCCACCCACCCATGAGCCACCCACCCTGAGAGCCACCCACCCCAACCAGGAACCACCCACGGAACCACCCACCCATCCATGAGCCAGCCACCCACTCAAGGAGCCAGCCACCCACTCAGGAGCCAGCCACCCACTCAAGGAGCCAGCCACCCACTCAAGGAGCCAGCCACCCACTCAAGGAGCCACCCAAAGTCCCTTCCAGCTGCACCCAGGCACGGGAGAGCAGCCCCAGGCCTGTTCCTCCCAGCTGTGGGCAGCTGCTGCAGGCACTGTGGCCTGCAGGGTGAGGCTAAGGCCTACAGGACCCTCCCCTCAAAGCAAACTCCCTGCCCCCAGCTGCACAGCAACCTCCCCAGAGGCTGTGTCCTGGGGCAAAGGGAGGTTGCCACCATTGGCACAGGCTGCCCAGGGAGCTGGGGGAGTCCCCAGCCCTGGAGGTGTTCAAGAAAACCTGGCATGGCACCTGGGGACAGGGGTTAGTGGCCAGAGGGGCTTAGGCTGGGGGCTGGAATTGATGAGCTCTAAAGGTCTCTTTCAGCCAAACAATTCTGTGGTGCCCAGGACCCCTCAGCTCTCTGATTCTCCCCCTCCTCCGGGCGCAGGGTGAGCCGACACCAACCTTTCTCCACTGAGACCATGCCATACTGCTCTGATTGCAGAAGATGCCCACAGAGATGAGCCCCTGCTTCATTTCTGGAAGATCAGAACATAGCCTCTGTCATGTTGGGGTGTCTCTCCCCAGCTTCCCTTCCACACACCTCTGCTCCTCACTCCCAGCCGAGTCCCTCCCAGCCCTCTTCATCCCACGCCTGCCAACCCTGGCAAGCAGCTGGGGGCCACCTGCCACCCTCGCTGAGCTGCCCAAGCAAGAGGAGCTGCTCCTTCCCGCCCTCCCTCCCTCCCTCCCTCCCTCCCTCCTCCTGCTTGGCATCCCAACCCTGACACCAGCCCAGCCAAGGGGCTGCAGCAGAGAGCTGCAGGGCTGGGGCTGCCCTTACCATGGAAAACGCAGCTTCACCTCTCTCATAGCTCTTGGGCACAGGAACTCTGTTCTCAGTGTGGTTGAGGATGGTGGGACAGGACCCGTCCAGTGCTTTGGCTCCATACTGTGAAGGAGACAGAGCCACACGGGATGAGCCTGTGCTGAGGGTGCCACAGCACTCCTGGTGGCCCTGCAGTGGAAGCCACCACCCCAGGGGTGCCACCAGCCCCAAGGGTGCCACCAGCCCGCTGGCTGTGTGTCAGGGGCCTCCCCTGTCCCTCAATGAGCTGCTGAGGCCCAAGCCCCCATCCCAGCCCCCGTGGAAGCACCACAACCACTTCCAGCCCCATTCTGGGCACTGGACCTTGCAGGGTGCTGGCTGCTAGGCCAGATCCTGCCTGCAGATGCCAGCAACGTTCTTCCTGCCTCCTGCCGAAGGCAGCTTCGAGCCCTGCTGGGCTCAGCCAGCCCAGGAACAGCTCCAGTCACCCTTGTCTCAAAGTTGTACTTGCTGAGGTCCCTGGACTCGGTGGCCCGACGGTCCCCGTGAGTTAAGGCACCCTGGGGAGGGCAAAAACCGGCTTTTAGCTGGTACAAAACACCAGGGAAGGGTGGCCAAAGCCAGGGCAGGTGCTGGGGGGGAAGCAGAGCTCCTCTGGAAGGTTGAGGTTTCCCCCAAGGCTTTGGGGATTTATCAGAAGTGAAGGCAAATGGAACCAACTCCATCCTTCCCTTCATCCTTTCATCAGCTCTCTGGGACCAGGTGGGGGAATTCCAGCAGCTGGAGTTGGGTTCTGCTTCTCCTAAACTCCTCCTAAGGCCTTAGTTAGTGTCCAAAGAATCATAGAATGGGTTGGGTTGGAAGGGACTTCAAGCTCAGCCAGTTCCAAACCCCCTGCCTGACCCTCCCACCAGCCCGGGCTCAAGGCCTCATCCAGCCTGGCCTTCAGCACCTCCAGGCAGGAGGCAGCCACAGCCTCCCTGGGCAGCCTGGTGCCAGTGCTCTCCCCACCTCACTCTCAACAATTTCTTCCTCCTCTCCAGTCTCAATTTCCTCTCTCCCAGCTCTAAAGCCATTGTCCCATCCTGTCCCTCCCAGCCCTTGTCCACAAGTCCCTCCCAGCTCTCCTGGAGCCCCTTCAGGTCCTGCAGGCTGCTCTGAGGTCTCCCTGGAGCCTTCTCTTCTCCAGGCTGAACAGCCCCAGCTCTCCCAGCCTGTCCCCACAGGGGAGGGTCTCCAGCCCTCTGATCCTTTCCCACATCCCAGGATGCTAAAAGCCTTCTGCCTCCCTTGGATGTGACCTCCCCAGCCCCAGCCCTGCTGGAGGGAGCACTGCAGGGGAAGCTCCTGGGTGGGACTGGAGCTGACACCTTCCTGCCCCTGCTGCAGGACACTCACCAGGCTCTCCAGACGCTTCGCCACGATGGATGCAACCTCCTCTCCCCTGCCAGCTCAGAGATAAGGAAGACATACTCTGGAGCAGACACCTGGTTGGATCTGTGTGTTCGACCTGCAGGGAGGTGAGAGGAGGGGAAAGGAGAGGTTGGCCCAGCCAGGCTGCTAGGGGAAGGAAGCTGAGCAGCAGGAGAGCCAGAAGAGCTTCCCACGTCACGGCTGCTCTGCCAAGGAGACTTCTCTCTGCTCACATTCATCACCCTGCTGCTGCTGCTGCTGAGACCTTGGCAGAGCTGAGTTTAAGCCCTGACTCCCAGTCGAGCTGGGATGTGCTTTAATTCTTCTGTGCCCACTGGAACTGTCCCTGCCCAGGCTCCCCCAGAGCACGCTTCATGAGCTCCCAGGAAGGGCTCTCCCATACGGAGGGTTAGATCATGGAATCAATAAGGTTGGAAAACACCTCAGAGGTCATCCAGTCCAACCTGGCACCCAGCACCTCCTGACAACCAAACCACGGCACCAAGGGCCACATCCAATCCCCTCCTGAACACCTCCAGGGACAGGGACTCCACCACCTCCCTGGGCAGCACGTTCCAATGGCCAACCACTCTCTCTGTGAAGAACTTCCCCCTTCCCACACCACAAACCACTCCTGAAGTGAGCACAAAGCTTCCCCACATGAGGAATCAGCCCCAGGTGCTCTGTGCCCAGGCAGGACACGGGGGCACCATGCCCGGCGAGGCGCCCACAGCTCAAAGCTCCCTGGCAGAGGAAGGAGCCCAGCCTGAGCAGCCCTTCAGCCCTGGCCCTGCCAGGTGTCACATCATGGCTGAGCCCTGCTGAGGGCAAGGGAAGGTCACCAAGCAGCCCTGGGCCTCACCAAACTGCTGTATGGCTCTGTCTGCGCTCCAGGGCAGCTCCAGGGTCATGTGGACTCGGCGCCGCTGGTTCCTGTACCTCCTGTCGGCCTGGAGGAGATCCCTGACTGGAGGCCTCGGAGATTATTGCTACGAGCTGAGGGAGACAGGCAGCAGGTGAGAGAGGGCAGGGAGAGACCTGCACATCACCACAAGGCCCCCAGCAAACAGCCCAAAGCGCAGCACTGCTGGCCCCTGGGAGGACTCAGGACTCAGATGGCATCGATTGGCAGGGAGCTGTCACCCAGCACCTCCTGACGACCAAACCCTGGCTCCAAGGGCCACATCCAATCCCCTCCTGAACACCTCCAGGGATGGGGACTCCACCACCTCCCTGGGCAGCACATCCCAGTGGCCAATCACTCTTTCTGTGAGGAGCCTTCTCCTCACCTCCAGCCTAACCCTCCCCTGGCACAGCTTGAAACTGTGTCCTCTTGCTCTGGTGGTTGCCAGGGAGGGGAGGCCAACCCCCACCTGGCTACAATCTCCCTTCAGGTAGCTGCAGGGAGCAGTAAGGTGTCCCCTGAGGCTCCTCTTGTCCTCAGCTTGAGCCTGGCTCACCTTTTCCCCTTTCATGAACCTCTCCTTCTCCTTGAGGTTCACGTGGTCGATGGAGAGGCCGTGCTCGGCGCGGGACTCGAAGAGGACGGAGCCGTCGGCCCGGCAGACCACGCGGCCCTTGCGCCCGGTCATCTGCACGGGGGGAGAGAGGCAGTCAGAGGGGAGCCCTGCGCCTCCTGAAACCACATGCACACACTCACACACTCAGAGAGGCTGGCTTGGAAGGGTCCTCAAAGGTCAGCCAGCTCCAACCCCCCCTGCCACAGGTAGGGACACCTCCCACCAGCACAGGCTGCTCAGGGCCTCATCCAGCCTGGTCTTGAGCACCTCCAGGGAAGAGGCAGTCACAGCCCCCCTGGGCAGCCTGTGCCAGGCTCTCCCCTCCCTCACTCTCAACAATTCTTCTCATCTCCAGTCTCAATTTCCTCTCTTCCAGCTCAAAGCCATTGTCCCTCATCCTTGTCCAAAGTCTCTCCCCAGCTCCCCTGGAGCCCCTTCAGGTATTGAAATGGAGCTCTGAGGTCTCCCTGGAGCCTTTTCTTCTCCAGGCTGAACAGCCCCAACTCTCCCAGCCTGTCCCCACAAGAGAGGTTCTCCACCCCTCTGATCATCTTGGTGGCTTCCTCTGGGCCCACTCCAGCAGCTCCAGGTCCTTCTTGTGCTCTAGGGGCACCAGAACGAGAGGCACTGGAACGGGAGGCACCGGAACTGGAGGCACCGGAACGGGAGGCAGTGCTCCAGCTGTTCCCTCAGGAGAGCAGAGTGCAGGGGGTAGAATCACCTCCCTCCTCCTCCTCCTGCTGCTCACACATCCCAACAGCTCTTCCAGACTGCAAGGGGCAGAAACCCTCCTCCAGCAGGAACACCTTTGGCTGGCCCTCTTTCTTGTCCCCCCAGTGCCACCCAACCACGCTCCTGACTTTGAGCAGTACCTCAGCCACGTGCTCTGGGCCCCCAAAGTGATTGATCAGCTCATCCAAGGTATTGAGAGGTAGCTCTTTGCCCAGTGCTTTTACTTTTGCTAGGAGGTCCTGCTTCAGCTTTTCCACGTGTTCCAGTTCCCTCAGGCCATGCATCTCTCTCTGGGGAGGCAGCAGGTGAAAGTTACCTGCAATGTCAAACCCAACAGTTTAGAGTCACCTGGTAACTGTCAACTGGGGGCAGGGGGGGGAGGGGGAAAGGAGGAGAATAAGCCCCAATGGGAGGGGAAAAAAAGGAGGGAAAAAATACCCAAGCAGTTCCAAAGGGTTTCTGGGGGCACCCCCTGGTGAGCAGAGAGACCTTGACTTGCCATAACAGCTGCTGAGAGTGGGGTGAAGTCTCCCTGTGCTTCCCTGGGGCACGAGGAAACAGCCTCCAGTTGCAGCAGGGAAGGTTTAGGTTGGACATGAGGAACAACTTCTTCCCCCAAAGGGCTCACCAGGCCTGGCCCAGGCTGCTCAGGGCAGTGGTGGAGTCCTCATCCCTGGGGGGGTGTCAAAGCCCTGGAGATGTGGTGCTGAGGGCCATGGGTTGGTGGTGCCCTGGCAGTGCTGGGGTGAGGGTTGGACTCAGTGAGCTTAAAGATCCCTTCCAAACACAACTACTCCACAGCTTCACAGATTGCACTGGGTTGGAAGGGACCCTCAAAGGTGGAAAGGGGCACTCAGGCCTCCAGCAGGACAACAAGGAACAGTTTATTACACATTAACAAGAGCTGAGTTGACTCTGATCCTGAACCTGAGCCAGGGAAGTTCCAGCACAGCTTCACAGACTGCACTGGGTTGGAAGGGACCCCCAGAGGTCATCTTGGCCAGCCCCCCCTGCAGGCAGCAGGGACACATCCAACTAGATCAGGCTGCCCAGGGTCACATCCAGTCTGCTCCATGGGTTTTGGAGGAGGAAGGAGCACGCAGGGCAAATCCTTCCTGCTCACTGACCACAGCAGTTCCATGGGAGCCAACCTCTCCAGTCCAAGTGTGACCATGACAGGACCAAGCTAAGCCTGGAAAGCTGCCCTGAGCACAGGAGGAGCTTCACCATCCCAAGGAGGCACCAAAAGAGTCCTCTCCCACCAGCTCATTGCAACCCCCTAAGCCAGACTGCTCCCAGAAGGGTCAGGTCTGATTTGCTGCCTTGGTGGCTGTGGGGCAGTGGGGTGGGTGGCTGGCTCCAGTTGCACACCCCTGGGTCTGTCTGGGGGACAGTCACTCTGGTAGGAGGCGCCAAAAGAGTTCTCTCCCATCAGCTCATTGCAACCCCCTAAGCCAGACTGCTCCCAGAAGGGTCAGGTCTGACTTGCTGCCATTGGTGACTGGCTCCTGGGGGTGGGTGGCTGGCTCCTGGGGGGGGGGGGCGGCTCCTGGGGGGTGGCTGGCTGGCTCCTGGGGGGTGGCTGGCCGGCTCCTGGGGGTGGGTGGCTCCTGGGGGTGGCTGGCTGGCTCCTGGGGGGGGGTGGCTCCTGGGGGTGGGTGGCCGGCTCCTGGGGGTGGGTGGCTGGCTGGCTCCTGGGGGGTGGCTGGCTGGCTCCTGGGGTGGGTGGCTCCTGGGGGGTGGCTGGCTGGCTCTGGGGGTGGGTGGCTGGCTGGCTCCTGGGGGTGGGTGGCTGGCTGGCTCCTGGGGGGTGGCTGGCTGCTCCTGGGGGGTAGGTGGCTGGCCGGCTCCTGGGGGGTGGGTGGCTGGCTGGCTCCTGGGGGGTGGGTGGCTGGCCGGCTCCTGAGGGGTGGCTGGCCGGCTCCTGGGGGGTGGCTGGCCGGCTCCTGGGGGGTGGCTGGCCGGCTCCTGGGGGTGGCTGGCCGGCTCCTGGGGGGTGGGTGGCCGGCTCCTGGGGGTGGCTGGCCGGCTCCTGGGGGTGGCTGGCCGGCTCCTGGGGGTGGCTGGCCGGCTCCTGGGGGGTGGGTGGCCGGCTCCTGGGGGGTGGGTGGCCGGCCGGCTCCTGGGGGGTGGGTGGCTGGCTGGCTCCTGGGGGGTGGCTGGCCGGCTCCTGGGGGTGGCTGGCTGGCTCCTGGGGGGTGGGTGGCCGGCTCCTGGGGGGTGGCTGGCCGGTCCAGCTGCACACCCATGGGACTGGGGGACAAAGTGACTGTGGCTGGCAGGTGCCTGCAGCAGGGCCCCCAGCTGCTGCCCCACCTACCCCTGTCCTCGGCAGCGAAGCCGTTGTAGGTGCGCTCCACGAAGATGACGTCGTCTGTCTCAAACAGCGACTCGGGGGAGGAGTTGAAGTCGCTGTCCAGCCCCATGTCAGAGTCGGTGCTGCTGTCATCACTGATCTTGATGACACCCACGGGGTCACACAGGGTCTTCAGAGCCTTGGGGCAGCGACCCCTCTGCTTCCCTGCCAGGGAGAACGAGCGGCGTCAAGGGACGGCCCCCGGCCTCGAGTGGGTGCGGAGCAGCAAGGGCCAGCTCAGAGAGAGGAAGAGGAGGAGGAGAAACCCAAACCAGCTGAGTTTGCCCCGAAGGAGAGGCTGATCTTGGAAAGACAGAGCCTTAGGGTGGGGGTAGGGGCAGTTGAGGAGGGAGGGAGAGAAAGGAAGAGAGAGAAAGGAAGAACGAGGCCGTCTCGATCAGGGCTGGAGGTGGCTGCACACGTTGGGATGGCCACAGGGCAGGCTCCAGGCAGAGCTGACTCCTCAGGGAAGGAGCCTGCAGGGCTGCCTGTGTGCAGGACACAGGCAGCTGCCAGTGGTTTGGGATGTTCTTGGCTTCCAAGCAGAGCAAGACATGCCCCTGCCCTCTGAGAGGTTCCAAACCAGCCTGCACTTGCTGCCTGCAGCAGCAGCCAGGACAATCTCCACCATCTGCCAGTGCTGCTGCTCCCTCTTCCCCTTTCCACATCCCACTGGAGAAGACATTCCCAACTCTTCTTACCTGCAGCCATAGCCAGTAACCTGGCAGGGAAGGATCAGCTCTCCCCTGGGCACTGCCATGCTCTGGGTCCAAGAGCTTGGCAGGGAAGGGATCAGCTCTCCCTGGACACTGCCATGCTCTGGTCCAAGAGCTTGGCAGGGAAGGGATCAGCTCTCCCTGGACACTGCCATGCTCTGGGTCCAAGAGCTTGGCAGGGAAGGGATCAGCTCTCCCCTGGGCATGCCATGCTCTGGGTCCAAGAGCTTGGCAGGGAAGGGATCAGCTCTCCCCTGGGCACTGCCATGCTCTGGGTCCAAGAGCTTGGCAGGGAAGGGATCAGCTCTCCCCTGGGCACTGCCATGCTCTGGGTCCAAGAGCTTGGCAGGGAAGGGATCAGCTCTCCCCTGGACACTGCCATGCTCTGGGTCCAATAGCTTGGCAGGGAAGGGATCAGCTCTCCCCTGGATACTGCCATGCTCTAGGGCCAAGAGCTTGGCAGGGAAGGGATCAGCTCTCCCCTGGACACTGCCATGCTCTGGGTCCAAGAGCTTGGCAGGGAAGGGATCAGCTCTCCCCTGGGCACTGCCATGCTCTAGGGTCAATAGCTTGGCAGGGAAGGGATCAGCTCTCCCCTGGGCACTGCCATGCTCTGGGTCCAAGAGCTTGGCAGGGAAGGGATCAGCTCTCCC
This sequence comes from Colaptes auratus, assembly GCA_015227895.2. Taxonomy (NCBI): domain Eukaryota; kingdom Metazoa; phylum Chordata; class Aves; order Piciformes; family Picidae; genus Colaptes; species Colaptes auratus. The sequence goes on along the minus strand of JAAWVA010000037.1, from coordinate 7,377,851 downwards.
TGGACACTGCCATGCTCTAGGCCAATAGCTTGGCAGGAAGGGATCAGCTCCCCTGGACACTGCCATGCTCTGGGTCCAAGAGCTTGGCAGGGAAGGGATCAGCTCTCCCCTGGGCACTGCCATGCTCTGGGTCCAAGAGCTTGGCAGGGAAGGGATCAGCTCTCCCCTGGGCACTGCCATGCTCTGGGTCCAAGAGCTTGGCAGGGAAGGGATCAGCTCTCCCCTGGACACTGCCATGCTCTAGGGCCAAGAGCTTGGCAGGGAAGGATCAGCTCTCCCCTGGACACTGCCATGCTCTAGGGCAAGAGCTTGGCAGGGAAGGGATCAGCTCTCCCCTGGACACTGCCATGCTCTGGGTCCAAGAGCTTGGCAGGGAAGGGATCAGCTCTCCCCTGGACACTGCCATGCTCTAGGGCCAAGAGCTTGGCAGGGAAGGGATCAGCTCTCCCCTGGACACTGCCATGCTCTAGGGCCAATAGCTTGGCAGGGAAGGGATCAGCTCTCCCCTGGACACTGCCATGCTCTGGGTCCAAGAGCTTGGCAGGGAAGGGATCAGCTCTCCCCTGGGCACTGCCATGCTCTGGGTCCAAGAGCTTGGCAGGGAAGGGATCAGCTCTCCCCTGGGCACTGCCATGCTCTGGGTCCAAGAGCTTGGCAGGGAAGGGATCAGCTCTCCCCTGGACACTGCCATGCTCTAGGGCCAAGAGCTTGGCAGGGAAGGGATCAGCTCTCCCCTGGACACTGCCATGCTCTAGGGCCAAGAGCTTGGCAGGGAAGGGATCAGCTCTCCCCTGGACACTGCCATGCTCTGGGTCCAAGAGCTTGGCAGGGAAGGGATCAGCTCTCCCCTGGACACTGCCATGCTCTAGGGCCAAGAGCTTGGCAGGGAAGGGATCAGCTCTCCCCTGGACACTGCCATGCTCTGGGTCCAAGAGCTTGGCAGGGAAGGGATCAGCTCTCCCTGGGCACTGCCATGCTCTGGGTCCAAGAGCTTGGCAGGGAAGGGATCAGCTCTCCCCTGGACACTGCCATGCTCTAGGGCCAAGAGCTTGGCAGGGAAGGGATCAGCTCTCCCCTGGGCACTGCCATGCTCTAGGGTCAATAGCTTGGCAGGGAAGGGATCAGCTCTCCCCTGGGCACTGCCATGCTCTAGGGCAATAGCTTGGCAGGGAAGGATCAGCTCTCCCCTGGGCACTGCCATGCTCTGGGTCCAAGAGCTTGGCAGGGAAGGGATCAGCTCTCCCTGGACACTGCCATGCTCTGGGTCCAAGAGCTTGGCAGGGAAGGGATCAGCTCTCCCCTGGACACTGCCATGCTCTGGGTCCAAGAGCTTGGCAGGGAAGGGATCAGCTCTCCCCTGGACACTGCCATGCTCTGGGTCCAAGAGCTTGGCAGGGAAGGGATCAGCTCTCCCTTGGGCACTGCCATGCTCTAGGGCCAAGAGCTTGGCAGGGAAGGGATCAGCTCTCCCTTGGGCACTGCCATGCTCTATGGCCAAGAACTTGGCAGGGAAGGGATCAGCTCTCCCCTGGGCACTGCCATGCTCTGGGTAAGGGGCAGTGGAGAAACTCTCCTTGCTGCAAGAGGGTTCAGCCACGCAGCCAGAACCTCTTGAGCCACCTGCTCCCCCTGCCAGTCTAGCCCAGGAAGCAGCTGGGGGGCAAGGGGCAGAGCTGCTGGGCAGGTGGTGGTGGCAAGGACCTGACTGGGCTGGGGAAGTGAGTCAGAGAGGGGAAGGGGGGGGGAAGGTGAACGACCTGGAGCTGTGCAGCAGGGCGACGTGAAACCAGGGCAGAGCGGCAGAGGGCAGGGAGCAGGGAGGAAGGCAAAGCAAAAGCTGAGTGGCTGGGGGGAAGCAGCAAGGCAGGAGGGCAGGGCTGGGCAGTGGAGTGTGCTCTTACTTTTTCTTTTAATGCCAGTTCCTTTTTCTCTCTTTCTTTTGGTTGAAGGAAAGTGCTTCTGAATTAGTGAGAGAAAGACGCCTCTGAAAGTAAGATGCAAAATTTATTCTAGCTACCAGGAGCATCTGAGGGGTTCATCACCAAGCAAAGGGGCAGTGGAGACAGCACCACAGGGCATGAGAGAAGGGGGGGGTTGGAAATCCTGCACTGCAGCTCCTGGGGGGGGGGTCATCAGCTGCTGGTACCACACCAGCGGCCGCTCAGCCCCCACCGAAGGGCAGGGCTGGCACCAGCAGGTCCTGAGCCATGGGCTGAGCTTGCTGAGGGGAGGGAAAGCTCTGGAATGCCAGGGAAGCTTGGAATGGGTTGGGTTGGAAGGGACCTTCAAGCTCAGCCAGTTCCAACCCCCCCTGCCACCAGCCCAGGCTGCTCAAGGCCTCATCCAGCCTGGCCTTCAACACCTCCAGGCAGGAGGCAGCCACAGCCTCCCCTGGGCAACCTCTGCCAGGCTCTCCCCACCCTCACTCTCAACAATTTCTTCCTCATCTCCACTCTCAATCTGCCCCTCATCCAGCTTAAAGCCATTGCTCCTCATCCTGTCCCTCCCAGCCCTTGTCCCAGCTCTCCTGGAGCCCCTTCAGGTCCTGGAAGGCTGCTCTGAGGTCTCCCTGGAGCCTTCTCTTCCCCAGGCTGAACAATCTCAGCTCTCTGCCCTTTGGTGGAGGAGACTCTGCCCCAGAAGCAGGGCAGACCCTGGGCTCTGTGCCACCATGTGGCAACCCAAAGGCCTTCACAGAGCAACTAAGAGTTGCAAATGGCAAACTCTCTCCTGGGAAGCTGCCACATCACTACAGAAGAAACCCCCAACAGTAACTCCCAGTGTTCCCAGCCCCTCCCCAGGCTCTGACAGCAGAGCCGAGCACCAGGCTGTCCAACAAGTGCTCCACCAAGTCTTCTAGAGGGACAGGACATGGTCCTGTGTGGCCATGAAACAGCAGAGTGACAAAATGTGGACTTGTGGGGGAGGTTTCAGGTGGACAGGGGTTGGGGGGGGAACCAAAATCAGAAGAGGTGGAAACCAAAGGTCCCTACCTGGGGAGCAAAGGTTTGGCTGCTGACCATGGTGGGTGGGGATGAACACCCCCCAAGCAATGAGGAGGCTGAAAGAGCTCTGGGTGGAAAACACAAACTGCTGAAAGCAACACCTGAGGGCTATGGAGATGACAACTGGCTGTGTGAAGCACAAAGGGAGGGCTGGGGGAGCGGGGAGGGAGCTCTGAGGGCCTTGGGGTGAGGGGCTGGAGGGGACAGAGGCAGCAGCACTGCCTGCTGGTGCTGAGCCCCGCCAGGTGACTGCAGCTGCACGGCACCAGGATGGGCTCCTTCCTCTGAGCTCCTGATGCAGCAACTCACTGGCAGGCCTGGAGCCTGCCTGCCATGAAATCTCCTCCCTCCTCTTCCCAACACTCCCCTCCCTGTGCTCCCTGGGCTGGGCTGGCATCCACTCCCTCAGCAGCCCCTTTATTTTTAACCCTGCTTCTCGGCATCCTGCTGCTGCTTCCCAGCACACTGCCCTCCAGAAAGCCCCTGAAGAGCTGCAGAACCAGGAGGCCACATCTGCAGGCTCAGCAGCTGCCAAGGAGACTCTCAGTTATCTGGCCAACACTGCTGGACAGGCAGCTCTTGCCTCTAGGACTGGGGACAGAGTGGAGCACGGGGGTTGTGATCTAGAGAGCTCAAAGAGCCCCTGGAGGCCTCTTGACAGAGCTCCTCTGAAGTCTGTGCCATGAAACCCAACCCAAGAGACCAACTCCATCCCAGCAGTGCTGGACCTGCCCTGCACACTGCCACCAGACTGGGAGCTGTAAGTGGAATGGACCTGGAGACAGCAGAGTGCCACAGAGCAGCACAGCCCCTCCAGCCCCCCTCCCCCATCAAACAGAGGAGGAAAGCTTGGCCTGAGGCTGACACAAGCTGCCCCTGGCACCTCTCAGGGCTTTCACTGGTGTTGAAAGTCACTTCCAAAGAACAGAGGAGCAGCCCTGTCACCTGCAGAGCAGAGGAGACCCAACTCAGCTGGTGCCCCAGGCTTTTGTCACCCACTGGGCACCTTCCTGGGACTCTGAAAGCCACAGAACTGGGGGAGGCACATCCTGAGAGGGCAACCCGAGCCACAGAATGGGAATGGCTTGGGAGGACCTTCAAGATCAGCCAGCTCCAACCCCCTGCCATGGGCAGGGACACCTCCCACCAGCCCAGCTTGCTCAAGGCCTCATCCAGCCTGGCCTGGAACACCTCCAGGGAGGAGGCAGCCACAGCCTCCCTGGGCAGCCTGGGCCAGTGTCTCCCCACACTCACTGGCAACAATTTTGTCCTCATCTCCAGTCTCAGTCTCCCATCTCCCAGCTCAAAGCCTTTGTCCCTTGTCCTGTCCCTCCCAGCCCTTGTCACAAGTCCCTCCCCAGCTCTCCTGGAGCCCTTTCAGCTCCTGGAAGGCTGCTCTGAGGTCTCCCTGGCGCCTTCTCTTCTCCAGGCTGCACAGCCCCAACTCTCCCAGCCTGTCCCCACAGAGGAGGTTCTCCAGCCCTCTGCTCATCTTCGTGGCCTCCTCTGGCCCTGCTCCAGGAGCCCTTCAGGCACAGCCACCTCTCATTTCACCTGGGAACAAAGGTGACACAGCCAGGACCCCGGACCTGCCTCGGCCATGTGCTGAAAGCCAAAGGTGGCCAATCTAATCTCCTTGGAGCACTCACTCCTCCCTCCTCCTGCCCCAGCAGTGCTGCCTCACTTCTATCCTCCCAGCCTCTGCAGCTCCTGAGCTTCCCTTGCTCATTTCTTCAGTGGCAACAGCTCCACTTTCCAGAGTGAGACCCAGACAAGCCACCTCTGAGTCACCTTTCTGGCTCTCCTACACCTGCCAATTCTTTTCAGAGCAGGTTGTTCATGTAGGTTTGGGCCCCAGGAGACTTCCAAACCCAGGCCCCAGCTCAGAAAGCCTCACTGAAGCACCAGTGCCCCGAGGACCTGCTCAGGGTCCTCTCCAATTCCACCTCACGCAGGGCCAGGCCTTAGGGAACTGCCAAGAGCTGCAGGTGAGGAGCGGCCCCAGGGCAGGACTTCTCCCTTAAGCACATCTCCAGCTTCCCCCCAGAAGAAAAGCAGGGATTTTGAACTCACTCTGCAGCAGACACAAAGCAGTTTAGGTGCCCATCATTCTCATCCAGGACTTCCCTGGTGCGAGCCTCCCCGGTGGACTGCAGGCCGATGACGATGCACTGCGGGGGGACAGGAGGGTCAGCCACAACAGCTACAGCCCCAGGGGATGGGGGTCACAGTCCCAGGCACATAGTCCCCCTCCCAAACCGATGGTGGGCCTGTGGTGAAGCTCCTTGTGGAGCTGAAGAAGCCTCCCTCAGACCTTTCAGCATCCAGAGCCTGCCCTCTGTTTGCAGCAGAGAGGAAGATTCTGGTTCCAGGCTCTGCCTCAGCCTGCCAAGCCGCACCCAGATGGATGAAAGGGCAGAGCTGTGCTGGAGGAGAAGGGTCTGGGGGCTCTTCTAGCTCTAACATGACCCAAAACACCCTTTCAGATCAGCCTGCCTGCATCTGCCATCACTGAGCAGTGAGTAATGCCCCAGAGGACGAGGCCACGTTAACTCCCCAGTACCGTTCCTGGACACTGCTCTTCATTCTGGTTGGTGTGGGAAGCCAGCCAGCCTTGAGGAGCTTGGGAACTGCCTTCAGGTCAGGCTCAACAGTAATTCATAGAATTCCAGAAGGCACTGAGTTGGAAGGGACCCTCAAAGGTTTTGTCTGACCCCACAGTCATTTCCAACTAGAGCAGGTTGCTGGAGGTGCCACCAAGCCTGACCCTGAATGTCTCCAGGGATGGAGCCTGAATCACCTCCCTGAACAACCTGTGCCAGTGTCTCCTCACCCTCACTGTGCAGAGCTTCCTCCTGATGTCCAACCTAACCTTGCCCTGCTCCAGTTTCAAACCATTGCTCCTCATCCTAGCCCCACAGGCCCTTCTGAATAGTCCCTCCCCTGCAGATATTGCAATGCAGCTCTAAGGTCTCTCTGGAGCCTTCTCTTCCCCAGGCTGAACAGCCCCAACTCTTTCAGCCTGGCTTCACAGGAGGCTTCCTTGAAGCTCCTTAAGGAGACAAGGAGACAAGATGGTCAGGCCCCACGTGCAAAGGCAGCAAAGACTCCCTCAGGAGCCCCCAGTCCAGCAGGATTTATCCAAGACTCTCTTACCAGCACATCCAGCAAGCTCCTCATGGTCTCCCTCTGCTTTCACTCCTCTTTGGCATGGCCAAAACAGCACCAAGCTGCTGGAGCCTCCTCCTGACGTCCAACCTAACTCTGCCCTGCTCCACTTTCAAACCACTGCTCCTTATCCTATCCCCACAGGCCCTTCTGAGCAGTCCCTCCCCAGCCTTCCCCTGGGTCCCTTTCAGATCTTGAAATGCAGCTCTAAGGTCCTTCCAGAGCCTTCTCTTCCCCAGGCTGAACAACCCCAAACCCTCCCAAAGCCTCGCGGGTCGCGGGCTCTCAACCACCACCCGGCGAGGCGAGCTGCTGGTGGCTGCTCCATCTCGTGGCATCTGGGTCTGCCCCCTCACCTTGTCTTCTGCAGCTCCTCCTTGGCCAGCTCCACGAGCCTCCTGACCTTGGCAGCAATGCAGAGGTACTTGAAGAAGCGCTGGTGAGCGGACCAGAACTGCCCCCAGAGCGACTTGCGCGACTCCAGCCCCAGGCAGTCTGCCGCCTGCTGGAACACCGACAGGGCCTCTGCCCACTGCAGGCAAGGAGGACAAAGCCTGAGCTGGGCTCTCAGGTGGCCATGGTCATCACTGCCAGGCAGGAGGTGACCAGGACAGTATCAAATCACAGGACTGTTGAGGCTGGAATAGAGCTCCAAGATGGCCAACACCAACCCAACCCCACCATGGGCACCAAACCATGGCCCCAGGTGCCATGGCCACAGGGGTCTGGAACACCTCCAGGCATGGGGACTCCAGCACCTCCCTGGGCAGCCTGTGCCAAGCCCTGACCACTCTGGCAGCAAAGAAATTGCTCCCCATCTCCAACCTAAGCTGGCACAATTCCAGGCCATTTCCTCTCCTTCTCTCACCTGAGCCTAGGGAGAAGAGTCCAACCCCCACCTCACTGCAGCCTCCTCTCAGGGAGCTGTAGAGAGCAGAGAGGCCTCCCCTCAGCCTCCTCTTCTCCAGAGTGAACAATTCACTGAATGAATGAACCTGGGAACCTTCTGTGCTTGCAGAGATGGAACTCCAGCAAGCATCAGATGAGGTTGGGATGTTTTTCCATAAGCTGAGCCTGCCTTCCCCTTTTTCTGTCCTATGAACAACCTCACTTCGTGGTCAGGGCCCCATTTAGGCTCCTCAGACCCTCCCCCACACCCAGAGGCTATGTCCAAAGCCTGATCCAACCTCAGCCTCCCTGCTGCAGCAGGTCCAGCTCACCAGCTTGGCTGCCTTGTCGTAGACAACCTTGTACTGCTGATCCAGGGGGATCTCCTCGATCCTGAAGGTGACTCCAGTGAAGCTGAGCTGCCTGGCAATGTACATCCCACTGACCTTCATGTCCATGGCCACGATCTCCATTGCACCAACTCCCCTGGGGGAGCAAGGCAGCAGTGAAAGCCTCTCCTCTGTGGCAGGGCAGCAGCTCTGCACAGCCGCCTCCTGTCCTGGCTCAAGCTGCCCTCAGCCACCGGCCTCAGGCATCGCTTCCCAAATCACTTCCCTAATCAATGCTGCCCCACAGTGTTAAGGCATGGGAGAAGGGGAGCTGGGCACCACTCACCTCTTCTCTATTGCATGCAGGAACTCATCAAAGGCTCTGAAGGGGGTGCCCTCACCCCAGATGCCCAGGCGGCTCATGTAGATCATGTTCTTTGGCTCAGAGGCACCTGAGGGCACAGAACCAGGGCAGCTGGGAAGAGCTTTGGCTCCAGTCAGTCACAGAACTCTCAAGGTTGGAAGAGACTTCTGAGATCACCCAGTCCAACCTCTCACCCAGAGCTCACAACCCCAACACTGCTGCTGAGCCACTGCCACGGAACCCCAGCCCTCAGCACCACCGCCGGGCAGCGCTGCAACCCCTCCAGGGGTGGAGGCTCCACCAGCTCCCTGGGCAGCTCATCAACAGAAGCACAGAACTGTTCTGGCTGGAAAAGCTCAAGAGAGATCATCCAGTCCCAACCAGCAACCCAGCCCCACCATGGGCACCAAACTATGGCCCCAGGTGCCATGGCCACAGGGGTCTGGAACACCTCCAGGCATGGGGACTCCAGCACCTCCCTGGGCAGCCTGTGCCAAGCCCTGACCACTCTGGCAGCACAGAAATTGTTCCTCAGCTCCAACCTAAGCCTCCCCTGGCACAATTTCAGGCCATTTCCTTGTCCTGTCACTTGATGCATGTGAGCAGAGCCCAATCCCCACCTGGCTCCAGCCTCCTCTCAGGCAGCTGTAGAGAGCAATGAGGCCTCCCCTCAGCCTCTTCTCCAGGCCCAACGACCCCAGGTCCCTCAGCTGCTCCTCATGGGACTTGGGTTCCAGGCCCTTCCCCAGCTTCACTGCCCTTCCCTGGGCCTGCTCCAGCCCCTCAATGTCCTCTTAAGTGAACTCTCAATGGAACAGCCAAGAGCCCCTGTGCCAGAGGAGGTCCAAGGCCCCTTCCAAACATCACTGCACAGCTGAAGCACAGCCCAGGACCCAGCTCAGCTGGAGGGAAAGGAGTCCAACTTGCCCCAAAGCCCCAAGCAGTGGCAGTGATGGAGCTTGGGGCAGATCCTGGCACCCTCATCTCCCCTCTGCCACTGCAGCACCATCCACCTCTCCCTGCCTGGGCTCTCAGCCTGTGTGCCCCCATCTCAGGGGCATCCTTCAGGGCAGAGGAGAGTGCTGGCTGCTCAGGGGCAGGCAGAGGCTTACCTGTGGCACTGGCATAGACAACCCTTGCTCGAGGCAGCTTGTTCTGGAGGTCCAGCACTGCTTTGCCCATTTTGGTGGAGCTGGCATTTTTGGCTTTGTGGCATTCATCAAACACAATCTGGAGGGGAAGGGCAGCTAAGGAGAAAGGGCCTGGACCTATCTTTCATCCTGAGGACAGAAAACACAACCCAGCCTCCTCCAACCAACTCAGCAAGCAGTGCCAACAGCAGCAGGGCTGACTGGCTCCCCAAATCTGCTGCTTTTGCCTCATTCTGTGCTCCTCAGAGCCCCAGGGCATTTCCCCCTCCCTCTCCCTTCACTCCAAGGTTTGTCTTGGAATGCTGAGGGACAAGAATGCTGAAAAGGTTCATCCCAGCCCCATTCTTCCACACTTCCCATGAATGCTGCAGCCTGAGGAGGAGCAGTGAGGAAGAGGAGGGGAGGAAACAGGAAAGGAGAAGTGTGGAGAGAGGGAGGGAGGAAGAGGAGAAGAGAGGGTGAGAGGAGGGGGAGAGGGGAGGGAGGGAGAGGGGGAAGGGAGGGAGGAGGGAAGGAGGGAGGAGAGAAGAGGGGAGAGGGAGGGAGGAGAAGAGGGAGGGAGGGAGGGAGAGAAGAGGGGAGGAGGGAGGAGAGAGGAGGGGGGGAGGGAGGAGGAGAGAGGAGGGGAGGAGGGAGGGAGAGAGGAGGGGAGGAGGGAGGGAGAGAGGGAGGGGGGAGGGAGGGAGAGAGGCGGGGAGGATGGAGGGAGAGAGGAGGGGAGGAGGGAGGGAGAGGAGGAGGGGAGGAGGGAGGGAGAGAGGAGGGGAGGAGGGAGGGAGAGAGGAGGGGAGGAGGGCGGAGAGAGAGGAGGGGAGGAGGGGGGGAGAGAGGAGGGGGAGGAGGGGGGAGAGAGGAGGGGAGGGGGGGGAGAGAGGAGGGGGAGGGATGGGGGGGAGAGGGGAAGAAAGGAGGGAGAGAGGAGGAGGAGAGAGAGGGGAGAGCGGAAGGAGCAGCAGCAGGGGGATGTGTGCGCTCAGCATCCAGCACAGGCACGGCTGCTCCCAGGAGCCTCGGCTGGCCCCAGGCTCTCCGTGCCATGCTGCGCGCAGGGGCAGCAGGAAGCCCTCCCCCCTGCAGGCTGGGCTGGGCTCGGGGGTGCCAGGATACAACTCCATCGAAGTTCTCCCTGCACCAGTCCAGGATCTGCTTCAAGCGCGTCCTGTGCTGCCCTCCCGCCTGGCTCTCCCCGATCAGCGCCGAGTAGGTGGCGAAGAGGACTCCTTCTGAGGTAGCTGTGTCGCCGTATTTAATCTGCAGGAGGAGAACAAGGAGCACACAAGCTCACAGCTCCCTGTGCCCACGCTGGCTGTCCCCAGTGGTGCCCCAAGGCGGCACAGAACGGGAGGGCTGGAAGGCAGCCCTGGAGAGCATCCAGTCCGAGCCCCCTGCCACGGCAGGGGCAGCCAGGGGAGGTCACCCAGGAACACACCCAGGTGGGGTTTGAAGGATCCAGAGAGGGAGACTCCACCACCTCTCTGGGCAGCCTGCCCTAGGCCTTCACCACCCTTCAGTCACAGAAGTTCCTCCTCATGTTCAGATGCAACTTCTGCTGGGCAAGTTTGTGCCTGCTGCCCCTTGCCCTGGCACTGGGCACCACTGACCAAAGCCTGGGGCCACCCTCCTGCTCAGCACTGATCAGATCCCCCTCAGGCTGCTCTTCTCCAGACTAAACAGCCCCAATCCCCTCCATCTTTCCCCCCCCCAGCGATGTGGCAGTGCCCCTCAGCACCTTTGCAGCCCTTTGCTGTCCCCTCTCCAGCCAGTCCCTCCCTGCTCCCTCCCACAACAAACCCAGGCTGGGAGCAGAGCAGACAAAAGGCTGTGGGGAGCTTCTGCACTTCTCCTTGGCACCGAGGCCTGGTGCTGACAGGGGACTTCTAAGGCTGGCCAAGTGCCACCAGCCAGTGTGTCAGCACATCTGGAGGCAGGCAGGGAGCCGTGGAGCCCACGCTAGGACTTCCCTTTGCTGGCCAAAGGAAGTCACTTCACTGCTTTCAGCAACACTTTGGGGGTGCTGAACAGGCTTGAACCCTCCCATCTGGTTTAATTCCTTCCAGAGAAGCCTTTATTTTTGCCTCTCTGCCTAGGGTGGGATTGCTCCTGTTGCACTCTCCTGGGTCCCCCACCTGTGATGAAAATGAAAAGGCAGGGGGGGAAGGGGAAATAACCCAACCCCCCCCCTCGCCCCACGGTCCCAATTGGGAGCAAAGCTCCACTCAAAACCCTTTTGGTGTCCAAACAAAAACCTCTTTCAGCCTCTTAACAGAGGGCAGTCAGAGCTGGTGGCCACATGGTTTCCATTCACCCCTTGAGAGGAGGTTGTTCACCACCACTAAAAGGCAGAGGAGAGAGTTTCAGCGAGCTGGCTGCTGGTGGAGCAAGCACCAGGCAAGAGGCTACAGCACAGAGGCTGTGAGGGAGCCTGTGAAGAGCCAGCACACAACTGCTGGTCGTCTCTCTGCTCCATCCTCAGCACTGAGCAACAGGGAGAAAGCCAGAAAGCTCTGAGCTGCTCCTCTGGGGCAATGCCCAGGAGCTCAGGCCTGGCACCGAGCAGCCCCCTGCCAGGCACCAGTCTGGGTGGTTAAAGCTGCTCCCTCCCCTCACATGCTCTGAAAAAGCAGGTCCATGAGCCCAGCAGTGGGAATGGCAGCCCAGAAGAGCAGAGCAGGACCAACATCTACCCTCAGCAGGACTCCTCAGGAACACCTCAAGCCCTGCTGCACTTCGTCCTTGCCTGGGGACACTTCTTGCTCGCTGCAGGGAGCAGCTCAGTGCTCACCCTGCAGCTCTGCAGAGCGTGGGGAATCAGCAGGAGTGTGGAGTGGGAAGAGAAGGCTGAGAGGAGGGATCAGGAGGCAGCCTGCTGCTGCTGCTCTGCTTGCTAAGGTAGAGCCCTCCACCCTCCCAGACCTCCAGGAGAGCTTCTCCCTACCTTATTCAAAGCATGCACAGGAATGTGGGAGGCTTCGATGTCCTTCAGGTCTCTCTCAGCATCATACTTGAGATCATTGGAGACACTGAACCTGCAAGGCAAGGCTCTGGTTGCCTCCTTGAGGAGACCATCAGGGCATGCTCAGTGCTGAACAGACCTCTCTAAGGCAGCACAGAACTGTCACAGAATCACAGAATGCTGGGGGAGGGGGTGGGGGGTTGGAAGGAGCCTTCTGGAGAGAACCCAGTCCAACCCCCTGCCAGGGAAGGGGCACCCAGAGAAGGTCACACAGGAACACATCCAGGTGGGGTTTGAGTGCCTCCAGAGATGGAGACTCCACCAACTCCCTGGGCAGCCTGCTCCAGGGCTCCAGCACCCTTAAGGAAGTTTCTCTGCATGTTCTGCCCTGGCACTGGGCACCACTGACCAAAGCCTGGTGCCACCCTCCTGCCAGCCACCCTTGGAGCATTGGCAGCATGATCAGCTCCCCTCAGGCTGCTCTTCTCCAGACTAAAAGCCTCAATTTCAGTCTTTCCCCAGAGTGAGATGCTCCAGGCCCAGCTCCACACCTCCACACACGCTCCTGCAGCCAACCCTGCCTCTTCCACAAGCTGTGGGGATCTGCAGTAAACCCAACCAACTCCAGCAGCTTGGATCTGCACCTGGGAATCACAGAATGGTCAGGGTTGGAAGGGACCTCAAGGCTCAGCCAGTTCCAACCCCCCTGCCAGGGGCAGGGACACCTCACCCCAGCAGGGTTGCTCACAGCCACCTCCAGCCTGGCTGCAAAAACCTCCGGCAGGAGGCTTCCACCACCTCCCTGGCAGCCTGTGCCAGGCTCTCACCACCCTCCTGGGGAAGAACTTCCTCAACATCCAATCTGATCTCCCCACTTCTAGTTTTGCTCCATCCCCCCCAGTCCTATCACTCCCTGACACCCTCAAAAGTCCCTCCCCAGCTTCCTGTAGCCCCCTTCAGATCCTGGAAGG
>JAAWVA010000037.1:7305210-7364522 GCA_015227895.2 Colaptes auratus | reverse complement strand
ATCCTGGCAACACCATCAAGCCCACGAGGGGGTGGGCAGAGCCAGGAGCACCCCACGAGTGGGAGCCTGGAGAGCTTTACATTTCCACTCACCCCTACACCCAGGACTTCCAGCCTCACCCTGTGGGACATAGCTCATCCTCCTAGGCCTGATGGACACCCCCAAAGAGGAATTAAACCCCCCAGAAGCCCGGGGGGATCCTACAGGGTGTCCATCCCTGTGCTTTGGTGGCTCTTGTCCCCCCAGATCCTTCCATGCAGTCCTGGGGTGCAAGCAGCGAAATTCCCCCTGCAAACAGCCCCCTGCGAGCCCCCTTCCCCTTCTCTGCAAGGCCAGAGACAAGCCTGAGCCCTCCGTGACCCCGAGTGGCTGCCAGGGGTCCCCCTTCCCCCCCAGCCTGACGCCCTGGGTGCGCATTTCTTCGGCTTTTCCTGTTTCAGGTTGGCCTCGAAGGCGATGAGGAAATAAGGCAGCGTCACACGCGCGGTCCTGACAGTTGGCCCCGGCCAATGTGGCTGGCGCGGTGAGAGCAGCCCGGCGCTGGCAGCCAGGGGACGCGGAGGGGCAGGGGGGCTCAGCTCGGCCACCCCTCCCTCCCCCTTTTTAAACCATGTTCTCCCGGAAGAAGCGGGAGCTGATGAAAACCCCTTCCATCTCCAAGAAGAGCCGAGCGGGCAGCCCCGTCCCGCAGACCCTGCCGGTGAGTGCCCCGCGTCCCCTCCCGGCGGGGACCGCAGGCAGCCTGGGCTCAGGGCACTCCTATGGAGCGGCTGGGAAGAGCCATGGGGTGGGGAAAAGGGGGTGGCAAGGGGGTCTGTGAAGAGGAGGAGGAGGAGGAGGAGGAGGAAGAAGAGGAAGGACCCTGCTCACTGGGCCTGGGAGCGGGGGGTTTTGCTCTAGATGAAGGGGACGGAGCAGTAGCCTGGGGAGATGTGAGGGCAGGGGAGGAAAGGGTGGGCTGCAGGAAAGGGCAGAGCAGCCCAACAGTGGGGGCAGCAGCCAAGGGGGGTGGGGAGGGCAGAGAGAATCCCCCAAACCTCCCGTGGCATAGGGGTGGGAGTCGGGGGAAACCCGTGCTTGGGCAGCCCCCATGCCATGCCTTAGCCCTGCCGCAGATGTATTGACTCGTGGGCACTCCGCTGGCACTGGAGTGGTGCAAGAGGAAGCACCTCGCCTGAGCAGGCCCCCCCGGCGCACCCCGGGCACTGCCCGCCCCGCGCCTGCGCCCCAGCCTGCAGGGCACGGGCAAAGACAGGGCTGGCGAGGCAGGGCCGAGGGGAGCCAAGAGCCCACTCGTGGGTCCTTAAGTGAGGGGCGCCCACGCCTGCCCCTGTCCCCGAGAGAGGGGCCTATGGGTGGTGGACGGAGGGATGCTCGGTAGGGCGGCTGGCAGGAGGAGCTACAGCCCCTACTCGGCAGGGCGCCGCGGGACGGGCAAAGCCAACTCGCCCAAACGCTCCCTGGACTCGCTGCCCCACGCCCCCGCCGTGTGGCTGACGGTACGGCCGGGTACCCACCCGGGGGTGCCAGCAGGGAGGGACCCCGGGGCTCCAGCACCGCTGCACTCGAAGCGGATGGAGAGAGGTTTTCAAAGCCTGGGTTGGATTTTGGGGTTGCCCTGCAGCAGTCTGGCTTGGCCCCAGGGTAGCGTGGGGGTGAGCTGTGCCAGGTTTGCCTCCCCCCCATGGCATTCCCTGGCTTCTTGGCTGGCTCTGAGTCTGCCCTACTGGTGGCAAAGATGGCATCCTGGCATCCGGCCTCACTGAGCTGACAGTGCCCAGGCAGGGGTGCTGAGACCCAGCGCACTCGTGTCCACCCCTGAGGGCCTGAAGGTTGCCAATGGGAGCTGCTGGAGGGGTGAGGGTGGGGAAGCCTCCCCGTGCCACTGGGTGCCTGGCACCATGCAGTGCGCAGGCCACCAGGGTGCCAGTTCCAACTCCTCCCTTGGGGCAATTGCACCCCTAGGAACTGGGGGTCCCCTCCGTTTGAAAAGCATCTGCACAGCCTCCAGAGAGTGGCCTGGGAGGGGTCCCTGTCCCTGTCCCCATCCCTGGCAGGGTGGAGGCTGTGCCCAGCCTAGGGATGGTACAGGCTGAAAAAGAGGAAGGGATGTGTGGGGCCATATCCTGCTGTCGTTTGGCTGTGCCAGGGTCCCCAAGACCCCCCAGAGATGGGGAGCTCCAGCATGGTGAGGACAAGGCAGTGTCACCCACATGGTCATTTTGTGCCCCTCGGGACAAGCCCAGACCCATAGCAGCTGGCAGGGGCTGGTGGGGGTCATGGGGTGAGTGTGCCAGTGGGATGAGATGGGCGACTATGCCAGCTCCTGACCATGAGACTCCTGTGCCAGGGGTGTTTAATCCACCAGGAGCCGCGGGCTCCGGGGGCAGTGCCAGCTGTCAGGGGGTGCCCACAACATGGTAGGACAGAGTGGCTGGCAGATCAAGCCTGGCAAGTGCCCAGACCGTGCCAGCAGCAGCTCTGCTGCTGTTTTCTTGCTGGGCACAGTCTCTGGTTTTGCCTTGCAGGTTCCTGAGACTGTCCCCAGCAGGTCCCAGCCCAAGATGCCCTAAGGGTTGGAGATGCCAGGGAGGGCTACACCTCATCCCCGTGCAACAGCCAGGCAGGATCACCCTCAGGCTCTGCCAGGATGCCTAACTGGGGAAAGTGGGGGCCGACACAGCGGCAGGGACTGGCACCAGCCCCTCAGACAACAACCCGTCCCTCCGACTGGCACCCGGAGGTCCCAGTCGTGCCCCCACAGCGCCAGCTGTGCCTGCCGTGCCCTCATGCTCACCCCTGCTCCCCAGGACCATTCCCGCAAGGACTGCCTGGAAGCTCCTGGCTCCAGCCTCGGGGAGCTGCCCCCTGCCAGCTCCAAGCTCAGCACCAGCCCCAGTGCCGTGGGCACCCTCAAGCGCCCCACCAGCCTCAGCCGCCATGCCAGCGCCGCCGGCTTCCCCCTCACCGCAGCAGGACCCCGGGCCGTGCCCAAGCCCCCCGCGTCCCACAGCCCCATGGACGGCGGGGAGGGGCCCTTCATCGACACCGAGGACATCTCCCAGCTGCTGACGGATGTTGCCCGCTTTGCCGATGCCCTGGAGAAGCTGCGGGACGTGGTGCTGCGGGATGGTGAGTGCCAGCCTGCCCTCCGCCCCCCAGGCTCCCTGCCAGCCCCGGTGCCGCCGGTGCGGTGCCAAACCACCCAGCGCGGGGATGCCGCGGGCTGAGCACGGGAACGTCCCCTGCCCGGGGACCGAGCAGAGCCATCAGTGGAGGGTCTCTTTCCCGGTCCCGGAAGGGGTCAGGACCCCGGGGAAGTTGTGCCAAGCCCTGGCAGGCAGGGGCAGGGGCGGTGGGTGGCTGCCGGGAGCTCGGAGCCAGGATAACGCCGCTTCCTGCCCCCGAGCTATTTTCATCCGCCCGTTTTCCTGTTTACACTTTGATGGTGCCAGCTGCCTGCCGGGGGCCCCCAGAGCCCTGCAGGGCACCGGGGATGGCCCCCGACCCACCAGGCCACCCTCACCGCGGTGGCTGGCAGCGCGGGGTCGATGCCCCGGCGCGGGGCTGGATGGGCTGATGGCAAAAGGGAAGAGCACTGATGTTGTGGTCCCCACAGCGAGGTGGGGCTGTGAGGGGGGGTGTCAGATGGTGCCATGGTTTGGATGCTGGCATGGCAAACGTGTTGGTGCATCCCCAGTCCCTGTGGGAAATGGCAGTGCCCAGCCTGGGGCACCGCTGCCAGCTGCGGCTGGATCCATGGCAGAGCTGGTGGGAATGGGGCTGGGGGTCTGTGCTTCTGGGGGTGCCATGGGGTGGCAGCTGGGGGATGATGATGTTGATGATGATGCCAGGCTCAGATCTGGGCACGGCAGGGCAGGGAGGAACCAGCTCTGAGGCAAACAGTGAGGTCCTGCTGCTGATGCCATGCGGGGGCCACGGCTAGTGCTGGGACTGGTTTGGGACTGCAGGATGGTGCTGGAACTGGTTTGGGACTGCAGGATGGTGCTGTTCCCAAGCTGGGGAAAGACAGGGAGAGACTGAGGGATGCAGCTGGGACTTCAGAGAGCCCAGCTTGGCTCTGCACCCCCCAGCCCCGTGCCCAACCCTGCTCCAGAAGGGGCCTGCAAACGGGAGAGGAAACAGAGGAAACCCCTTCCTGACCCTGGGAGCTTCCTCACCTCCTAACGAGGCTGCCAGTGCCCCACCCCTGAGCTCCAGCCCCGAGGAGGGAGCAGTTCCCAGGGAAGAGCCTGGCTGGCGGGGGGGGCGGCGGCAGGAGTGACCTGGGCATCCCTCCCGGAGGCTGGGAGTGCCCTTCCGGTGGGGAGGGCAGGAAGGAAACGAGGAGGAAATTCCCAACCTGCTGCTTTCAAGGGAAAAAGTTACTGCTGAGGAAAAAGTGCCTGAAAGGTTGAGCTGTGCCAGCCCAGGGGCTGTACCAGGCAGGAGACCCAAGCAGCTCTGGGTCACAGGGACGTGGTTGTGCCAGTCCTGGGAAGCCCCAAAGCCGAGGGGATGGGCTGCAAGGTCTGGGAGCCTTGTGGGACATGCCTGGGATGTGATGGATGGGGGAGGCCTTGAGGACAGGGGATGGGACAGGGATGCAAGACAGGAGCACAGGGCAGTGTTTCAGACCCCCCCACTTCTCTTACAGACCCCAAGGAGCCCCCCCAGAGGCCAGTGGCCCACGAGTGCCTGGGCGAAACGCTGCGCATCCTGCGGCAGGTCATCAACAAGTACCCCCTGCTCAACACCCTGGAGACCCTGACAGCTGCTGGCACCCTCATCTCCAAAGTCAAGGGTGAGGTGATGGGGCTGGGAGCTCTGTCCTGCTCCCCTCCTGCCCCAGGCTGGGGTCTGGGGATTCCCCGGGAGGGGTGCTGGGGAGGGGAGCTGCCCCGCAGACAGGCAGAGAGGTGAAGGCTCAGCTGCTGGCAGGGCTTGAGCTGGAACTCACTCAACTCAGCTCAGCTCAGTTCAGTTCAACTCAGCTCATCTCAACTCAGTTCAACTCAACTCAGCTCAGTTCAACTCAACTCAGCTCAGCTCAGTTCAACTCAACTCAGCTCAGTTCAACTCAACTCAGTTCAATCCAATTCAGCTCAGCTCAGCTCAGCTCAGTTCAACTCAACTCAGCTCAGTTCAACTCAACTCAGCTCAGTTCAACTCAACTCAGCTCAGTTCAACTCAACTCAGCTCAGCTCAAGTCAATTCAGCTCAGCTCAGCTCAATTCAGCTCAGCTCAGTTCAAGTCAACTCAGCTCAATTCAGCTCAGCTCAGCTCAGCTCAATTCAGCTCAGCTCAGCTCAAGTCAATTCAGCTCAGCTGAAGTCAATTCAGCTCATCTCATCTCAACTCAGCTCAGCTCAGTTCAATTCAACTCAATTCAAACCAACCCAAACCCCTCAAGGTCTGAGCTGTGGCAGAGACACCAGAGCCCAGATCCTCAGCCTGGGGGTTTCCAAGCACTGCCACAAGGGGGGAAAAATTACTTCCATAATGGGATCCTGCTGCTGGCAGCAGCTGGGGTTGAGAGGAGCAGGGTCCGTGGGGCACAGATCCTGGCTGGGGCACCATCTGCTGCCCTCGGTTACCCCAGGGAGGGAGGAGGGGTGGCTGCGCTAACCGCAGGCAGAGCACAACAGTCTGCGTCACTGCTCTGCTTCCTGGACACCAAACAGCAACCACCAGAGCACAGGAAGCCTCGTGGTGGGTGGCAGGAGGTCTGCTGTGGGGCTGGCCCCAGGCAGGGCTGGGCCAGAGCGAGTTCATTCCCACCCCCCACCCCCCTCACCACAGCAGTGGGGTTCAGCTCACCAGCAGCCCAGAGGAGCTGAGCCTGTGGGGTGCCAGGGTCTGCCCAGAAGCTCTGGTCAGCAGTGAAGGTCACAAGTGTCCCTTGGGCTGGGCAGCTGCCAAGTCTGTGCCAGTTCTTGCTGCTGCTGCTGCCAGCAGTTCCTCTTTTGGAGGCCTTCTGGAGAAGCCATCCTGCCCTGGAGCAGGGGCTGCAGTGCCATGGGGCAGGGGAATGGTCCACGGTTGGCAGCCCCTTCCCAGCAGCTCTGGGGAACTGGAGGAGAGAGAAACATGAGCCAAGTGGTGCTGGCAGGGAAGTCAACCCCGGGAGGAACACAGGGACAGAGACCCTGTGCTGTGCTAGGGGAAATCCCTCACCCGCAGGGACCATCCTCTCCCCCTCCATCCAGCTCACCCCAGCCCCACAGCAGGGCTGAGGGCACCAGGAGCCAGCAGGGCTGAGGGCACCAGGAGCCAGCAGGTCCTTCTGCTGCCCGAGGCAGGGGCAGGGGGTGGCAGTGACAGTGTCCCTGCTTCCTCCTTCCCAGGTTTCCATTACGAAGCCAACAATGAGTCTGACAAGAGGGAGTTCGAGAAGGCTGTGGAGACCATCGCCGTGTCCTTCAGCAGCACGTAAGGGCCTTCTGGCCAGGCTTGCTCCACAGGAGGTCCCCTGATGGACCCTCATTGCCCCCCACCGGCCAGGATGCACCCTCTCCCCGCACCCTCTCCCCTCACCCATGCATGGCCACACATGAGAGGTGGCTTGGGGCTGATTTGGGTCCCCATGGGGATGGCAGAGTCACTCCTGCCACTCCCACCAGCAGTTTCTCCTCAAACCCTGCTTGAGCCCACAGGCTCCATCACCCAGCCCCTCTTCAGTGCTGGGTCAAGCTCTGCTC
Source organism: Colaptes auratus (assembly GCA_015227895.2). Classification (NCBI taxonomy): domain Eukaryota; kingdom Metazoa; phylum Chordata; class Aves; order Piciformes; family Picidae; genus Colaptes; species Colaptes auratus. The sequence continues at coordinate 7,357,820 of JAAWVA010000037.1, read as the reverse complement.
CTGCACCCGAAGGGCCAGCTGTGGAGCTGAGCTGATGCCCACCGAGCCCAGCACTGCAGCTCTGCCTGGCCTGGCCCTCACCCGGACCCTGGGACGCAGATCAGGTGCTGCTGGGTGGCAGCTCAGCATGGTGACATCCCCTTGCTGAGCCCAGCTCTGCTCCTCTTGTCACAGGGTGTCTGAGTTCCTCATGGGGGAGGTGGACAGCAGCACCATCCTCTCCATCCCACTCAGCGACCAGAACCAGGTGAGTGATGCCCACTGCCATCCTGGGGGGGCTCAGGATGTGCCAGGGGGCTCAGACCTGGCTGGGGAAGGAGCTGAGCTCCCAGCCCCAGCTGTGGGATTCTCAGCTCACCCCCAAGCCCAGTGGAGCTGTGGCTAGGCTTTGCCTGCTTGCTCCCATCCCATCCTCATCCCAGTGAGGTTGGTGAGGCACTGGAAGGTGGTGCCCTGAGAAGCTGTGGAATGCCTCATCCCTGGAAGTGTTCAAGGCCAGGCTTTGAGCAAGCTGGGCTGGTGGAAGGTGTCCCTGCCCATGGTAAGGGGTTGTAACTAGGTGAAGGGTCCTTCCAGCTCAGACCATGAAACCCCACCTGGCAGCTCCACCCCAAGGGCTCAGGAAGGGGTTGGAGCAGCAGAGATGGACAAGAGGGCTCTGGGTGCTCTCACAGCTCTGCCCTGCTCTGCTGTGTGCACAGAGCCAGGCATTTCCCCAGAGACATTCCCAGTAGCTCCTGGCCTCCCTGCAGAGCCCCAGGCTGGGCACAGCACACCTCCAGCTCCAGCAGCTCCAGGTTTCCACCTGTCCTCCTCCTGTCCTCCTCCTGCTCTGATCTATTTCTTTCCTTAATTCCCAAAGACCATGGAGAGCCTCTACGGGGGGATCCCAGGGCCTGGAGGAGTTGGGATGCCTTCAGGCATGGGGGGCTATGACACAGGTAAGTGGGTGCAGGGCTCTGGGAGCAGGGTTTGTGGTGGTGGGTCCCCAGCTGAGCACGACTGACCACCAGGAACATGCCTGCCACGGTCCTGCTGCTGGCACCAGGGGCAGGCAGGGCACGGTGCCAGGGCAGGTACACAGAGCTCTGCGCTGCCGGCTCACGGAGCTTGCAGGGCTGGGCCAGGATGTCCTGGGGTTTTCCTGGCTGCCCCTGGGAGCCCAGAGGTGTTTGGGGGCAGTGGGCCACAGGGTGCCAGCAGCACCCTCCAGGGTCTCTTTTTCTCCTCCCCCTTCCTCCTGGTCCCATCCCAGGCCGCCCTCCTGCCGAGGAAGTGGATGTGATGCTGCAGCGCTGCGAGGGAGGGGTGGATGCTGCCCTCCAGTACACCAAAAACATCTCCAAGTACATGAAGGACCTCATTGGGTACCTGGAGAAAAGGACCACCCTGGGTGAGATGCTGGGGGCAGCGGGGTGGGACCTCTCCAGAGCAGGGCTGAGCCCTCCCCCCCCCCAGCCATGGCAGCACCAGAAGAGGTTGAGGTCCTCACATGCATGAGGCTGAGGGAGATAAGGGGCTGCAAGGGCAGTGGTGAGCTTCACTCCTGAAGTTCCTGGTTTCTTTTCCCAAAGGGGAACCCAAGCAGCAGGCAAATCCCAGGGTCCTGGAGGGCTTTTCAATTCCAACCTTTTGGGTCTTTGGTTTGTTTTTTTCCCCCTCCCACAGAGATGGAGTTTGCCAAAGGGCTTCAGAAGATGGCAAACAGCTGCAAGCAAACCATCAGTCAGGAGGTAGGTCCTAAAGCCACCCAGGATGAAGGTCCCTGTGCCCCTGAAGCCACCCAGGATGGAGGTCTCTGTGCCCCCAAAGCCACCCAGGATGAAGGTCCCTGTGCCCCTAGAGCCACCCAGGATGAAGGTCCCTGTGTCCCTGAAGCTTCCCAGGCTGTCAGGCTGCCTAAGGAGCAGGCAGCTCTGGGGATCTCCTCCTGCACCTCCCATTTTAGAGCCCAGGATGTGGCTTTCAGCGGTGGGAGGAGGCCAAGCTGAGCCTTGGGCTCTTCTTTCTGAACTCCTGGAGCCCACATTTCGGGGCTGGGTCTCAGGGTGCTGTGTCTTCTCCTCTCCCAGACCAATATGCCCTTCCTGTCCATCTACCTGTTGGCCCTGGAGCAGGACATGGAGCATGGCACCTCGGTGCTGCAGGCTGCCAACACCCTTCAGAACCAAACCTTCCTCCAGGTGAGAGGACCAAAGGCCAGCTCCAAGGGTCTTCTCCAGCAGCTGGGCAGTGTGTGTGTGTGTGGGGGGCTGGTGGTCTTCTTAGTTTCAAGATCCCAGGATATTTGTAGTTGGAAGGGACCTCCAAAGATCATCAAGTCCAAGCCCCCTGCTTGGAGCATAGAATCCAGCACAGGTCACACAGGAACACATCCAGATGGGGCTGGAAAGTCTCCAGACAAAGGAGACTCCACAACCCCTCTGGGCAGCCTGTAGTAGACTTCTGTAGCTCTTCCAGAAACTGGAATCCAGCTGCTGCTGGGCTCAGACACTGCTTGGACCTGGCATTCCCTGGCTCAGCAGCTCAGTGCTCAGTGCTGGTTCTTTGGGGGGTTAGCTGCAGGGTCTAGGGGAGAGCTGCCCAGCCTGGAGGCAAAGTCTTGGCAAGGCAAGCAGCACCTCCTGATCCAGCTCCACCTCATCCAAGGCTGCTCTGCCTTCCCACATCCCCCTCCAAAGCAGCCAAACCCATCTCCCAAGGAACAGAACAGATTAACCAGGTTGGAAAAGACCTTTGAGATCATCGAGTCCAACCTCTCACCCAGCACCATCTCATCAGCTTAACCTTGGCACCAAGGGCCTCATCCAGGCTCTGCCTAAACACCTCCAGGGATGGTGACTCCGCCACCTCCCTGGGCAGCCCATCCCAATGGCCAATAACTCCTTCTGGGAAGAACTTCTTCCTCACATCCAGCCTGAGCCACTCTCCAGGGAGGGACCCCAGGCCCCATCCTTGCAGAGGTGACTTTGGCTCAGCTCGGTCTGGAGCGAACCACAGCTGGCGCTTGCCAGGCTGGAGATCCTGGCCCGTGGCACCCAGCCCCTCCCAGTAACGGAGCTCAGCTGTGCTGGGCAATGGTCACAACGGCCACGGGGAGCTTCTCCTTGCAAAGCCTTTGCAGAGGGAAGGGCTCAGGCCACCCCGGGGGCTGTGTCTCCCTCCTGCTCCAGCCCCTGGCGCTCAGACGCCTGGAACACGAGAAGCGGCGGAAGGAGATCAAGGAGCAGTGGCACCGGGCACAGAGGAAGCTGGTGAGCACCAACCGGGCCAGGGGCTGGCTTTGTGCTCCCCCAGCCCGGGCTGGGGCACCCCTGTGGCATGCACCCCGCTGAGGATGCTGGACCTCGGCTCCCCGCCAGGAGCTGTGTCCCGGGCTGCCTCTGCGGTGCTGAGGGATGCTGGGGAAACTGGGGAGGGGGTCGGGGGGGTGCCAGCCCCCTCCTTGCAGAGCTCAGCCCTCCCCCTGGGTGGCTGTTTCCCGCTGGCAGCAAGAGGCTGAGGTGAACCTGCGCAAGGCCAAGCAGATCTACATGCAGCGCAGCGAGGAGCACGACAAGGCCAAGTACATGGCAGTGAAAGCGGAGGAGGAGCAGCAGAACACCCCCCAGCAGCATCACCACCAAAACCCTGGACAAGAAGAGGAGGCTGGAAGAGGAAGCCAAGAACAAGGTAGGAACACAGAATGGTAGGAAACAGGGGTGGGAAAGGCCTCTGAGCTCATCCAGTCCCAACCAGCAACCCAACCCCACCATGGCCACCAAACCATGGCCCCAAGGGCCATGGCCACAGGGGTCTGGAACACCTCCAGGCATGGGGACTCCAGCACCTCCCTGGGCAGCCTGTGCCAAGCCCTGACCACTCTGGCAGCAAAGGAATTGTTCCTCCTCTCCAACCTAACCCTCCCCTGGCACAGTTCCAGGCCATTTCCTTTCATTCTATCACCTGACCCTAGGGTGAAGAGCCCAACCTGTCTCCAGCCTCCTCTCAGGGAGCTGTAGAGAGCAATGAGGTCTCCCTCAGCCTCCTCTCCCCCACACCAAAACACCCCCAGGTCCCTCAGCTGCTCCTCCCCAGCCCTGTTCTCCAGACCCTTCATGACAGCTCTGGATTCAGGCTGAGCATCAGCCTGGCAAGAAGCTTCTCGCTCCTTGCTCAGGAGCAGCCCTGAGCTGAGTGAACTGAAGGGTGGTTGGACCAAACAACCTTTCAAGGTCCCTTCCAACCCAAACCTTTCTAGGATTCTGTGACTGAGCTCCTCATGGATCCTTGGATATGGCACTGGAATGCCTCGAGGGCCAGGGCCCAAGTGCAATGAGCTCCTCTTGTTCTCCCACCCCTTGAACTCTTTCCATCTCCTGCTCTCCCACCTGCCAGGCAGAAGAGGCCATGGCCACATACAGAACCTGTGTGGCAGATGCAAACACCCAGAAGCAGGAGCTGGAGGACACTAAGGTGAACTCCTTGAGGCAGATCCACGAAGTGATCAAACAGAGTGACCAGGTCATCAAGACGGTGAGTAGGGCTTGCCTGGGACAGCCCCAGGGCAGGGGGTGGCCATACCCTACTCAGGAGGGGTTCAGAGCTGCAGACCTGGCCCAGCTGCCCCTGTTCTAGGTGAGGTGCAGGTAGGTGCAGAGCTCTCCTCACCCACCACGTGCTCTGAGAAGCCAAAGGCTCAAGGCTGCAGACCAAGCCCTGTTCTCCAGGCTCTGTTCATCCTGGACAAGGCTCCAAGGAGACCTCAGAGCAGCTTTCCAGTACCTGAAGGGGCTCCAGGAGAGCTGGAGAGGGGCTTTTGACAAAGACTGGGAGTGACAGGATGAGGGACAATGGCTTTGAGTTGGGAGAGGGGAGATGGAGACTGGAGATGAGGAATTGTGGAGAGTGAGGGTGGGGAGAGCCTGGCACAGGCTGCCCGGGGAGGCTGTGGCTGCTTCCTCCCTGGAGGTGTTTAAGACCAGGCTGGAAGTGGCTGTGAGCAGCCTGGGCTGGTGGGAGGTGTCCCTGCCCATGGCAGGGAGGTTGGATCTGAATGACCTCTAAGCTCCCTTCCAACCCAACCCATTCCACCGTTTGCTGCCTTCACCTGGAGCTCCTCCTCTCTCTCTCTCTCTCTGTCCTCCACATCCCTCCGCTCACAGCTGCTTCCCTCTACATTCTGGGGTCGTTTTTTTCTTTTGTGCCTTTTTGTTTTAGGCCACCATCTCTTTCTACCAGATCATGCACATGCAGACAGCTCCCCTGCCTGTCAACTTCCAGACTCTGTGTGAGAGCAGCAAGCTGTACGACCCCGGGCAGCAGTACGCCTCCCACGTGCGGCAGCTGCAGCGCGGCGACGAGCCGGACACCCAGTACGACTTCGAGCCCTACGTCCCCCACAACTCCTGGTAGGGAAGGGGAAGGCCCCCCACAGGCACTGCCAGTGCCCCCCACTCCTTCCCCCTTCCTCTCCTCCTTCCTCTCCTCCTTCCTCTCCTCCTCCTTCCTCTCCTCCTCCTCTCCCCTCCTTCCTCCTCCTCCTTCCTCTCCTCCTTCCTCTCCTCCTTCCTCTCCTCCTTCCTCTCCTCCTTCCTCTCCTCCTTCTCTCCTCCTTCCTCTCCTCCTTCCTCTCCTCCTTCCTCTCCTCCTTCCTCTCTCCTTCCTCTCCTCCTTCCTCTCCTCCTTCCTCTCCTCCTTCCTCTCCTCCTTCCTCTCCTCCTTCCTCTCCTCCTTCCTCTCCTCCTTCCTCTCCTCCTTCCTCTCCTCCTTCCTCTCCTCCTTCCTCTCCTCCTTCCTCTCCTCCTTCCTCTCCTCCTTCCTCTCCTCCTTCCTCTCCTCCTTCCTCTCCTCCTTCCTCTCCTCCTTCCTCTCCTCCTTCCTCTCCTCCTTCCTCTCCTCCTTCCTCTCTCATGGAATAGAATAGAACAGAGTAGAACAGAGCAGAGTAGAGTAAGAATAGGATAGAATAGAGTAAGAATAGGATAGAATAGGACAGGATAGGATAGGATAGAACAAGAGTAGAGTAGAGTAGAGTAGAGTAGACCAGGTTGGAAAAGACCTTTGAGACCATCAAGTCCAACCTATCCCCCAGCACCATCTAATCAACTAAACCATGGCACCAAGGGCCTCATCCAGGCTCTTCCTAAATACCTCCAGGGATGGGGACTCCACCACCTCCCTGGGCAGCACATTCCCAGGGCCAATCTCTCTTGCTGGGAAGAATTTCTTCCTAACCTCCAGCCTGAACCTCCCCTGGCACAGCTTGAGACTGTGTCCTCTTGTTCTGCTGCTGGCTGCCTGGGAGAAGAGACCAACCCCCTCCTGGCTCCAACCTCTCTGCAGGGAGTTGCAGAGAGCAAGAAGGTCTCCCCTGAGCCTCCTCTTCTGCAGGCTAAGCAACCCCAGCTCCCTCAGCCTCTCCCCGCAGGGCTGTGCTCCAGACCTCTTCCCAGCCTCCTTGCCCCTCTCTGGACATACAATACAATACAATACAACCCACATGCTCAAGGTCTCCTCAGAGCCTTCTCCTCTCCAGGCTGAGCAGCCCCAGCTCTCTCAGTCTGTGCTCACAGATGCTCAGACATTCCCTGCCCTCCCCCTTGCTGCACCCCAGGTCTCCCTTCACCCGGGCACGGAAGGGCAGCTTCGGCTCCAACGACTTCCCCGCGGCCGCCGGCTCCGATGGGGTTGGGCTGCCCAAGGATGGGAGCAGCCTGGAAGGGGCCAAGGAGCAGCAGAGTGGGGCTGAGAGGAGAGGTGAGTTCAGAGCACCTGTGCCTGTGCTTGCTGCAGGCTGTGTCCTCCTCTCCCTGCTCAGGACCTCCCTGGGTGGGGTGCTGAGCACGGCAGGAGGCCAGGCTGGGAGTTTCCTGGAGGACACAAAACCATCTGGAGGAGGTTTTATGCTGTCTGGTGCTACCTAACAGATCATTCTCCTTCTTCCCATCCCTGCTTCCCCTTGCTGGCTGTGGCATCATGGCCCCACCAGAGCCTTCACCAGCCTGGCCAAGCAGCTTCCTTCAGTAACCCCTGGGTCTCCCAGCTCCAGGCTCTTCTCCCACTGCTCTCTCCTGAACCCAGGAGCCCATCTCAGTGTGTTTGCTCCTGCAGGTGTGAGGGGACACCAGGTCCATAAATCATGGCCCACCTCTGTGGCTGAAGGTGACAGCAGCCTGGATTCAAGCACAGGTAGATACCAACCACAGCCCAAGGCAGGCAACACTTCCCCTTCTGATACAGTCAGCCTAAAACCTGAGCCCAGCCTAAGCCCAGCAGCAGAGTTAGGTGGGACCTGGCCCTCTGTTAGCTGCCTCACAGTAACCCTGGCAGGGGTGGACTGGATGAGCTTCAAAGGTCCCTTCCCACACACACCAGCTGCTCTGATGTCCATCTCCAGCAGGCTGGGATGAAGCGGGATGGATGGGATGGATGAGATAGATGGAATAGTATGGATGGGATGGATGGGATGGGTGGGGTGGTGGGATGGATGTGATAGGGTAGGATGGGATGTGATAGTGTAGATGGGATGGGATAGATGTGATAGGATGGGGTGGGATGAGATGGATGGGATGGGATAGTATGGATGGGATGGGATAAGATGGATGGGATGGATGGGAAGGGATGGGATGGATGGGAAGGGATGGGATGGATGGGATGGGATAGTATGGATGGGATGGGATAGTATGGATGGGAAGAGATGGGATGGATGGGATGGGATGGGATGGATGGGAAGGGATGGGATGGATGGGAAGGGATGGGATGGATGATATGGGATAGTATGGATGGGAAGAGATGGGATGGATGGGATGGGATGGATGGGATGGGATACTATGGATGAGAAGAGATGGGATGGATGGGATGGGATGGATGGGATGGGATAGTATGGATGGGAAGAGATGGGATGGGATGGATGGGATGGGATGGATGGGATGGGATGGATGGGATGTGATAGTATGGATGGGAAGGGATGGGATGGATGGGATGGGATGGATGGGATGGGATGGGATGGATGGGATGGGATCTTTCCACTGCACTGCCTGCAGGCTGCTCCACTCTCCAGGCACAGACAGCCCTTGGCTCCCTCCCAGTCTCCAGAGGTGCCCCAGCTGCACGAGGCAGATGGCTGCTAGCTGTGGGGGTTGGCCACCAGCAGCAGAGGGCACTGAGAGGAGCTGCAGCTTTGGCAGCAGCAGCACTGCCCTGGGGCTTTTCTTTTGCCAGGTGAATTCAGCCACAAACTCCAGCGGCTGTCTTCCAACGGCACCATGTCCTCCAGCGAGGAGCTGGAGGAGAAGGATGAGACCAGCACCCCCTTCGAGCAGAGTATGTGGCACTGGGAGGGGGGGGAAGAATCAGGGCACCACTGAATCATTTTGGTTGGGAAAGAACCTTTCAGATCATCAGGTCCAACCCTTAACTCAGCACTGCCAGGGCACCACCAAACCACAGCCCTCAGCACCACGTCTCCAGGGCTTTGAAAGCCCTCCAGGGATGGAGAGAGCATCACCACCCTGGGCAGCCTGGGCCAGGGTGTTAGAACCCTTTGGGGGAAGAAATTGCTCCTCATGTGCAACCTGAACCTCCCCTGGGGCAATGTGAGGCCATTTCTTCTGGTCCTTGGAGAAGAGACCAACCCCACCTGGCTCCAACCTCCCTCCAGGGAGCTGTGGGGAGTGACAACCATGCCCCTGCTGCCCACCCACACATCATGGCAAAGCCAGCTGCAGGGAGACCCTTCCCAAACCGGGCAGGTTAAGGAGGTAAACCAAAACAGTTGCTGGGAGGAGGATCCCTGCTGGTGAGGCACCACCAGCAGTGCCTCTGCCCTGGGATGAGCTCTGCCCAGAGCCGTGGGGACAGATGTGCCAGGGCTGCCCACCCCAGAGGACAAGCTGCTCATGAGGCTGCTGAAGAGCTGCCAGGTGACCAGGACCCTGCTGCTCAGGCTCTGCTTAACCTTCACCTTACCTCTGGGCAGGGCTTGGAGCAACCTCCTCCAGTTGCAGATGTCCCTGCTGGCTGCAGGGAGGTTGGACTAGAGGAGCTTTAAAGGTCTCCCTTCAAGCCAGGCCAGTCTGGGATGCCATGATAGAACAGAATGGAATGGAATGGAATGGAATGGGAATAGAATAGGAATGGAATGGGAATAGAATGGAATAGAGTGGAATGGAAATAGAATGGAATGGAATAGGAATGGAATGGAAATAGAATGGAATGGGAATAGAGTGGAATAGGAATAGGAATGGAATGGAAATAGAATGGAATGGAAAGGAAATAGAATGGAATAGGAATAGAATGGAATGGAATAGGAATGGAATGGAATAGAATAGAATTAACCAGGTTAGAAAAGACCTTTGAGATCATCAAGCCCAACCTATCACCCAACACCATCTGATCAACTCAACCCTGGCACCAAGGGTCTCATCCAGGCTCCTCTGAAACACCTCCAGGGATGGGGACTCCACCACCTCCCTGGGCAGCACATCCCCATGGCCAATCTCTCTTTCTATGAAGAACTTCTTCCTGACCTCCAGCCTGAACCTCCCCTGGCACAGCTTGAGACTGTGTCCTCTTGTTCTGGTGCTGGGCGCCTGGGAGAGGAGACCACCCCCCCAGCTGGCTCCAGCCTCCCCTGAGGCAGGTGCCCTCCCTTGTGTTCTGCTTGCAGGCATCAATGGGATGAGCTCAGAGCTGGCAGCTCCGACAGGGCCCTTCCGAAACGTTGGCTTGTCCAGGGCTGCCCAGACCCACAGGCTGCGGAAGCTCCGAGCCCCCTCCAAGTGCCGGGAGTGCAACAGCTACGTCTACTTCCAGGGAGCAGAGTGTGAGGAGGTAAAGCTGGGAGAGAGGGGAAGGGCAGGAGGGATGGAGGACACGTCCCCCGAGCGGGGGCAGCCCAGCACTGCCTGCAGGCCCTCTGGCGGCTGTCCCCAGAGGAGAGCTCACCTTGCCCCAGCGGAGGGCTGCCAGGATGCTCAGGGGGCGGCAGCGCTGCCTGGTGAGGAGAGGCTGAGGCACCTGGGGCTCTTCAGTCTGGAGAAGAGAAGCCTGAGAGGGGATTTGATAAGGGTTTATCAATACCTGAGGGCTGGGGGTCAGGAGGGAGGGGATGGGGACAGGCTCTGCTCACTTGCTCCCTGGGATAGGACAGGGAGCAATGGATGTGAGCTGCAGCACAGGAGGCTCCACCTCAACACCAGGAGGAACTTCTGCACTGTGAGGGTCACAGAGCCCTGGAGCAGGCTGCCCAGAGAGGTTGTGGAGCCTCCTTCTCTGGAGCCTTTCAAGGCCCTGTCTGGATGTGTTCCTGTGTGACCTGAGCTGGATTGTGTGGTCCTGCTCTGGCAGGGGGGCTTGGACTGGATGATCTCTTTGGGTCCCTTCCAACCCCTGACATCCTGTGATCTGTGAAGGGTTAGGAGTTGGAAGGGACCTTGAAAGATCACCGAATCAACCAGGCTGGAAAAGGCCTGAGAGATCATCAAGTGATCTCTTTGGGTCCCTTCCAACCCCTGACACCCTGTGAGCTGTGATCCTGTGAGCTGCAGCTCTTCACCCAGCATCACAGCTCTGCAGCAGCAGATCACAGAATCACAAACATTCAGCTTGGAGCAGACCCTCAAGATCACCAAGACCAGAGCCCTACTCTGCAAGGGTCAGCCCTAAACCACAGCCCCAAGCACCACATCCAAACCACCTTCAAACACCTCCAGGGTTGGTGACTCCACCACCTCCCCGGGCAGCTCATTGCAACCCCTGCAGCAGCAGGTCCTGGGGCAGCTCTTCACTCAGGGCTCACAGCTGTGCTGCAGCAGGTCCTGGGGCAGCTCTTCACTCAGGGCTCACAGCTGTGCTGCAGCAGCAGGTCCTGGGGCAGCTCTTCACTCAGGGCTCACAGCTGTGCTGCAGCAGCAGGTCCTGGGGCAGCTCTTCACTCAGGGCTCACAGCTGTGCTGCAGCAGCAGCTCCTGGGGCAGCTCTTCACTCAGCTGCTGGGTAGAAGCCCACCCAGGAGCTCTGCCACGCGTGGCCAAGCCGTGGGTGCAACCCCAGCCAGGTCTAAGTTGTCCCTGGAAGCGGAGCTGCCAGCAGGAGCTGGAGCAGGACCTCTTTAGCTCGGCTGTCACCTGTGCTAGGAGGACATTGCTGCTTTGGGGAGGCCTCTGTGAACGTCCCATTGCTCCTGCACTTGCCATTGCTCCTGCAGCAGCTCCAGGACAGGCTTTTTCCCCTCTGCCATCCAGTGCCACGAGCTTCTCCTCCCCCAGGTGCCCCCCCCGGCGCCTCTCGGCAGCTGCCCTTCCGCCCGGCCCCGGGCTGCTGCGTCCCAGCTCCACCCTCCTGTTTTCCAGTGCTACTTGGCCTGCCACAAGAAGTGCCTGGAGACCTTGGCCATCCAGTGTGGGCACAAGAAGCTGCAAGGGAAGCTGCAGCTCTTCGGGCAAGACTTCACAGCAGCCTCCCGGGGCAGCTCGGACGGAATTCCCTTCATCATCAGGAAGTGCATCTCCGAGATCGAGAAGCGAGCCATGAAGACCAAGGTGACCAATTCCCCCTTCCCCCTTCCCCCTTCTTCAGCTGGAGCTGCCTCAGACACCTTCTCCTGAAGTGACCTTCTGCCTGGGCAGGCAAACCAGCAGCTTGCTCTTCAGCTTGCTGGAGGCAGAAAGTCCCAGGTGGCAAATCTGGCCCTGACTCACCCAGCTCTGAGCCTGGAAACTCCCTTCTCCTGCCTCCCTCTTTCCCAGGCAGCAGGAACGATGGAGATGTCTGAGCTGGAAGGGGATGGCCCAGAATGACTTCTGAGCCAGGGATTTCCAGGCCCAGAATGACTTCTGAGCCCGGGATTTCCAGCCCCAGAAGGGCAGGGTGGGAGCCAGAGGCTGGTGCAGAAAGACCTCTGCTGGCTTCAGCTCCGCTTCTCTCCCTCCCACAGGGCATCTACAGAGTCAACGGCGTCAAGACCCGGGTGGAGAAGCTCTGCCAGGCCTTTGAGAACGGCAAGGAGCTGGTGGAGCTGTCCCAGGCCTCCCCCCATGACATCAGCAACGTCCTGAAGCTCTACCTGAGACAGGTAAAGGTGCTGGAGAGGCCTCCTGGTAAGGGAGAGGAAAGGTGGCCAAAGGAGCTGAGTCCCTGAGCTGACCCTGGCAAGGAGGAGTTCTGCCCAAACCGGGTGCAGAGAGCTTTGAGGACCCTGGCAGTGGGGGTGGGGGAGCCCTCCCCCCAAGCTGGGAGCAGGGCAGGCATGGGGATGAGCCCATGAGCATGAGCTGTCTGTGGGTTTCCTGCTCCCCCCCAGCCCTTGCACAGCTCATCCACAGCTGCTTTGTGTGGCTCTTCCTCCTCCTCCTCCTCCTCCACCACCCAGCAGCGGCTTGGTGCCCACAGAACAGCAGCAGAAGCCCTGAGCCCTCCTCAGTGGGGAACTGGGACCTCGAGAGGGGAAGTGACACAAAGAAGTGACCCAGCAAAGGTTGCTCTGGGCAGCAGAGCTGGGGCTGGGATCACATCTCCTGGACAGGGCTCTGCCCCTCAGCTCCCCCTGTGGTGGGCTCAGATGGGTGCTGTGCCCCTCAGCTCCCCCTGTGGTGGGCTCAGATGGGTGCTGTGCCCCTCAGCTCCCCCTGTGGTGGGCTCAGATGGGTGCTGTGCCCCGAGGGGTAGTGTCCAGCCTGAACCTGGCACAACCTGAGGCTGTTTCCTCTCGTCCTGTGCCTTGTGGCCTGTGAGAAGAGCCCAACCCCCAGTATGGCTCCACCCTCCTCTCAGGGAGCTGTAGAGAGCAAGGAGGTCTCCCCTCAGCCTCCCCTTCTCCAGGCTGAACCTCAGCTGCTCCTCCCCAGCCCTCTCCTCCAGACCCTTCCCCAGCCTGGTTGCCCTTCTGTGGACCTGCTCCAGCCCCTTCAATGTCCCCCTTGGAGTGAGGGCCCCAGCAGTGCCCCCAGGATTCACCACCTGGTTCTTCCAAGCTGCTTTACACCAGCATCAAAGCAAGCTCCCAGCCAGCCTCAGCCCCACCCTCACTGCAGGCTGTGCCAGCTGCCTCCTGCCCTCCCCACCCCAGAGGGGTCCAGCCCTGCCCTCCCTACCTCCCACCTGCTGGGGAACCTGCTGCTGTGCCCAGCCCATGCCAGGGGCTTTCTAGGTGGGGGGGAAAGAGAACCCCTTGAGCCTGACCCCACAGGCAGCACCCAGGGGCTGACCTGAGGCAGCTTTTGCCTTCAGCTCCCCCAGCACAAACTGGCCAGGACCAAGAGGTTGGATCTCCACCCCTCAGAAGAGGGAAATGGCCTGAAACTGTGCCAGGGGAGGGTTAGGCTGGAGATGAGGAACAATTTCTGTGCTGCCAGAGGGCTCAGGGCTTGGCACAGGCTGCCCAGGGAGGTGCTGGAGTCCCCATGCCTGGAGGTGTCCCAGCCCCCTGTGGCCATGGCCCCGGGGCCCTGGTTTGGTGCCCATGCTGGGGCTGGGCTGAAGGTTGGCCTCAGTGATCTTGGGGGAAGCTTTCCCAACCCAAGCAGCTCTCTGCTCCTAAGCCCTGGGGGCTGTGTCCTGGCTGTAGGAAGGCTCCAGGTTTCCTCAGCTCAGGAGCACAGGGCAGGCCTGGGGCTCAGGGGGGTGGTGAGCCTTGTCCCATGGCCCTCCAGCTGCCCTCCAGCTGCCCTCCAGCTGCCCTCCAGCTGCCCTGCTCTCCCTTGCAGCTGCCAGAGCCCATCATGCCCTTCCGTCTGTACAACGAGCTGATGGGGCTGGCCAAGGAGAGCCTGCAGGGCACCGAGGCCAAGGGCAGGAGCGGGAAGGGAGGCCCTGAGCTGCTGGACAAAGGAGCTGACACCGACAAGGTGGTGCTGAACCTGGTGCTGAAGCTGAAGGAGCTGCTGAAGGAGCTCCCGCGGGAGAACTTGGCCACCCTGCAGTACCTCCTGCAGCACCTGAGGAGGTGAGAAGGGCGAGCCCGGAGCCCGTGGGGGTGCTGGGGCACCTTCCCCTTCTTCCCCACGGTGGGAAGCTGAGTGCAGCCTCTCCACGCTGGTGGTGGGGGCGTCCCAGCCCTGCCCAGGGGGCTGCAGCTCGCAAAGCTCCTGCGGGCCACAAGATGTGGCTCTGGCGCTGCCAGCCCAGCGCCTCCGAGCCCTGCCTGCCCGCCCGCCCCCACCGTGTGCCACGGGATGTGCCCCCAGCGCCCCCGAGCCCTGCCTGCCCGCCCACCCCTCCTGTGTGCCACGGGATGTGCCCCCAGCGCCCCCGAGCCCTGCCTGCCCGCCCACCCCTCCTGTGTGCCAGGGGATGTGCCCCCAGTGCCCCCGAGCCCTGCCTGCCCCCACTGTGTGCCAGGGGATGTGCCCCCAGCGCCCCCGAGCCCTGCCTGCCCACCCCCACTGTGTGCCAGGGGATGTGCCCCCAGCGCCCCCGAGCCCTGCCTGCCCGCCCCCACTGTGTGCCAGGGGATGTGCCCCCAGCGCCCCCGAGCCCTGCCCACCCCCACTGTGTGCCACGGGATGTGCCCCCAGCGCCCCCGAGCCCTGCCCACCCCCACTGTGTGCCACGGGATGTGCCCCCAGCACCCCCGAGCCCTGCCTGCCCACCCCCACTGTGTGCCAGGGGATGTGCCCCCAGCGCCCCCGAGCCCTGCCCGCCCGCCCCCACTGTGTGCCAGGGGATGTGCCCCCAGCGCCCCCGAGCCCTGCCCGCCCACCCCCACTGTGTGCCACGGGATGTGCCCCCAGCACCCCCGAGCCCTGCCTGCCCACCCACCCCCACTGTGTGCCAGGGGATGTGCCCCCAGCGCCCTCGAGCCCTCCCTGCCCACCCCCACTGTGTGCCACGGGATGTGCCCCCAGCGCCCCCGAGCCCTGCCCACCCCCACTGTGTGCCACGGGATGTGCCCCCAGCGCCCCCGAGCCCTGCCCGCCCCCCCCCCTTGCCCCTCACGAGTGCCTCCTCCCCAGGATCGTGGAAGTGGAGCAGGACAACAAGATGACCTCAGGCAACCTGGGCATCGTCTTTGGCCCCACGCTGATGCGCCCCAGGCCCACGGATGCCACCATCTCCCTGTCCTCCCTGGTGGACTACCCCCACCAGGCTCGCATCATCGAGGCTCTCATCATCTTCTACTCCACCATCTTCGAGACGGAGCCCAGGGCCCTGGCTGGCCCCAGCAAGCACCCCGGGGCCTGCCAGGAGGAGGCAGCCAGCTCTGACCCGGTAGGACTCCGCTGGAGGTCCCTCAGGAGCTGTGGAGCTGGAGCAGAGCAGCCGGGGGTCACCCTCCTGCAGCCCCCCCCTGCCCTGCCCGGCGCCGTGCCCTGCCCTGCAGGGACGTTGCCCATCCCAGCTGTGCCCCACGCCGGCTCCAGCTCACGCTGCTGCCCCCCTGCAGAGCTGCCCTGGCTTCCTCCTGCCCCCGCGGCCAGCCCCACTCCCCCCCGAGTGGTTCTCTGCCGCTGGGTGCCACAGAGGGGGGCAGGATGGAGCCTGAGCACTGACACCAGCACAGGCTGGGACTTTCCGTTTGCTGGAGCCACGTCTGGGGGAAGGAGGAAGTTTCCTTCCCCTCCGTGCCTTCACCGCTGCTCCTCCTGCCCCCAGGCCAGCCCAGGCTCCCAGGCTGCGGCTCCTCCCGGCGGCGTCTCCTACCTGGAGCTGCCTTCGGAGAAGGGCAGCTCGGATTTCAGCACCGATTCCTTCGCAGGTGAGCCAAGGGCACCCCCTGGCTGCCCCCCAGCTGGTGCAGGGGCCGCGGGAGGCCGCGGGGACGTCACCCGTGGGCGTCTCACCGAGCCCTTCCCCCGCGCTGAGCGGCACAGCCCGCGGGCACAGGCGGAGGGCTCAGCCCGGGGCTCCTGCCCTCCCGCAGAGCCTGGGGACCGCTCCGTCGACTCCGACTCGGAGCTGGAGGACGCTGGGGAGGACCTCCGAAGGCAGCTGCTGAAGCAGGAGAGCGAAACCAGCACGGACGAGGCTCAGTTCTGCGAGGAGGGCAGCGAGGGGCAGCGGAGCCGCAGCTGCAGCGTGGGGCAGTCGGACACGGAGGGTCCTGCTCCGAGCTGCAGCCCCCCGGCGGAGGAGCAGAGCGATGCCGACTGACGCCCGAGAGCCGCCTGCCCGCCGCTGGCACAGGCTGTGCCCCCCAGCCGTGCCCGCCGCTGCCCAGTGCCTGCCAGCAGCGGGCACAGGTTGTGCCAGGCCAGCCCCCAGCCGTGCCCGCCGCTGCCCAGTGCCTGCCCGCTGCTGGCACAGGCTGTGCCAGGCCAGCCCCCAGCCGTGCCCGCTGCTGCCCAGTGCCTGCCAGCAGCGGGCACAGGCTGTGCCAGGCCAGCCCACAGCTATGCCTGCTGCTGGCAGAGGCTGTGCCCCCCAGCCGTGCCCGCCGCTGGCAGAGGCTGTGCCCCCCAGCCCCCAGCTGTGCCAGCTGCTGCCCAGTGCCTGCCAGCAGCCCTGGTTTATCAAAGCCACAAACAAAAATCCCCCAGACACTGGGAGGGGGCAAAGGGGCAAACCCCAGACCCTGCCTGGGCACAGCAGGGCAGGAAGCTGTGATGCCAGGGGGTGGGCAGGGACACAGGGCGGCTCGGGGGGGCGGTGTGACAGCTGCAGGCACGTCCTGGCTGCTTCCCGGGCTGTCACCCAAGCCCCTGGAGCCCCTCAGCTCGCAGCCTCTCTCAGGGCAGCCCAGTCTGGTCCAGCAGCCCTCAGAGGGCCTCCCCGGGGGGCAGATTCCGTGCTTGCCGGTCCAGCCTGGCAAGGACCCCCCCAGGCTTTGCTGTGCCCAGCCACAGGCTGCATTGTTGCTTCTCCCTCTCCTTAAGCCTTCCCCGAGCCGCTGCTGCTGGCGCTGGGACAAGCCACAGCAGCTGTTTGTCCTCCTTGGCTGCTGGGAGGTGCCAGAGGAAGCTCCCAGCAGTGGGCAGGCTGGGGGCACTGCAGCCAGGCACGGGCACAGCTGGGCAACGCCAAGCACCACAGGGGCTGGGCTCTGCCAGCCTGGGGACCCGGGCACAGGAGTGCTGGGGTGGGCAGAGCTGGGTGACAGCCCCCTCTGAGGGGCAGCCTTGGCTTTAGGGTTGTGGCTGCTCCCCCTGCCAGGTCCATGCTCCCTTCAGAGCTGGATTTCCTGAGCAGCCAGGGCTGGGCTTCCTGCCTCAGCACCTCGAGGGGGCACAGGATTCCACCAGCACCACACCACCCGGGCTCAGCTGGCAGAGTTTGTGCCACTGGGGCACTTTCTGCTTGGCAGGAGCCACTCAAAGGGCAGCCCAGAGGCTGTGAGCAGGCTCAGGAGATTGCTTCTCCTGGCTGCAGGTCCTGAGCACCGCCTGAGCCTCTCAGGGGCTTTGTTCTGACAGCTGTTTGGCCTGCAGAAACCCACACTGCAGGCCCAGGGCTGCACCTCTGCTCTCCCAGCTGGCCCCACGGTGGGACTGGGGGGTGAGGGGAGATGCCTCCTCCTCAGGACCACCACAGCCTGGCCCAGCACAGCCCCTGCCAGCTGTAAGAGGCTTCTGCAGAGCGTTGACCCTGCAACATCAATCCACTACCTCTGCTGGCAAAGGGACAGAAAGGGTTCAGCTTTTTTTTCTGCCTTGACAGCTAAGAGACTTTTCCTGCCCTGAAGCCTAGAGGAAGTAGATTTGTAGCTTAGGAAGAGCTGAGAGCTGTTCCCCCCCTGCTTGCACCTGGGCTGGGGTCCTGCCCTCACAGCTGAGGGGCCAGCAGGCCCCTGGGCTGGGGGTGTGAGGAGCTCCTGGCTGGGGACAGCCCCACCGGGCTCCTGCAGGCACCTCCCCAAGCAGCAGCCTTCAGCCCAAAGCTCTGAGAAGCTGCACCCAGCCCCCAGCTCCAGAGCTCTTCTCCAATGCTTTGCCAGCCCCCAGCCTCCGTGGGGCAGCAGAACACCTCCAGCTGAGCTCACACAGGGACCTCATTGCTCCAGGCCCACCCCAGCGGGGGGAGGCAGAGGGAGATCAAGGCTGAGGGAGGAGAGACTCCAGCTGGAGAGAGACTGAGCAGTGCTGGGGGTGGGGTTGCACACACTCATGGCTGTAGGGCTGGGAGGTCAAGCAGAGGCTTTGATCCAGCAGAGGATCAGCCTCCAGGGCAGAGCCTGGGGCTCCACCAGCCCAGAGCTGCTTGGGACACATCCCAGCACTGGGAGGGGGTGGGATGCAAGGTACACAAACCAAGGTTCACGATTCACAGTGGTTTAAAACCCAGCCAGAGAGCAGCCAGAGGGAGCACTGAGATGCTCTGCTCTGCAGGGGCTGGCTGGGCTGTACCCAGCAGGGCATTTCCATGGGAGCAAGAGAGGGGAGGCCGGGAGCCTCCTCCTGCTGCCACCAGCGGTACCAGGAGCGTCAGGGTGAGGGGGGAAAGCAAGAGTGTGTGTGTGAGAGGGTGAGGATGGGGATGGGTGAGTGAGGAGGGGCCAGAAGCTGTGCTGGAGCTGCACAGGGGGCACTCAGCATGGGGAGAGGGCAGGAGGGGAGACCCCCCCCCCCCAGCTGCCGGCTCTGGGCTGGGCTCTGAGGGGTTTGCTTCCAGAACATTCCTAATAAACTCTGTGTGTTCCAAGCCTTCCTGCTCCTGGAGGTCAACCTGCCAGCCCCACCCCCCCCCGTGGGTGCAAGCCTCAGCACCACCAGGATCTGCTCCCAGCCCCTGAGGAAGGATTTCTTCCCTGCAAGGGCCCTCAGGCACTGGCAGAGGCTGCCCAGGGAGGTGTGGAGTCCCCAGCCCTGGAGGGGGTCCAAAGCCCCTGCAGAGGTGGTGCTGAGGGAGGTGCTGGAGTGCTGGTGTCTGAGCAGCAGCAGCTTTGGCACTCTGAGCTCTGGGTGAGAGCTTGGACTGGAGGAGCTCAAAGGTCTCTGTGCAACCTCAACAGTTACAGGAGGCTCTCAAGGTCTCAAAACAAGGCCAGAGGGAAGCAGCAGGGAGGGAGGGAGGGAGAGGTGGAGGAGCAGGGAGGGAGGGAGGGAGAGGTGGAGGAGCAGGGAGGGAGGGAGGGAGAGGTGAGGAGCAGGGAGGAAGGGGGGGAGCTGCAGCAGCAGCTCTGCAGGTCAGGGCTCTGCAGGGTGAGCTCTGGGCTGCAGCAGAGCCTCAGCAGCACAATGATCTGAACAGGATGAGCAAGGTAGGATCTGGCTGAGTCCCAGAGCCTTGGCACGAGGTCAGGCTGCAAGATGCCCTCCCAGGGAGGGGCAGGCAGAGGACAAACCTTTATTAAATACAAGGGCCTAGAAACCAAGGAAGCAAAGGCCTCCTCCAGCCTCCTCCTCCCTCCACACTTCTGTGGCTCCAAGTTACTTCCATGGCTTGAGTCCCTCAAGAGGACTGAGAGGGGACAGCAAAGTCCAGGCTGGAAAGCAGGGAATGAGGCCAGAGTGGAGAGGCAGCACAGGGAGAGGATCTTCCTGGCCCTCTGTGAGCAGGGCCCTGCTGGTGGATGGGAAGGTCAGGAGGGGCCACACAGCTCCTCCACACCTGCAGGAGGGAGAAGTGGGGATGTGAAGCACCTCCCAGCTGAGGCCAGGCCAGCCTGGCCCTGCCCTGTGCTCTTCCCCCCGCGAACCACTTGCAGTTCTGAGAGCAGCTTTCCCTGCAGGCCTCCCACTTCAGGCAGGCCCTGGGCAGTCCCAGAGCAGTGCCCAGAGCCAGAGGTGCTGAGCCTCAGCCTTACCCTGAGCCCTGGGTCACTGCACCAGCCTGTAGGTGATGTAGCGTCCTGCGGTCTCGCTGGGTCTGATGATCTTCACCACCTGCGGGGGGAGCAGTGAGGGAGGGAGGCTGGAGGCCACTTACCCCCTGCCAGTGCTGAGCTCCTTCAGTGGGGCCAGAAGTGCCACCCCCAGGCGTGGGGAGATCACCAGCACGGGGCTGGTGTCACAGACCAGAGGCAGAGACCTTCCCTCCCCACCCTGCCCCCAGGGACCTGGGCCCCAGGCCCTGCCCCTCACCTGCCCACGCTTGATGCCGAAGTACCTGGCCACAGGGTCCCCAGCCTGGATCCTGGGGAGCTGGTTCTCCCTCAGCTTACTGTGCAGGGGGTCAAGGAGGAGCAAACTGAGCAGAGCACCTGGCAGCTGCTGTGCCACCCTCAGCAGGGGGCAGAGAGGGGGCCCAGCACGGGGGGGGAGGCAGATCACAGAACCATGGACTTGGTTTTGGTTGGAAGAGGCCTTTCAGAGCATCAAACCCAAGCCTTAACCCAGCACTGCCAACCACAGCCCTCAGCACCAGGGCTTAGAGAGGCCTCCAGGATGGGGACTCCCCCCACTGCTCTGGGCAGCCTGGGCCAGACCCTGACAACCCTTTGGGAGATGAAGTTCCTCTTCATATCCAACCTAAACCACCCCCCCCCTGGTGCAACTTGAGGATGCTTCTTGTCCTGTGACTTGCTGCTTGTGACCAAAGCCCAACCCCCACCTCGCTGCCACCTCCTTTCAGGAGCTGCAGGGAGGCAGAGAGGCCTCCCCTCAGCCTCCTCTCCTCCAGGCTGAACACTGCCAGTGCTGCAGGCAGGATGTTTGCACTCCCAGCCCCAAAGCCAGCACACATCACACCCAGGCAGGAAGGGAAGGAACAAGCAAAGGATACTATCTGGCCAGGAGCTCAGTGACTTCTTCCTTTGTCATCACAACATGCTCTGGACCAGCTGCCAGCAACAGGGAGAGAGGTGGCCAAGATCAGAACCCCAGAGAGGGAGGAGCAGCACATTGGTGACAGAGAAAAGAACTTCACAGAATTATAAAGCTTAGGAAAGTCCTCTGAGGGCATCAAATCCAACATTCAGCCCAACACTGACACTGACCCACGGCCCCAGGTGCCATGGCCACAGGGATGGAGGCTCCAGCACCCCCCTGGGCAGCCTGTGCCAAGCCCTGACCACTCTGGCAGCACAGAAGTTGTTCCTCATCTCCAACCTAACCCTCCCCTGGCACAACTCCAGGCCATTTCCTCTCCTCCTATCAGCTGATCCTAAGGGGAAGAGCCCAACCCCAACCCTCATCTCTCTATAACCTCCTTCCAGGGAGCTGCAGAGAGCAATGAGGTCTCCCCTCAGCCTCCCCTTCTCCAGGCCAACTCCCCCCAGCTCCCTCAGCCTCTCCTGAGGAGACTTCCCTCAGCTGGAGCCACAGCTCAGCGCTGCTCTGACCACCTCCCCCTGCCTCCTGCCCACCACAACTCACCTCATGCTCAGTGATGTTGATCAGAAGCTCCTGCTGCAGGAACTGCTCCAGGATGTATTTGGGAGCCATATCCACCAGGGACTGGATGGGGGAAAGTCAGTCAGGGGGCAGCACTGCTCTCGGACAGCCCTGCCTGTGCTCAGAGCTGCCCTGCAGGGGTGGGTTCAAGACAGTGATGCTCAAACAGATGCAGCCAGGCAGGCACAGACCTAAGCAGGAGCACTATCCTCTTTCCCCTCACCCTCCCCTCACCTCAGCTGCTCTTGTGGAGCCAGAAGCAGCTGTCCTGACCGAATACACTTTGCTGTTAAGCAACAGCCTGCCCTACAGTGCAAGAGGCCTGAGCACAAAGAGGACATTCTTGGCTTTTATCTACCTAAAGCATCACTGAAAAACCGAGAGGCAACCCCCCCCATGGAGCACAGTGCCCCTGCCTGCCTCTGCTGCTGCCTTCCCTTCCCACCTGCTTTGCCGAGGGGGTCATTCCCTGCTGCACCACGATCAGTGCCCTGGTGATGTTCTCCTCCTGCATCCTCTGGCAGTACATCTTGATGGTCTTTATTCCAACCTTGGGCTCCTCTGGGGAAGGAGACAGCCCCCGGGGTTACAAAGAGCCTCCCCGCTCCGACTCCAGAAGGCAAACCCGTCCCTCGCCCCCCGCGGGCAGGCAGCTCTGCTCACCCGGGAAGAACACGAACATCTGGTCGGTGGGGTCGTCGTTGTGAGCCACCAGCACCGTCAGGTCGGTGCGCCGGGGCCGGCCCTCGCTGGGCTTCTCGCCGAACTGCGCC
The DNA here is from genome assembly GCA_015227895.2 of Colaptes auratus. Taxonomy (NCBI): domain Eukaryota; kingdom Metazoa; phylum Chordata; class Aves; order Piciformes; family Picidae; genus Colaptes; species Colaptes auratus. The sequence continues at coordinate 7,335,859 of JAAWVA010000037.1, read as the reverse complement.
TTGAATTCCTCCAGCGTCTGGTCCAGCTCATCCTGGGTCACCAGGTAGCCCCGGTCGTGACAGAGCTGCCGAGAGCACCCTCAGGTCAGGCGGCCTCCGCCCGGCGAAGGCCACGGGACCAGGCCTGGCCGACCAGGTCGGTCACCGCCCCAGCGCCAGGCCGCTGCGCAGCCCCGGGGCTGGCTCCCCGGCGGTGCCGGCCCCGGTGCCGGCCCGGCAGGCCCTTCCGCCCGCACCTGCATGATGGTTTTGCGGATCTTCCACAGCCGGTACGTCTCCTCCTCGTCGTCCATGCCGTGCGTCGCCGAGGTCCCCGCGGGCTGCCCTCACCGCTGCCTGATCGCGCAGTCGCAGGCGGCTACAGGGCAGCCTCAGGGGCCTCAGCCCTAGGGACTGCTGGGAGCTGTAGGCTGCTGCGCACCGCCGCCCTGGTTGCCACTCGCTGGGGAGGGAGTTTGTCACCTGGAGCCGTTCCGCGATTCTCAACGGCCTGGAGCAGACCAAGCCGCAACCCTGGGGGCTAGTCAGGAGGGCAATGAGCACCGCGGGGAGCAGGACCCGCGGGACCCCCAGGTCTATCTCCCCCGCGTCCCCGATAAACACTGCAGCAGTAGTCCCGCCCCCCGCCCTTTCATTGGTCAGCTTTCCATCAATCATTAACCGGGCACGCCTCTCTGCGCGCTGAGTGGTTGCGCGGCCACAAGGGGCGGTGCCTCCCAGTGTCCAGGCCGTGGATTGGTGAAGGCGGTGGGGCGCGATGGGTTGGGGCCGGGCGCTTCTGTGCGGAGCAGCGGCAGTGGTGCGGGGCTCAGTCCGGAGCATGGTGAGTGCGGCTCAGCTGGGCCCGGGGGTTACCGGAGCTACCGGCGCTGCCGGCTGCTGGTCGGGGTTTGGTGGAATTGCGGCCTTGAGGCGGGCGGTGGGGGCTTGGGCCTGACCTGGGGGCCAACGAGCCCGGGGAGGCGAAGCGTACGGAGTCACCGGCCCCGGCTGGAGGGTGGGAGGCACCGAGCAGCCGGTGTGAGGCCGGTTGCTGCCTGTGCGGGGCCGGCGGTTGCGAGGTCGGTGGCTGCGGGGCTTCCCTCCGGTCGGAGGGGACGCAACGGGAACGGGAGGGCCGCGGCCGCCGCTGACGGCGTGCCCCGGTGCCCCGCAGTGTGCCCAGGCGGAGGACTGGCGCTCGGCCAAGGCCATCTATGACTTTCACGCCCTAGACATCGATGGCAACGACGTTTCCCTGGAGAAGTACCGGTAGGAGGGAGGCGCCTGAGCATCGATCGGCTCTGGGGCGGGAAGCCGAGGGCCCCGGGGGTGGGGAACGGCGCTGAGAGGGCCCCGGCGCGGCGAGGAACGGGGCTGTAAAAGCCCCCGGGGTGGGGGGGGGAGGAATTGGGGCTTAGTGGACCTTGGAGCGGTGATTAAGCCGCAGTGGGACAATGGATTGCGTAAGCCGGGAGAGCTCCTTGTTTATCGGCACCTTCCCCCCCCCGCCGCCGGGGTGAAAGGGCACTGATCCCCAACCCCCTCTTGCAGAGGGGATGTCTGCATCATCACCAACGTGGCTTCCAAATGAGGGAAGACCCCAGTAAACTACACTCAGCTTGTTGATCTGCACGCCCGATACGCTGAGAGGGGTTTACGCATCCTGGGTTTTCCCTGCAACCAGTTCGGAAAGCAGGTACGGGGAGGGGGAGGGGAAGGGGGGGGACGGGGAGGGGGCTGAGAGCTCCCCGGGAGCACAGGGACGGCTCACGGAGGGGCTCTCGCTGTTGCCTTCCCCAGGAGCCCGGGGACAATGCTCAGATTAAGGCTTTTGCTGCCAACTACGGTGTGAAGTTCGACATGTTCAGCAAGATCGATGTCAACGGGGACAGCGCCCACCCCCTCTGGAAGTGGATGAAGGAGCAGCCCAAGGGCAGAGGCACCCTGGGCAAGTGAGTGTGGGGCAAGCAGGGGGCAGCTCTGGGCTACTGGGGCAAGGAGGTTGGGGTTTTTTTTCCTGCCCCAGTCTCACTTCCTTTTTTATTCCTTTTCTTTCTCTCTCTCTCTCTCCCCCCTAGTGCAATAAAATGGAACTTCACTAAGGTAGGATACAGCTGTGCCTGGGCTGCACCTTTGGGGGGATGTGGGATGTTGGAGGGAGGAGGGATCCTCAGCTTTGTGTGGTGATCATGGGTGGGAGGGTTAGAAGGATCCTGAGGGGCTCTAGCCCTGTGCTGGAACTCCCAGAGCCTGGGTCTCTGCATCCCTGTTCTGGAGACCCCCAGGATCCCAGAGCCTGGGTCTCTGCATCCCTGTTCTGGAGACCCCCAGGATCCCAGAGCCTGGGTCTCTGCATCCCTGTTCTGGAGACCCCCTGAGCCCACAGCCTGGTTCCCTCCAGCCCTGCCCCAGCACAGCAGTAACCAGCTGAAGGGGCAGCCAGGGGCTGCAGCCCCACGAACTGGCTCTGCCCCAGCCCAGCCCCACCCTCAGCACCCCCTGGGGCTGTTGGGCTGCTCCCAGGGGGCTGCAGAGCCCCTGGTCCAGCTGGAGCTGCTCACTGGGGGCTGCTTTTCCCTCCCACAGTTCCTCATTAACCGGGAGGGCCAAGTGGTGAAGAGGTACAGCCCCATGGAGGATCCCTATGTAAGTGCTGCTGGGGGGTTGGGTACAGCCCTGCCTGAGCCAGGGGAGAAGGGGCAGTGTGGCAGGGTGTGGGGGCAGCTCCCTGCAGCTCCCAGCTGTGGAGAAACAAGGAGGCACTGAGCCCTGCTCCAGGGCAGGCTCCTCTGCCACATCTCCACTCTCATCCCCCTTGAGCTGGGAGCCAAAGGGCACCAAAAGGCTCCAAGGGAAGTGGGTGCCCAGCACCTGGTGGGTGGCTGGTTCCAAGCAGCCCCTCTGTGGCATGGCCAAGGGAGCTCTGGGCACGTTTCCTGGGCAGTGATGTTCTCCTCTCCTTCCTACAGGTGATTGAGAAGGACCTGCCTGCCTACCTGTAGCCCTGCTGCCCTCATGGCTGTGCTGAGCCCTCGGCCCAGCGGCTCTCCTGCTGCCCCCAGAGCCTCCTCACCCAGCCCCCATGACGGTCTGCCTTCAAACCCGCCTGCTGGTGAGGCAAGACCTGACGATCCTGGCGTGCAGCTGCTGGGAGGAGGCTTCCCAGGGCCGGCAGGCGCCGCTGGGCCGCCCCTGCTGCGGGCACGGGGCCGGCACACCCCGCCCCCGGCAATAAAAGGCAGGACAAGCAGTGGCTGGAATGGAGTGGTGGAAGGGGCTGGATCTGCTCCTGGGCAGAACCTGGAGCTTTGCAGAGGAGCTAAGACCTTATGCAAGGTCTGAGCAGCCCCTGAGCAGGGATTATCCTCCTTAGTGCTGGGGGGGGGTGCACACAAATCCCTGGTCAGCCAGCGGGGGGAACGCTGGAGCAGGAGGAAGGTACTGGTGTGCTCCAGGCTCCTTCCTTCCCCCCTGAGCAACAGGCACCTGCCCTGATGAGGCAATGGAGTTGTTTTCCTCCATGCACAGCAGAAGGCCCTGGCTGGGTGCATCTCCCCAGGCCCCAGTACCACCCCCAGCCTGGGGATGGTTCCAGCAGTGGTGCAAGCCAGGGCCAGCAGCAAATGGAAAGCAGCAACCCAGTCGTGTTGGGGCAGGGTGAAACACCTCCTGCAGCCCCAGAGGTGTCCCATGGGTGCCTCTCTGCCCCTCAGCTGCAGGCTGTTGGTGCTTGTCAAGGCCACAGCCCTGTCTGGCCAGGCTCACACAGGGTCAGTGTTTCCCTTGGGCACAGACAGCTCATGGTTCAGAGGTGATCTGCTGCTGTCCCCAAGGGCTGGGGGAGGTGCTGAGTCTCTCCTTAACACCCAGAGTCCCCCTGACCACCCTCGTGTGGGAGCAGGAGTGCAGTGGGGAAGAACCTGAGGGTCCTTGCTGGGGCTCCCCCCCCAAGGCTGACCCCCTCTACAAGCCACCAAGTATGCTGGAAGGATCCTGCTCCAGCCTGCCCCCTGCTCACCCCCCAGGGCAGGCAGGATGGTTTGGGGAGGTGCCCTCCAGCCCCTTTTGCTCTCCCTGTGACCTTCAGCACTGCCCACAGCTGTGCAAGGGGGAGGCAGCTCTGCTGGGATCCTCTGGGGCTCACCCACCTCCCACAGGGACAGGGCAAGGCCAGCCTGGCCTGGGGCAGCTCTCCCAGCTGCTGCAGCTGCAGGAATGTGCTGGAAGGAGCCTCAACAACAGCTTCTTTATCTGTGTTTTGCCCCAGCAGAGCCGGGGGGGGGGAGTGGGGAGCAGCCACATGGAAGGGCAGAGCCCAGGCAGGCTCCAGGACCAATCCTCCTCTGCCTGCCTTGTGCCAAGGACAGGCTTGGGCCTGTGAGTGAGACAGGAGCTGAGGACCAGGGGCTGCAGGAGGGAGGTTGCCCAGGGAGGTGGTGGCAGCCTCCTGCCTGGAGGTGTTTGCAGCCAGGCTGGAGGTGGCTGTGAGCAACCTGCTGCAGTGTGAGGTGTCCCTGCCCAGGGCAGGGGGGCTGGAGCTGGCTGAGCCTTGAGCTGCCTTCCACCCCTGACAGTTCTGTGAGACCCTGGAGGGAGGGGGGGGGGGGGGGGAAGGGCTATTTACACCTCTGGGCTAGCCACAGAGCTGGGGACTCAGAGAACAACCTCCTGTGTGGCTTCCTTGGTGTTTTACTGAGCAGAATGAAACAGCAACAACCACCAACCACCACCACCAAAACTTCCTTCTGAGGCAAGTAGAAAATTGAGGAATTCTTAGTCCAAGGCACATAGGCTAAAATACAAACAACCCCCAAGCCCTTCCCTCCTCCTCCTCCTCTTCCTCCTCCTCCCCCCCCCCCACCCCCCCAGACCCCCTTCCCTCCCTCCCCTCCCCCCCCCAATCTCTTTACATATATACATCTCCATTCATTATAAATACACATAGAAATAAAACCACTAAAAGGCAGAGACAAGCAAGGGGGGGAGGGGGGAAAGTGCCAACAACAACAACAACAGAGGTGAGGAGGAGGAAGGGGAAGGGGGGGAAGATAAAAAACCCCCAAAAGAGGCCAAAAAAAAAGAGGAAACTCATTAAAAAAAACCAACCCCAACAAATAAATTCCAAACAATCAGTAGGACAACTGCAGAATAATTTAGTTCAAGGACCTCTCCTTGCATATTATTAAACCCTGACACACACACACACACACACACACCCCCTAAAAAATAGAGAGAGAGAAACAACAACACAGGAGGGGGGAGGAAGGAGGGCAGGGGGAGGGAAAAAGGCTTCCTCCAAGGTGCTCTCTGTCCTTCCAGAGACGAGGGGAAGGGGAGGGAGGGGCTTGCATATTTATTTGGTTTGTTCTAGACTGATCAGGAAGGCAGAGGGGAAGCTCTGGGCAGAGATGGGGCTGGGGAGGAGGAATCCTCCTCCTGGTTCCTGAGTTTAAGCTTCTCTGAAATGGGTTTCCCTCCCCCTCCCCCCAACCAAGTCCTTTTCTCTCTGCCTCCTCCACCCCCTACCCTGCCTGACAATCCAGCAAGTGGACAGAGTGGGACAGCTCCAGGGGCTGGGAAGGGTCCTCCAGAGAGGGGGAGGGTGCGCGGGGAAGGGGCCGGGGGCAGCCTCGCTCTGCGCGGGGCCGGCGGAGGGCAGCGGCTGCCAGCGGCTCCCTGCTCTTTGGTGTCTGCGCTGAGGTAAGGAGGAAAAAGCCCTCCAAGGGGGGGCTGGAGGGGGGCAGGTGCCAGCTGGGCAGGGGTGGGGGTTGAGGACAAGCCCCCCAGAGGCGGGGCAGGGACCGGTGTGAGCCCGAAGCTGAGCCCAGGCAGGCATCACGCAGGGCAGGTCCCTGGTCCTGACGTGCCAGGGAAGGCAGCTCCTGGGACCCCAGGAACAACGACCCAAAGCCCTTCCCAGCAGCAAGCAGGGAGCTCAGCCAGGCCCTGAGCCCTGGAGGGGGCCACAGGAGCAGGCAAGGCTCCCTGCCTGGAGGAGAAGATGCCACTGTGAAGCTCCAGCCCTGTCGAGCCTGAACCCCCCCAGCTGAAGCCTGTCCTGGCTGGAGCCTCTTCCCCGGGGTGCCCTCTAAGGCCAGGCTGGGCCAGCCAGGGAAGGGCCTCCTGCCCTGGTAACATCCTGAGGCCAGGTTTGGAAATGCCTTGAAGGCTTGAGGCAGAGGACAAACAGAAAACCAACAGAAAAACAGCAGAGTGGAGCTTGTGGAGGAGCTGCCAGGGCTGGAGGATTGGCAGCAGCAGGCAGCCTCCTGCCAGGCTCCAGCTGAGATCAGGCAGAGGAAATGAACTTTCCCACGGACCTGCCGAGGTGGGGGGCAGCTGGGAGAGGGCTGGGGGCAGCTGGGAGAGGGCTGGGGGCAGCTGGGGGGAGAGGGCTGGGGGCAGTGTTTGCAAAGCAGAACTTTGCTCTTTGGTTTGCAGCAGGAGCAGCCAAAGTGGTGCCCACCAGGGAAATCCTCCCTTTGGGAGCAGCTTTACCCAAGGGCAGCAGCAGGCAGGGCTGGCCCAGATCTGGGCACCTGGGGCTGTGTCCAAGGCCCAGCCAAGGACAAGCCCTGCAGAGCCAGGGGACAAGGACAGTGAGAAGCTGGCCAAAGCACAGGCAGCCACAGCAGCCTGGCAGGGCTAAAGTGCAGGACAGGCTGATGGGACAGAGTCCCTCTGCCCCAGGGCATCCCCTGTGGTCCCAGCAGGGCTGAGCTCCCACAGAGCCACCAGCTCTGCCAGCAGTGGGGGTGCAGCCCTCCTGCCCTCCCTCCCCCGTGGGGCTCGGGCAGCCCCAGAGGGTCCCAGGCAGCCCCAGAGGGTCCCAGGCAGCCCCAGAGGGTTCCTGTCCCTTCTGGGGAGGGCAGGGCAGGCACAGCCAGTTCTGCTTCTCTCAGCTGTGCCTGCTCAGCCCTGCACAGAGAGCCAGAGAGGACTCCTTGGGGACCATTCCCGTCCCTTCGCCCTGCCTTCAGGCCCAGCCCTCCAGAGCAGGCTCAAGGTTGGACCTGGGGCTCCTGAGGGTCTTTGCCAACCTGAATGTTCCTGTGCTTCCACAGCAGGGCTGTGAGGAGCTGGCAGCAGCCAAGGCAGACAGAGTTTGGTCAGGCAGCTCCTGGGGGTGGGGTGGAACTGAGCTCTCACCCTTCAGTAATGGACCAGCAGCACCCCAGGGACGTTTTGGACACCAGAGATGCCCCTGCCCAGCCTGGGGGGGGGGCGGGGGGCAGCAGCTGCAGAGCTCTGGGCTGGAGGGCTGGGGAGGGCAGGACCCAGCTGGGGAAGTCAGTAGTCTGCAGGGGGCAGGGCACAGAGGAGAGGACATCTGCCTTGGGTCCTCCACAGGCACCAACCTTGGAGCAGGACTCGAACACAGCAGAGAGCATCAGCCCAGAGCAGCTGGACCTGCACTGCCCCCCTGGGCACGGTGCCCACAAACCTCCACAGGCCTGGCAGGACAGGAGATATAAATAAACTTTGCTTTCATCAGGAACGAGAGGGTGGGAGGTTTGGATGGGGGGGTTGAGGGGGATGTTGGGTGTTTTTCCCCTCTTCCCTCTAAGCCAGAGAAGGACCAGTCCAAGCCAGCAGAAAAGCTGAGGCCTCCCCCAGCTCTCACCTCGGCCCTGGAGGCTGTGGCTCTGCAGTGGCTGCAGCCCAGGGGCTGGGCTCTCAGAAGTCAGGGAAGGGTCCACTGAACTGGATCACACTCTGGCGCTCCTGGGGCAGCAGGTTCTCCTGGGGGGGTCCAGTGAACGTCCTGAGCATGTCCTCCAGGATCTCCCTAAAATTGATGTTCCCATCCTGCTGGACAAAGCCTTCCTGCTGCGCTGCTGCTGCTGCAGGGCCGGCAGAGTCCCTGGGCGTCCGGGGGAGGTGCTCCTGCCGGGGGAGGGTCCCCTCCAGGAGGGGGCCTGGGCTGTCGAAGGCAGAGCGGTGACTGAAGCCGCAGGGCAGTGAGTGCTGCTGGTGTGGCTGGAGGAGGGGCTCCGAGGGGAAGCACAAGGCACTGGGCTCTGGGTTCATCAACCGCCTCGGGAATGCTGTTGCGGGGGGCTGTAGGTCAAGTCCAGGATCTCATCCTGCCGCAGGGAGTTCCTGGGCAGGGCGGGAGGCCGGGCCCCGGCGGGTGAGGTCCAGGGCTGGGGCAGGAGGGGCAGTGGGCAGGGGGAAGGTGGGCCCTGCTCCTGGGCTGCAGCAGGAGGCTGTGCTTCCTCTTGACGTTCTCGTCCATCTGCTTCAGCTCCTCCAGCACCTTGCGGACACAGCTCTCGGGGATCTTTATGCCTAGGGGAGGGCAGAGGGCATCAGTGCCAGCAGCACCGGGGGACAGAGGGGATGGGGGGAGACAGAGAGGGGGTGGGGAGGGAGACAGAGAGGGGATGGGGTGGGGAGGCACAGAGGGGATGGGGGGAGACAGAAAGGGGGGGACCAGAGAGTAGATGGGGGGGAGACAGAGGATGGGGAGAGACAGAAAGGGGGGGGAGACACAGGGCATGGAGGGAGGGGACAGAGGGGACGGATGGCAGCTCTGGGGCCCTTCTGCCAGGCCCAGTCCCAGCAGCCTGCTTCACCCAGCAGGGGATGGGGCTGCAACCAGAGCCACAGCAGCTCCACAGCGTGGGACAGCTGGGGCCTGGCTCACAGCCTCCAGCAGACCAGAGTCACAGGATCTGAGGGAGGGGCAGGGCCGGGGAGCACAGGTCCCCCCCTCCCCTCCCTCCCTCCCTCCCTCCCTGCCTCCCCCAGGCTGCAAGACGCGCCTGGCCGGGGGGGCAGCTGGAGCCCTGCCTGCTCCTGCCCAAGCCCTCCCCAGCAGCTCACTCACCCACTTGCTTCTTCTTCTCCTTGGTCTTGAGGCGGACGATCTGCAGGTAGCTGCTGCTGGTGACGTCGGCCATGACGGCGGCGATGCGGCTCCAGACGCGCAGCAGCGCCCCGCACAGCATGTAGTAGTGCCGCAGCCGCAGCCCCTGCAGGCACTCCTTGCCCTCCTGCACCAGCCTGCAGGGCTTGTTCCTGCGGACAGGCACCGCGGGGCCGGCCCAGTCAGGGCAGCGTGCAGACTCAGAGGGGGAGACTCAGAGAGAGGGAGACTCAGAGGGGGAGACTCAGAGAGAGGGGGAGACCCAGAGAGAGGGGGAGAGAGGGAGAAAGACTCAGAGAGAGGGAGACTCAGAGGGAGAGACTCAGAGAGACTCAGAGGGGGAGACTCAGAGAGAGGGGAAGACAGAGAGAGGGGAAGACTCAGAGGGAGAGAGCGGGAGAAAGACTCAGACTCAGAGAGAGGGAGACTCAGAGAGAGGGAGACTCAGAGAGGGAGTGAGACTCAAGAGAGGGAGGGAGACTCAGGGAGACTCAGACTCAGAGTGGGAGACTCAGAGAGACTCAGACTCAGAGTGGGAGACTCAGACTCAGAGAGGGAGACTCAGAGAGCACGAGCAGCTCTGCCCAGGGAGGGCAGGAACAGAGGGTTGGGGCTGCAGGGGCCTTACCAGGCAGCATGGTTGCAGTTCTTCAAGGAGAAGTCATAGCTATCCTCCCAGTGCCTCTTGGCTTCCTCAGGCAGCACCTGCGGAAGAAACAGCATGAGAGATCTTCCACTGCCCCCCAGGCAGCCAGGACCTGAAATCACAGAATCACAGAGTGGCCTGGGCCAGAAGGGACCTCCAAAGGTCATCTGCAGGCAGCAGGGACATCCTCGCCCGGGCCAGGTTGCCCAGATCAGTGCCAACCCTCCTGCCAGAGCAGCCTCCCCCAGGGCAGGGCACACAGGAGCACATCCGGGGGGGGGCTTGGAAGTCTCCAGAGAAAGGAGACTCCAGAACCTCTCTGGGCAGCCTGCTCCAGGGCTGCAGCACCCTCACACCAAAGAGGTTTCTTCCTGGGCTCCACTTTCTCTCCACTGCCCCTTGTCCTGGGGTTCCAGTTTGCATTCCTCGCCCCTGGTCCTGGCTCCTTCTCCTTGCCCCTCACCCTTCAGGTATCCATAAGCATCACCAAGAACCCTTCTCAGGCTGCTCTTCTCCACTCTAAACCACCCCAGATCCCTCAGCCTTTGCTGCAGGGCTGGAAGTCAAGAGGGCAGAAGGGGTTACGGCAAAAATCCCTCCCGCCAAAGGCAGCCGCGGGGCTCCTCCCAGCCCGGAGCTCCACCTACCCTCTGGTACTTCTTCTGCAGGCTGTCCAGGCTCTCGGGCTGGCTCTGCTTGCCGATGTTGGGCTTGTAGAGGATGAAGTTCTTGCCCCTGCTCTGCTCTGCCAGCAGGCAGGTGTGCTTGCTGCCTCGCATCTGTGGGGGCAGAGCTGCTGGTCATGCTCACAGCTTCCCTGCCCCAGCCCCACAGCTCTCTAAACTGACTCCCCCCCCTCCCCCCCCAGCTCCATCCTGGTGTTTGGAGGTTATCTCCCAGCCCCCAGCAAAAGGATACAGAATACAGAATTAACCAGGTTGGGAAAGACCTTTGAGGTCATCCAGTCCAACCTCTCACCCAGCACCACCTGATCAACTCAGCCATGGCACCAAGGGCCTCATCCAGGCTCTGCCTAAACCCCTCCAGGGATGGGGACTCCACCACCTCCCTGGGCAGCACTCCCAAGGGCCAATCTCTCTTGCGGGAAGAATTTCTTCCTAACCTCCACCTGAACCTCCCTGGCACAGCTTGAGACTGTGTCCTCTTGTTCTGCTGCTGGGTGCCTGGGAGAAGAGACCAACCCCCACCTGGCTACAACCTCCCTGCAGGGAGTTGCAGAGAGCAAGAAGGTCTCCCCTGAGCCTCCTCTTCTGCAGGCTAAGCAACCCCAGCTCCCTCAGCCTCTCCTCACAGGGCTGTGCTCCAGACCCCTCCCCAGCTTTGTTGCCCTTCTCTGGACACCTTCCAGCAGCTCAGCATCCTTCCTAACCTGAGGAGCCCAGAGCTGGACACAGGACTCAAGGTGTGGTCTAACCAGTGCTGAGCACAGGGCAGGATGAGCTCCCTGCTCCTGCTGGCCACACTGTTCCTGATGCAGGCCAGGATGCCCTTGGCCTGCTTGGCCCCCTGGGCACAAAGGTCACAGGTGGACCTCACAGAGGCTCAGCAGAGTCACCCTCCAAGCTGAGCTGCCACCTTGGCAGAGCCCAGGGACCCACCTTGAGGGAGAGGTAGAAGCCATCATGGGATCCTGTCAGTTTCAAGGACTTCTCGTAAGCTTCCTCCCACTTCAAGCCTCTGTCCACGCTGATCTGAGGAGGGACAAGCAGAGGGACTCTGTCACTTCAGGGGCAGGACAGTGTCTGGCTCACACATGCCACCCTCAACACCAGCTTGGTGCTGCTGCAGCCCAGACCCAGACCCAGGCAGAGCCTCCTGGGTACAGCAGCCCTGAGCCCCTCAGGCCAAGGCCTCTCCTTGCCTCCCAGCTGCAGCCACCTGCTCCTGACCAAGGCAGGTGTGACACAAACATGACAGCAAGGGGCAGAGAGCCAGCAGCTCACAGCCCCGGGCTGGGAAGCACTGGAGCAGACTGAGTGCAGGCTGCCTACCTTATAAAAGACCACCTGCCCATCCTGAGGGTGCCCAGGGGTCAGGAAGACCTCCTTGCTCTCCTCGTAGATCTCATCCACTCCTGGGGCCAGATCTGCAGGAGGAGAACAGATCAAGAAGGGATCCCAGTGCCTGAGGGGGCTGCAGGAGGGACTTTGGACAAGGGCTGGGAGGGACAGGATGAGGGACAATGGCTTTGAGCTGGGAGAGGGCAGACAGAGTGGAGATGAGGAAAAACTGTTGCCAGTGAGGGTAAGGAGAGCCTGGCACAGGCTGCCCAGGGAGGCTGTGGCTGCCTCCTGCCTGGAGGTGCTCAAGGCCAGGCTGGATGAGGCCCTGAGCAAGCTGGGCTGGTGGGAGGTGTCCCTGCCTGTGGCACGGTGGGGGATTGGGGCTGGATGATCTTGGAAGTCCCTTCCTACCCATCCCATGCCTCTAGAAACCAGCTGTAAGCTGCACCCTGCTGCACCACCCCCAAGAGCCCAGGTCCTGTGCTGTGTGGGGACACAGCCACAGGCACAGTGCAGGCTGCACAGCCAGCAGCAGGGGCAGGGAAGAGGGAGCTCAGGGGTGCAGCACAGAGGTCTGGCCCCCCTCTCCTTCTCCATACCTAGGATGCCCATGTCATATTTGCCTTCCTTCTTGTCCTTCTCAATCAGATAGTCAAAGGTGTCAGAAAAGTACTGGAAGAGGAGGTTCTGCTTGTCCACCTCCAGCCCCAGGATGCGGTTCAGGAACTTGGTGATGGAGCAGTCTGCAAGGGCACAGCAGCTCAGGGAGTGTGGTGCAGCTGGCCATGGAGCCCAGCAGCATGCCCCCACCCACCCAAAAGCCACCCACCCATGAGCCACCCACCCTGAGAGCCACCCACCCACCCATGGAACCACCCACGGAACCACCCACCCATCCATGAGCCAGCCGCCCACTCAAGGAGCCAGCCGCCCACTCAAGGAGCCAGCCGCCCACTCAAGGAGCCAGCCACCCACTCAAGGAGCCAGCCACCCACTCAAGGAGACAGCCACCCACTCAAGGAGACAGCCACCCACTCAAGGAGCCAGCCACCCCTGCAGGGAGCCACCCAAAGTCCCTTCCAGCTGCACCCAGGCATGGGAGAGCAGCCCCAGGGCTGTTCCTCCAGGCTGTGGGCAGCTGCTGCAGGCACTGTGGCCTGCAGGGTGAGGCTAAGGCCTACAGGACCCTCCCCTCAAAGCAAACTCCCTGCCCCCAGCTGCACAGCAACCCCCCCGCCCCCCCCCCCGAGGCTGTGCCCTGGGGCAAAGGGAGGTGCCAGCCATTGGCACAGGCTGCCCAGGGAGCTGGGGGAGTCCCCAGCCCTGGAGGTGTTGAAGAAACCTGTGGCCATGGCACCTGGGGACAGGGGTTAGTGGCCAGAGGGGGCTTAGGCTGGGGGCTGGAATTGATGAGCTCTAAAGGTCTCTTTCAGCCAAAACAATTCTGTGGTGCCAGGACCCCCTCAGCTCTCTGATTTCTCCCCCTCCTCCGGGCAGGGTGAGCCTGACACCAACCTTTCTCCACTGAGACCATGCCATACTTGCTCTGATTGCAGAAGATGCCCACAGAGATGAGCCCCTGCTTCATTTCTGGAAGATCAGAACATAGCCTCTGTCATGTTGGGTTGTCTCCTCCCCAGCTTCCCTGCAGAGCTGCTTCCCTTCCACACCCCTCTGCTCCTCACTCCCCAGCCGAGTCCCTCCCAGCCCTCTTCATCCCCACGCCGGCCAACCCTGGCAAGCAGCTGGGTGGCCACCCTGCCACCCTCTGCTGAGCTGCCCAAGCCAGAGGAGCTGCTCCCTCCCTCCCTCCCTCCCTTCTTCCCTCTCTCCCTTCTTCCCTCTCTCCCTTCTTCCCTCCCTCCCTCCAACCTCCCGCTTGGCATCCCAACCCTGACACCAGCCCAGCCAAGGGGCTGCAGCAGAGAGCTGCAGAGCTGGGGCTGCCCTTACCATGGAAAAATGCAGCTTCACCTCTCTCATAGCTCTTGGGCACAGGAACTCTGTTCTCAGTGTGGTTGAGGATGGTGGACAGGACCCTGTCCAGTGCTTTGGCTCCATACTGTGAGAGGAGACAGAGCCACACGGGGGATGAGCCTGTGCTGAGGGGGCCACAGCACTCCTGGTGGCCCTGCAGTGGAAGCCACCAGCCCCAGGGGTGCCGCCAGCCCGCTGGCTGTGTGTCAGGGGCCTCCCCTGTCCCTCAATGAGCTGCTGAGGCCCAAGCCCCCCATCCCAGCCCCCCGTGGAAGCACCACAACCCACTTCCAGCCCCAGTTCTGGGCACTGGACCTTGCAGGGTGCTGGCTGCTAGGCCAGATCCTGCCTGCAGATGCCAGCAACGTTCTTCCTGCCTCCTGCCGAAGGCAGCTTCGAGCCCTGCTGGGCTCAGCCAGCCCAGGAACAGCTCCCAGTCACCTTGTTCTCAAAGTTGTACTTGCTGAGGTCCCTGGACTCGGTGGCCCGACGGTCCCCGTGAGTTAAGGCACCCTGGGGAGGGCAAAAACCGGCTTTTAGCTGGTACAAAACACCAGGGAAGGGTGGCCAAAGCCAGGGCAGGTGCTGGGGGAAGCAGAGCTCCTCTGGAAGGTTGAGATTTCCCCCAAGGCTTTGGGGATTTATCAGAAGTGAAGGCAAATGGAACCAACTCCATCCTTCCCTTCATCCTTTCATCAGCTCTCTGGAACCAGGTGGGGGAATTCCAGCAGCTGGAGTTGGGTTCTGCTTCTCCTAAACTCCTCCTAAGGCCTTAGTTAGGTGTTCACAGAATCCTAGAATGGGTTGGGTTGGAAGGGACCTTCAAGCTCAGCCAGTTCCAACCCCCCCTGCCACCAGCCCAGGCTGCTCAAGGCCTCATCCAGCCTGGCCTTCAGCACCTCCAGGCAGGAGGCAGCCACAGCCTCCCTGGGCAGCCTGTGCCAGGCTCTCCCCACCCTCACTCTCAACAATTTCTTCCTCCTCTCCAGTCTCAATTTCCTCTCTCCCAGCTTAAAGCCATTGTTCCTCATCCTGTCCCTCCCAGCCCTTGTCACAAGTCCCTCCCCAGCTCTCCTGGAGCCCCTTAAGGTCCTGGAAGGCTGCTCTGAGGTCTCCCTGGAGCCTTCTCTTCTCCAGGCTGAACAGCCCCAGCTCTCCCAGCCTGTCCCCACAGGGGAGGGTCTCCAGCCCTCTGATCCTTTCTTTCCCAAATCCCAGGATGCTAAAAGCCTTCTGCCTCCCTTGGATGTGACCTCCCCAGCCCCAGCCCTGCTGGAGGGAGCACTGCAGGGGAAGCTCCTGGGTGGGACCTGGAGCTGACACCTTCCTGCCCCTGCTGCAGGACACTCACCAGGCTCTCCAGACGCTTCGCCACGATGGATGCAAACCTCCTCTCCCCTGCCAGCTCAGAGATAAGGAAGACATACTCTGGAGCAGACACCTGGTTGGATCTGTGTGTTCGACCTGCAGGGAGGTGAGAGGAGGGGAAAGGAGAGGTTGGCCCAGCCAGGCTGCTAGGGGAAGGGAAGCTGAGCAGCAGGAGAGAGCCAGAAGAGCTTCCCACGTCACGGCTGCTCTGCCAAGGAGACTTCTCTCTGCTCACATTCATCACCCTGCTGCTGCTGCTGCTGAGACCTTGGCAGAGCTGAGTTTATAGCCCTGACTCCCAGCCTGAGCTGGGATGTGCTTTAATTCTTCTGTGCCCACTGAGGAACTGTCCCTGCCCAGGCTCCCCCAGAGCACGCTTCATGAGCTCCCAGGAAGGGCTCTCACATACAGGAGGGTTAGAATCATAGAATCAATAAGGTTGGAAAACACCTCAGAGGTCATCCAGTCCAACCTGGCACCCAGCACCTCCTGACAACCAAACCATGGCACCAAGGGCCACATCCAATACCCTCCTGAACACCTCCAGGGACGGGGACTCCACCACCTCCCTGGGCAGCATGTTCCAATGGCCAACCACTCTCTCTGTGAAGAACTTTCTTCCCCCTTCCCACACCACAAACCACTCCTGAAGTGAGCACAAAGCTTCCCCACATGAGGAATCAGCCCCAGGTGCTCTGTGCCCAGGCAGGACACGGGGGCACCATGCCCGGCGAGGCGCCCACAGCTCAAAGCTCCCTGGCAGAGGAAGGAGCCCAGCCTGAGCAGCCCTTCAGCCCTGTCCCTGCCAGGTGTCACATCATGGCTGAGCCCTGCTGAGGGCAAGGGGAAGGTCACCAAGCAGCCCTGGGCCTCACCAAACTGCTGTATGGCTCTGTCTGCGCTCCAGGGCAGCTCCAGGGTCATGTGGACTCGGCGCCGCTGGTTCCTGACCCTCCTGTCGGCCTGGAGAGAGATCCCTGAGCTGGAGGCCTCGGAGATTATTGCTACGAGCTGAGGGAGACAGGCAGCAGGTGAGAGAGGGCAGGGAGAGACCTGCACATCACCACAAGGCCCCCAGCAAACAGCCCAAAGCGCAGCACTGCTGCCCCTGGAGGGACTCAGGACTCAGATGGCATCGGATTGGCAGGGAGCTGTCACCCAGCACCTCCTGACGACCAAACCCTGGCTCCAAGGGCCACATCCAATCCCCTCCTGAACACCTCCAGGGATGGGGACTCCACCACCTCCCTGGGCAGCACATCCCAGTGGCCAATCACTCTTTCTGTGAGGAGCCTTCTCCTCACCTCCAGCCTAACCCTCCCCTGGCACAGCTTGAGACTGTGTCCTCTTGCTCTGGTGGTTGCCAGGGAGGGGAGGCCAACCCCCACCTGGCTACAACCTCCCTTCAGGTAGCTGTAGGGAGCAGTAAGGTGTCCCCTGAGGCTCCTCTTGTCCTCAGCTTGAGCCTGGCTCACCTTTTCCCCTTTCATGAACCTCTCCTTCTCCTTGAGGTTCACGTGGTCGATGGAGAGGCCGTGCTCGGCGCGGGACTCGAAGAGGACGGAGCCGTCGGCCCGGCAGACCACGCGGCCCTTGCGCCCGGTCATCTGCACGGGGGGAGAGAGGCGGTCAGAGGGGAGCCCTGCGCCTCCTGAAACCCCATGCACACACTCACACACTCAGAGAGGCTGGCTTGGAAGGGTCCTCAAAGGTCAGCCAGCTCCAACCCCCCCTGCCACAGGCAGGGACACCTCCCACCAGCACAGGCTGCTCAGGGCCTCATCCAGCCTGGTCTTGAGCACCTCCAGGGAAGAGGCAGCCACAGCCCCCCTGGGCAGCCTGTGCCAGGCTCTCCCCTCCCTCACTCTCAACAATTCTTCCTCATCTCCAGTCTCAATTTCCTCTCTCCCAGCTCAAAGCCATTGTCCCTCATCCTTGTCCAAAGTCTCTCCCCAGCTCCCCTGGAGCCCCTTCAGGTATTGAAATGGAGCTCTGAGGTCTCCCTGGAGCCTTTTCTTCTCCAGGCTGAACAGCCCCAACTCTCCCAGCCGGCCCCACAAGAGAGGTTCTCCACCCTCTGATCATCTTGGTGGCTTCCTCTGGCCCACTCCAGCAGCTCCAGGTCATTCTTGTGCTTTAGGGGCACCAGAACGGGAGGCACTGGAACGGGAGGCACCGGAACTGGAGGCACCAGAACGGGAGGCAGTGCTCCAGCTGTTCCCTCAGGAGAGCAGAGTGCAGGGGGTAGATCACCTCCCTCCTCCTCCTCCTGCTGCTCACACTCCCCAACAGCTCTTCCAGACTGCAAGGGGCAGAAACCCTCCTCCAGCAGGAACACCTTTGGCTGGCCCTCTTTCTTGTCCCCCCAGTGCCACCCAACCACGCTCCTGACTTTGAGCAGTACCTCAGCCACGTGCTCTGGGCCCCCAAAGTGATTGATCAGCTCATCCAAGGTATTGAGAGGTAGCTCTTTGCCCAGTGCTTTTACTTTTGCTAGGAGGTCCTGCTTCAGCTTTTCCACGTGTTCCAGTTCCCTCAGGCCATGCATCTCTCTCTGGGGAGGCAGCAGGTGAAAGTTACCTGCAATGTCAAACCCAACAGTTTAGAGTCACCTGGTAACTGTCAACTGGGGGCAGGGGGGGGAGAAAGGAGGAGAATAAGCCCCAATGGGAGGGGAAAAAAAGGAGGGAAAAAATACCCAAGCAGCTCCAAAGGGTTTCTGGGGGCACCCCCTGGTGAGCAGAGAGACCTTGACTTGCCATAACAGCTGCTGAGAGTGGGGTGAAGCCTCCCTGTGCTTCCCTGGGGCACGAGGAAACAGCCTCCAGTTGCAGCAGGGGAGGTTTAGGCTGGACATGAGGAACAGTTTCTTCCCTCAAAGGGCTCACCAGGCCTGGCCCAGGCTGCTCAGGGCAGTGGTGGAGTCCTCATCCCTGGGGGGGTGCCAAAGCCCTGGAGATGTGGTGCTGAGGGCCATGGGTTGGTGCTGCCCTGGCAGTGCTGGGGTGAGGGTTGGACTCAGTGAGCTTAAAGATCCCTTCCAAACAAAACAACTCCACAGCTTCACAGATTGCACTGGGTTGGGAGGGACCCTCAAAGGTGGAAAGGGGCACTCAGGCCTCCAGCAGGAAAACAAGGAACAGTTTATTACACATTAACCAAGAGCTGAGTTGACTCTGATCCTGAACCTGAGCCAGGGAAGTTCCAGCACAGCTTCACAGACTGCACTGGGCTGGAAGGGACCCCCAGAGGTCATCTTGGCCAACCCCCCCCTGCAGGCAGCAGGGACACATCCAACTAGATCAGGCTGCCCAGGGTCACATCCAGTCTGCTCCATGGGTTTTGGAGGAGGAAGGAGCACGCAGGGCAAATCCTTCCTGCTCACTGACCACAGCAGTTCCATGGGAGCCAACCTCTCCAGTCCAAGTGTGACCATGACAGGACCAAGTGTTTACAGCTAAGCCTGGAAAGCTGCCCTGAGCACAGGAGGAGCTTCACCATCCCAAGGAGGCACCAAAAGAGTCCTCTCCCACCAGCTCATTGCAACCCCCTAAGCCAGACTGCTCCCAGAAGGGTCAGGTCTGATTTGCTGCCTTGGTGGCTGTGGGGCAGTGGGGTGGGTGGCTGGCTCCTGGGGGTGGGTGGCTGGCTCCTGGGGGTGGGAGCTGGCTCCTGAGGGGTGGGAGCTGGCTCCTGGGGGGTGGGTGGCCGGCTCCTGGGGGGGGTGGCTGGCTCCTGAGGGTGGGAGCTGGCTGGCTCCTGGGGGGTGGCTGGCTGGCTGGCTCCTGGGGGGTGGGTGGCTGGCCGCTCCTGGGGGTGGCTGGCTGGCTCCTGGGGGGTGGCTGGCTGGCTCCTGGGGTGGCTGGCTGGCTCCTGGGGGGTGGGTGGCTGGCCGGCTCCTGGGGGTGGCTGGCTGGCTCCTGGGGGGTGGCTGGCTGGCTCCTGGGGGTGGCTGGCTGGCTCCTGGGGGGTGGCTGGCTGGCTCCTGGGGGTGGCTGGCCGGCTCCTGGGGGGTGGCTGGCTGGCTCCTGGGGGGTGGCTGGCTGGCTCCTGGGGGTGGCTGGCTGGCTCCTGGGGGTGGCTGCCGGCTCCTGGGGGGTGGCTGGCTGGCTCCTGGGGGGTGGCTGGCTGGCTCCTGGGGGTGGCTGGCTGGCTCCTGGGGGGTGGCTGGCTGGCTGGCTCCTGGGGGTGGGTGGCCGGCTCCTGGGGGTGGCTGGCCGGCTCCTGGGGGTGGCTGGCCGGCTCCTGGGGGTGGCTGGCTGGCTCCAGCTGCACAGCCATGGGACTGGGGGACAAAGTGACTGTGGCTGGCAGGTGCCTGCAGCAGGGCCCCCAGCTGCTGCCCCACCTACCCCTGTCCTCGGCAGCGAAGCCGTTGTAGGTGCGCTCCACGAAGATGACGTCGTCTGTCTCAAACAGCGACTCGGGGGAGGAGTTGAAGTCGCTGTCCAGCCCCATGTCAGAGTCGGTGCTGCTGTCATCACTGATCTTGATGACGCCCACGGGGTCACACAGGGTCTTCAGAGCCTTGGGGCAGCGACCCCTCTGCTTCCCTGCCAGGGAGAACGAGCGGCGTCAAGGGACGGCCCCCGGCCTCGCGTGGGTGCGGAGCAGCAAGGGCCAGCTCAGAGAGAGGAAGAGGAGGAGGAGAAACCCAAACCAGCTGAGTTTGCCCCGAAGGAGAGGCTGATCTTGGAAAGACAGAGCCTTAGGGTGGGGGTAGGGGCAGTTGAGGAGGGAGGGAGAGAAAGGAAGAGAGAGAAAGGAAGAACGAGGCCGTCTCGATCAGGGCTGGAGGTGGCTGCACACGTTGGGATGGCCACAGAGCAGGCTCCAGGCAGAGCTGACTCCTCAGGGAAGGAGCCTGCAGGGCTGCCTGTGTGCAGGACACAGGCAGCTGCCAGTGGTTTGGGATGTTCTTGGCTTCCAAGCAGAGCAAGACATGCCCCTGCCCTCTGAGAGGTTCCCAAACCAGCCTGCACTTCCTGCCCTGCAGCAGCAGCCAGGACAATCTCCACCATCTGCCAGTGCTGCTGCTCCCTCTTCCCCCTTTCCCACATCCCACTGGAGAAGACATTCCCAAACTCTTCTTACCTGCAGCCACAGCCAGTAACCTGGCAGGGAAGGGATCAGCTCTCCCCTGGGCACTGCCATGCTCTGGGTCCAATAGCTTGGCAGGGAAGGGATCAGCTCTCCCCTGGACACAGCCATGCTCTGGGTCCAAGAGCTTGGCAGGGAAGGGATCAGCTCTCCCCTGGACACTGCCATGCTCTGGGTCCAAGAGCTTGGCAGGGAAGGGATCAGCTCTCCCCTGGGCACTGCCATGCTCTGGGTCCAAGAGCTTGGCAGGGAAGGGATCAGCTCTCCCCTGGGCACTGCCATGCTCTAGGGCCAAGAGCTTGGCAGGGAAGGGATCAGCTCTCCCCTGGGCACTGCCATGCTCTGGGTCCAAGAGCTTGGCAGGGAAGGGATCAGCTCTCCCCTGGACACTGCCATGCTCTGGGTCCAAGAGCTTGGCAGGGAAGGGATCAGCTCTCCCCTGGACACAGCCATGCTCTAGGGCCAAGAGCTTGGCAGGGAAGGGATCAGCTCTCCCCTGGATACTGCCATGCTCTGGGTCCAAGAGCTTGGCAGGGAAGGGATCAGCTCTCCCCTGGACACAGCCATGCTCTAGGGCCAAGAGCTTGGCAGGGAAGGGATCAGCTCTCCCCTGGGCACTGCCATGCTCTGGGTAAGGGGCAGTGGAGAAACTCTCCTTGCTGCAAGAGGGTTCAGCCACGCAGCCAGAACCTCTTGAGCCACCTGCTCCCCCTGCCAGTCTAGCCCAGGAAGCAGCTGGGGGGCAAGGGGCAGAGCTGCTGGGCAGGTGGTGGTGGCAAGGACCTGACTGGGCTGGGGAAGTGAGTCAGAGAGGGGAAGGGGGGGGGAAGGTGAACGACCTGGAGCTGTGCAGCAGGGCGACGTGAAACCAGGGCAGAGCGGCAGAGGGCAGGGAGCAGGGAGGAAGGCAAAGCAAAAGCTGAGTGGCTGGGGGGAAGCAGCAAGGCAGGAGGGCAGGGGCTGGGCAGTGGAGTGTGCTCTTACTTTTTCTTTTAATGCCAGTTCCTTTTTCTCTCTTTCTTTTGGTTGAAGGAAAGTGCTTCTGAATTAGTGAGAGAAAGACGCCTCTGAAAGTAAGATGCAAAATTTATTCTAGCTACCAGGAGCATCTGAGGGGTTCATCACCAAGCAAAGGGGCAGTGGAGACAGCACCACAGGGCATGAGAGAAGGGGGGGGTTGGAAATCCTGCACTGCAGCTCCTGGGGGGGGGGTCATCAGCTGCTGGTACCACAGCAGCGGCCGCTCAGCCCCCACCGAAGGGCAGGGCTGGCACCAGCAGGTCCTGAGCCATGGGCTGAGCTTGCTGAGGGGAGGGAAAGCTCTGGAATGCCAGGGAAGCTTGGAATGGGTTGGGTTGGAAGGGACCTCAAAGATCAGCCAGTTCCAACCCCCCCTGCCATGGGCAGGGACACCTCCCACCAGCCCAGCTTGCTCAAGGCCTCATCCAGCCTGGCCTTCAACACCTCCAGGCAGGAGGCAGCCACAGCCTCCCCTGGGCAACCTCTGCCAGGCTCTCCCCACCCTCACTCACACAATTTCTTCCTCATCTCCACTCTCAATCTGCCCTCATCCAGCTTAAAGCCATTGCTCCTCATCCTGTCCCTCCCAGCCCTTGTCCCAGCTCTCCTGGAGCCCCTTTAGGTCCTGGAAGGCTGCTCTGAGGTCTCCCTGGAGCCTTCTCTTCCCCAGGCTGAACAATCTCAGCTCTCTGCCCTTTGGTGGAGGAGACTCTGCCCCAGAAGCAGGGCAGACCCTGGGCTCTGTGCCACCATGTGGCAACCCAAAGGCCTTCACAGAGCAACTAAGAGTTGCAAATGGCAAACTCTCTCCTGGGAAGCTGCCACATCACTACAGAAGAAACCCCAACAGTAACTCCCAGTGTTCCCAGCCCCTCCCCAGGCTCTGACAGCAGAGCCTAGCACCAGGCTGCCCAACAAGTGCTCCACCAAGTCTTCTAGAGGGACAGGACATGGTCCTGTGTGGCCATGAAACAGCAGAGTGACAAAATGTGGACTTGTGGGGGGAGGTTTCAGGTGGACAGGGGTGGGGGGGAACCAAAATCAGAAGAGGTGGAAACCAAAGGTCCCTACCTGGGGAGCAAAGGTTAGCCTGCTGACCATGGTGGGTGGGGATGAACACCCCCCAAGCAATGAGGAGGCTGAAAGAGCTCTGGGTGGAAAACACAAACTGCTGAAAGCAACACCTGAGGGCTATGGAGATGACAACTGGCTGTGTGAAGCACAAAGGGAGGGCTGGGGGGAGCGGGGAGGGAGCTCTGAGGGCCTTGGGGTGAGGGGCTGGAGGGGACAGAGGCAGCAGCACTGCCTGCTGGTGCTGAGCCCCGCCAGGTGACTGCAGCTGCACGGCACCAGGATGGGCTCTTTCCTCTGAGCTCCTGATGCAGCAACTCACTGGCAGGCCTGGAGCCTGCCTGCCATGAAATCTCCTCCCTCCTCTTCCCAACACTCCCCTCCCTGTGCTCCCTGGGCTGGGCTGGCATCCACTCCCTCAGCAGCCCCTTTATTTTTAACCCTGCTTCTCGGCATCCTGCTGCTGCTTCCCAGCACACTGCCCTCCAGAAAGCCCCTGAAGAGCTGCAGAACCAGGAGGCCACATCTGCAGGCTCAGCAGCTGCCAAGGAGACTCTCAGTTATCTGGCCAACACTGCTGGACAGGCAGCTCTTGCCTCTAGGACTGGGGACAGAGTGGAGCAGGGGGGGTGTGTGATCTAGAGAGCTCAAAGAGCCCCTGGAGGCCTCTTGACAGAGCTCCTCTGAAGTCTGTGCCATGAAACCCAACCCAGGAGACCAACTCCATCCCAGCAGTGCTGGACCTGCCCTGCACACTGCCACCAGACTGGGAGCTGTAAGTGGAATGGACCTGGAGACAGCAGAGTGCCACAGAGCAGCACAGCCCCTCCAGCCCCCCTCCCCCCATCAAACAGAGGAGGAAAGCTTGGCCTGAGGCTGACACAAGCTGCCCCTGGCACCTCTCAGGGCTTTCTCTGGTGTTGAAAGTCACTTCCAAAGAACAGAGGAGCAGCCCTGTCACCTGCAGAGCAGAGGAGACCCAACTCAGCTGGTGCCCCAGGCTTTTGTCACCCACTGGGCACCTTCCTGGGACTCTGAAAGCCACAGAACTGGGGGAGGCACATCCTGAGAGGGCAACCCGAGCCACAGAATGGGAATGGCTTGGGAGGACCTTCAAGATCAGCCAGCTCCAACCCCCTGCCATGGGCAGGGACACCTCCCACCAGCCCAGCTTGCTCAAGGCCTCATCCAGCCTGGCCTTCAACACCTCCAGGGAGGAGGCAGCCACAGCCTCCCCTGAGCAACCTGTGCCAGTGTCTCCCCACACTCACTGGCAACAATTTTTTCCTCATCTCCAGTCTCAGTCTCCCCTCTCCCAGCTCAAAGCCTTTGTCCCTTGTCCTGTCCCTCCCAGCCCTTGTCACAAGTCCCTCCCCAGCTCTCCTGGAGCCCTTTCAGCTCCTGGAAGGCTGCTCTGAGGTCTCCCTGGAGCCTTCTCTTCTCCAGACTGCACAGCCCCAAACTCTCCCAGCCTGTCCCAACAGAGGAGGCTCTCCAGCCCTCTGCTCATCTTCGTGGCCTCCTCTGGCCCTGCTCCAGGAGCCCTTCAGGCACAGCCACCTCTCATTTCACCTGGGAACAAAGGTGACACAGCCAGGACCCCGGACCTGCCTCGGCCATGTGCTGAAAGCCAAAGGTGGCCAATCTAATCTCCTTGGAGCACTCACTCCTCCCTCCTCCTGCCCCAGCAGTGCTGCCTCACTTCTATCCTCCCAGCCTCTGCAGCTCCTGAGCTTCCCTTGCTCGTTTCTTCAGTGGCAACAGCTCCACTTTCCAGAGTGAGACCCAGACAAGCCACCTCTGAATCACCTTTCTGGCTCTCCTACACCTGCCAATTCTTTTCAGAGCAGGTTGTTCATGTAGGTTTGGGCCCCAGGAGACTTCCAAACCCAGGCCCCAGCTCAGAAAGCCTCACTGAAGCACCAGTGCCCCGAGGACCTGCTCAGGGTCCTCTCCAATTCCACCTCGCGCAGGGCCAGGCCTTAGGGAACTGCCAAGAGCTGCAGGTGAGGAGCAGCCCCAGGGCAGGACTTCTCCCTTAAGCACATCTCCAGCTTCCCCCCAGAAGAAAAGCAGGGATTTTGAACTCACTCTGCAGCAGACACAAAGCAGTTTAGGTGCCCATCATTCTCATCCAGGACTTCCCTGGTGCGAGCCTCCCCGGTGGACTGCAGGCCGATGACGATGCACTGCGGGGGGACAGGAGGGTCAGCCACAACAGCTACAGCCCCAGGGGATGGGGGTCACAGTCCCAGGCACATAGTCCCCCTCCCAAACCGATGGTGGGCCTGTGGTGAAGCTCCTTGTGGAGCTGAAGAAGCCTCCCTCAGACCTTTCAGCATCCAGAGCCTGCCCTCTGTTCGCAGCAGAGAGGAAGATTCTGGTTCCAGGCTCTGCCTCAGCCTGCCAAGCCGCACCCAGATGGATGAAAGGGCAGAGCTGTGCTGGAGGAGAAGGGTCTGGGGGCTCTTCTAGCTCTAACATGACCCAAAACACCCTTTCAGATCAGCCTGCCTGCATCTGCCATCACTGAGCAGTGAGTAATGCCCCAGAGGACGAGGCCACGTTCACTCCCCAGTACCGTTCCTGGACACTGCTCTTCATTCTGGTTGGTGTGGGAAGCAAGCCAGCCTTGAGGAGCTTGGGAACTGCCTTCAGGTCAGGCTCAACAGTAATTCATAGAATTCCAGAAGGCACTGAGTTGGAAGGGACCCTCAAAGGTCTTGTCTGACCCCACAGGGGGTCATTTCCAACTAGAGCAGGTTGCTGGAGGTGCCACCAAGCCTGACCCTGAATGTCTCCAGGGATGGAGCCTGAATCACCTCCCTGAACAACCTGTGCCAGTGTCTCCTCACCCTCCCTGTGCAGAGCTTCCTCCTGATGTCCAACCTAACCTTGCCCTGCTCCAGTTTCAAACCATTGCTCCTCATCCTAGCCCCACAGGCCCTTCTGAATAGTCCCTCCCCTGCAGATATTGCAATGCAGCTCTAAGGTCTCCCTGGAGCCTTCTCTTCCCCAGGCTGAACAGCCCCAACTCTTTCAGCCTGGCTTCACAGGAGGCTTCCTTGAAGCAACTTAAGGAGACAAGGAGCCAAGATGGTCAGGCCCCATGTGCAAAGGCAGCAAAGACTCCCTCAGGAGCCCCCAGTCCAGCAGGATTTATCCAAGACTCTCTTACCAGCACATCCAGCAAGCTCCTCATGGTCTCCCTCTGCTTTCACTCCTCTTTGGCATGGCCAAAACAGCACCAAGCTGCTGGAGCCTCCTCCTGACGTCCAACCTAACTCTGCCCTGCTCCACTTTCAAACCACTGCTCCTTATCCTATCCCCACAGGCCCTTCTGAGCAGTCCCTCCCCAGCCTTCCCCTGGGTCCCTTTCAGATCTTGAAATGCAGCTCTAAGGTCCTTCCAGAGCCTTCTCTTCCCCAGGCTGAACAACCCCAAACCCTCCCAAAGCCTCGCGGGTCGCGGGCTCTCAACCACCACCCGGCGAGGCGAGCTGCTGGTGGCTGCTCCATCTCGTGGCATGTGGGTCTGCCCCCTCACCTTGTCCTTCTGCAGCTCCTCCTTGGCCAGCTCCACGAGCCTCCTGACCTTGGCAGCAATGCAGAGGTACTTGAAGAAGCGCTGGTGAGCTGACCAGAACTGCCCCCAGAGCGACTTGCGCGACTCCAGCCCCAGGCAGTCTGCCGCCTGCTGGAACACCGACAGGGCCTCTGCCCACTGCAGGCAAGGAGGACAAAGCCTGAGCTGGGCTCTCAGGTGGCCATGGTCATCACTGCCAGGCAGGAGGTGACCAGGGCAGTATCAAATCACAGGACTGTTGAGGCTGGAATAGAGCTCCAAGATGGCCAACACCAACCCAACCCCACCATGGGCACCAAACCATGGCCCCAGGTGCCATGGCCACAGGGGTCTGGAACACCTCCAGGCATGGGGACTCCAGCACCTCCCTGGGCAGCCTGTGCCAAGCCCTGACCGCTCTGGCAGCACAGAAATTGTTCCTCATCTCCAACCTAAGCCTCCCCTGGCACAATTTCAGGCCATTTCCTTGTCCTGTCACTTGATGCATGTGAGCAGAGCCCAATCCCCACCTGGCTCCAGCCTCCTCTCAGGCAGCTGTAGAGAGCAATGAGGTCTCCCCTCAGCCTCTTCTCCAGGCCCAATGACCCCAGGTCCCTCAGCTGCTCCTCATGGGACTTGGGTTCCAGGCCCTTCCCCAGCTTCATTGCCCTTCCCTGGGCCTGCTCCAGCCCCCTCAATGTCCTCTTAAGTGAACTCTCAATGGAACAGCCAAGAGCCACTGTGCCAGAGGAGGTCCAAGGCCCCTTCCAAACATCACTGCACAGCTGAACCACAGCCCAGGACCCAGCTCAGCTGGAGGGCAAGGAGTCCAACTTGCCCCAAAGCCCCAAGCAGTGGCAGTGATGGAGCTTGGGGCAGATCCTGGCACCCTCAGCTCCCCTCTGGCACTGCAGCACCATCCACCTCTCCCTGCCTGGGCTCTCAGCCTGTGTGCCCCCATCTCAGGGGCATCCTTCAGGGCAGAGGCGAGTGCTGGCTGCTCAGGGGCAGGCAGAGGCTTACCTGTGGCACTGGCATAGACAACCCTTGCTCGAGGCAGCTTGTTCTGGAGGTCCAGCACTGCTTTGCCCATTTTGGTGGAGCTGGCATTTTTGGCTTTGTGGCATTCATCAAACACAATCTGGAGGGGAAGGGCAGCTAAGGAGAAAGGGCCTGGACCTATCTTTCATCCTGAGGACAGAAAACACAACCCAGCCTCCTCCAACCAACTCAGCAAGCAGTGCCAACAGCAGCAGGGCTGACTGGCTCCCCAAATCTGCTGCTTTTGCCTCATTCTGTGCTCCTCAGAGCCCCAGGGCATTTCCCCCTCCCTCTCCCTTCACTCCAAGGTTTGTCTTGGAATGCTGAGGGACAAGAATGCTGAAAAGGTTCATCCCAGCCCCATTCTTCCACACTTCCCATGAATGCTGCAGCCTGAGGAGGAGCAGTGAGGAAGAGGAGGGGAGGAAACAGGAAAGGAGAAGTGTGGAGAGAGGGGAGGGAAGGAGAGAGGAGGAAGAGAGGGTGAGAGGAGGGGAGGGGAGGGAGGGACGAGGGGGAAGGGAGAGGAGGAGGGAAGGAGGGAGGGAGAGAAGAGGGGAGGAGGAGGGAGAGAAGAGGGGAGGAGGGGAGGGAGAGAGAGGGGAGGCGGGCGGGGGAGAGGGAGGGGAGGAGGGAGAGGAGGAGGAGGGAGGAGGGAGGGAGAAGAGAGGAGTGGAGGAGGAGGGAGGAGAGGAGGGAGGCGGGAGGGAGAGAGGAGGGGAGGAGGGAGGGAGAGGGGGGAGGAGGGGAGGCGGGAGGGAGAGAGGAGGGGAGGAGGGAGGAGAGAGGAGGGGAGGAGGGAGGAGAGAGAGGGGAGGAGGGAGGGAGAGAGGAGGGGAGGAGGGGGGGAGAGAGGAGGGGAGGAGGGGGGAGAGAGGAGGGGAGGAGGGGGGGGAGAGAGGAGGGGGAGGAGGGGGGGGGAAATGGGGGGGGGAGGGAAGAAAAGGAGGGAGAGAGGAGGGGAGAGAGAGGGGAGAGCGGAAGGAGCAGCAGCAGGGGGATGTGTGCGCTCAGCATCCAGCACAGGCACGGCTGCTCCCAGGAGCCTCGGCTGGCCCCAGGCTCTCCGTGCCCTGCTGCCGCGCAGGGGCAGCAGGAAGCCCTCCCCCCTGCAGGCTGGGCTGGGCTCTGGGTGTGCCAGGATACAACTCCATCGAAGTTCTCCCTGCACCAGTCCAGGATCTGCTTCAAGCGCGTCCTGTGCTGCCCTCCCGCCTGGCTCTCCCCGATCAGCGCCGAGTAGGTGGCGAAGAGGGATCCTTCTGAGGTAGCTGTGTCGCCGATTTAATCTGCAGGAGGAGAAAAAAGGAGCACACAAGCTCACAGGCTCCCTCCTGTGCCCACGCTGGCTGTCCCCAGTGGTGCCCCAAGGCGGCACAGAACGGGAGGGCTTGGAAGGGAGCCCTGGAGAGCATCCAGTCCGAGCCCCCTGCCACGGCAGGGGCAGCCAGGGGAGGTCACCCAGGAACACACCCAGGTGGGGTTTGAAGGATCCAGAGATGGAGACTCCACCACCTCTCTGGGCAGCCTGCCCTAGGCCTTCACCACCCTTCAGTCACAGAAGTTCCTCCTCATGTTCAGATGCAACTTCTGCTGGGCAAGTTTGTGCCTGCTGCCCCTTGCCCTGGCACTGGGCACCACTGACCAAAGCCTGGGGCCACCCTCCTGCTCAGCACTGATCAGATGCCCCTCAGGCTGCTCTTCTCCAGACTAAACAGCCCCAATCCCCTCCATCTTTCCCCCCCCCCAGCGATGTGGCAGTGCCCCTCAGCACCTTTGCAGCCCTTTGCTGTCCCCTCTCCAGCCAGTCCCTCCCTGCTCCCTCCACAAAAAAACCCAGGCTGGGAGCAGAGCAGACAAAAGGCTGTGGGGAGCTTCTGCACTTCCCTTGGCACCGAGGCATGGTGCTGACAGGGGACTTCTAAGGCTGGCCAAGTGCCACCAGCCAGTGTGTCAGCACATGGAGGCAGGCAGGGAGCCGTGGAGCCCACGCTAGGACTTCCTTTGGGCCAAAGGAAGTCACTCACTGCTTTCAGCAACACTTTGGGGGTGCTGAACAGGCTTGAACCCTCCCATCTGGTTTAATTCCTTCCAGAGAAGCCTTTATTTTTGCCTCTCTGCCTAGGGTGGGATTGCTCCTGTTGCACTCTCCTGGGTCCCCCACCTGTGATGAAAATGAAAAGGCAGGGGGGGAAGGAAAAAACCAACCCCCCCCCTCGCCCCACCACGGCCCAATTGGGAGCAAAGCTACACTCAAAACCCTTTTGGTGTCCAAACAAAAACCTCTTTCAGCCTCTTAACAGAGGCAGTCAGAGCTGGTGGCCACATGGTTTCCATTCACCCTTGAGAGGAGGTTGTTCACCACCACTAAAAGGCAGAGGAGAGAGTTTCAGCGAGCTGGCTGCTGGTGGAGCAAGCACCAGGCAAGAGGCTACAGCACAGAGGCTGTGAGGGAGCCTGTGAAGAGCCAGCACACAACTGCTGGTCGTCTCTCTGCTCCATCCTCAGCACTGAGCAACAGGGAGGAAAGCCAGAAAGCTCTGAGCTTGCTCTCTGGGGCAATGCCACGAGCTCAGGCTGGCACCGAGCAGCCCCCTGCCAGGCACCAGCTGGGTGGTTAAAGCTGCTCCCTCCCTCACATGCTCTGAAAAAGCAGGTCCAGCGACAGCAGGGAAATGGCAGCCCAGAAGAGCAGAGCAGGACCACATCTACCCTCAGCAGGACTCCTCAGGAACACCTCAAGCCCTGCTGCACTTCGTCCTTGCCTGGGGACACTTCTTGCTCGCTGCAGGGAGCAGCTCAGTGCTCACCCTGCAGCTCTGCAGAGCGTGGGGAATCAGCAGGAGTGTGGAGTGGGAAGAGAAGGCTGAGAGGAGGGATCAGGAGGCAGCTGCTGCTGCTGCTCTGCTTGCTAAGGTAGAGCCCTCCACTCCAAGACCTCCAGGAGAGCTTCTCTACCTATTCAAAGCATGCACAGGAATGTGGGAGGCTTCGATGTCTTCAGGTCTCTCTAGCATCATACTGAGATCATTGGAGACACTGAACCTGCAAGGCAAGGCTCTGGTTGCCTCCTTGAGGAGACCATCAGGGCATGCTCAGTGCTGAACAGACCTCTCTAAGGCAGCACAGAACTGTCACAGAATCACAGAATGCTGGGGGAGGGGGTGGGGGATTGGAAGGAGCCTTCTGGAGACCACCCAGTCCAACCCCCTGCCAGGGAAGGGGCACCCAGAGAAGGTCACACAGGAACACATCCAGGTGGGGTTTGAGTGCCTCCAGAGATGGAGACTCCACCAACTCCCTGGGCAGCCTGCTCCAGGGCTCCAGCACCCTTAAAGAAGTTTCTCTGCATGTTCTGCCCTGGCACTGGGCACCACTGACCAAAGCCTGGTGCCACCCTCCTGCCAGCCACCCTTGGAGCATTGCTCAGCACTGATCAGCTCCCCCTCAGGCTGCTCTTCTCCAGACTAAAAGCCTCAATTTTCAGTCTTTCCCCAGAGCTGAGATGCTCCAGGCCCAGCTCCCACACCTCCACACAAGCTCCTGCAGCCAACCCCTGCCTCTTCCACAAGCTGTGGGGATCCTGCAGTAAACCCCCAACTCCAGCAGCTTGGATCTGCACCTGGGAATCACAGAATGGTCAGGGTTGGAAGGGACCTCAAGGCTCAGCCAGTTCCAACCCCCCTGCCATGGGCAGGGACACCTCACACCACAGCAGGTTGCTCACAGCCAATCCAGCCTGGCTGCAAACACCTCAGGCAGGAGGCTTCCACCACCTCCCTGGGCAGGCCTGTGCCAGGTCTCACCACCCTCCTGGGGAAGAACTCTCACATCAATCTGAACTCCCCACTTCTAGTTTTGCTCCATCCCCCCCAGTCCTCACTCCCTGACACCCTCAAAAGTCCCTCCCCAGCTTTCCTGTAGCCCCCTTCAGATCCTGGAAGGCCAGGATGAGGTCTCCCTGGAGCCTTCTCTCCCCAGGCT
>JAAWVA010000037.1:7211917-7305200 GCA_015227895.2 Colaptes auratus | reverse complement strand
GGGAGACCTCCTTGCTCTCTGCAGCTCCCTGAGAGGAGGCTGCAGTGAGCTGGGGGCTGGGCTCTTCTCCCTAGGCTCAGGTGACAGAAAGAGAGGAAATGGCCTGGAATTGTGCCAGGGGAGGCTTAGGTTGGAGATAAGGAACAATTTCTTTGCTGCAGTGGTCAGGGCTTGGCACAGGCTGCCCAGGGAGCTGGTGGAGTCCCCATGCCTGGAGGTGTTCAAGAACCCTGTGGCCATGGCACCTGTGGCCATGGTTTGGTGGCCATGGTGGGGTTGGGTTGCTGGCTGGACTGGATGGTCTTAGAGAGCTTCTCCAACCCAAACAATTCTCTGATTCTATGACATCTCAGCCATCATCCCACCCTCCCTGCAGCTCAGCACTGCCACTGCCAACCATGCCCCTTCCAAAGGACTCTGACAAAGCCAGCAGGGCCTGGCAAGGCTGATCCAAGTTTGTTATGGGCATCCTGCACTTGCTCTGCACTGGAGTGCTTCCATCAGGCACTGCTGTCCCCTCTGCTCCCAAGGGAGCTCTGCCACAGCTCTCTGCTGCTCCTGAGGAGCTGCAGCCTCGCTCAGAGGAGCTGGGCAGAGGCTCAGTGTGGGGTCCTCAAGCGGAGACCCAGCTGAGGGCTCTGGGTTGGATTTGTTAATGAGGGATGAAAAACAACTTTGGGGCCTTTTGGTGGGGTCAGGCTGCTGCACAGCTCTCCAGGCATCACCTTCTGGGTGTGCTAACGCTGGCTTTGGAGCACCCCTAGGCAGGAGAGCTCCCCAGGGCAGGCTGAGCTGGGAAGGCACAACCCAGGAGCCCCTTTTGCCCGACCCTGTGCAAACAAAAGGATCACACAGGAATTTCCTGCCAAGTCAGCAAGGTCAAGCCAGCAGCTTGTGGCATCCCAAGGCAGGCAGCAGCCCCACAAGCACCAAGACCTTTGTGTTTACAGGCTGCAAAAGAGCTGCCAGAGCTTTGAGAGCCCCCAGGCTGCCCGGCAAGCAGAAGGGAAAGATGGGAAGTTCTGAGGCAGAAACACTCCAATGATTTCTTCTTCTTCTTTTTTTTTTTCTTTTTTAAATTAGAGAGGGAGGAAAAAAATAGAGAAGACATTAAAGGAGAGCTGGGGGGGGGGGGGGAGAAAAAAAAGCAGCAGCCTCCATTACTGGAAGCCTGAGTCAGAATTACCAGAAGGAAGCTGGACGGAAGAGCAGCTTTCAGTGCCAACAAATCTGGAGAGCAGGTGAAACATCTCCACCTCCCAATCTGAGCTCAGCCTAAGGAGTTTCTTAAGCAGGAGAGGAAAGGCTCAGCTCTGTGGCACTGCTTCTCCCCAGTCCCAGCAGCTCAGCCAGGGCTGCAGCCTCCCCAGGCTCCCCGGCTGCAGCGGCAGGGCTCTGGCACGGAGCGCTGCAGCTCCGGGGGGGTGGGAAGGAAGCACCACAAGCCCTGGCTGGCTGCAGCACCACAGACCTCACCACAGAGACCCAGAGCAGCACTGAACGGGCTGGGGTGGAAGGGACCTTCAGGTTTAGCCAGTTCTAACCCCCCTGCCACGCAGGGACACCTCCCCCCAGCCCAGGCTGCTCAGGGCCTCATCCAGCCTGGCCTTCAACACCTCCAGGGAGGGCACAGCCACAGCCTCCCTGGGCAGCCTGTGCCAGTGTCTCACCACCCTCACTCTCAACAATTTCTTCCTCCTCTCCAGCCTCAATATGCCCTCCCCCAGCTCAAAGCCGTTGTTCCTCATCCTGTCCCTCCCAGCCCTTGTCCAAAGTCCCTCCCCAGCTCTCCTGGAGCCCTTCAGGTGCTGGGAGGCTGCTCTGAGGCCTCCCTGGAGCCTTCTCTTCTTAACCAGGCTGAACAGCCCCAACTCTCTCAGCCTGTCCCCATAGTGGAGGTTTCTCCAACCCTCTGCTCATCTTTGTAGCCTCCTCTGGACCTTCTCCAACAGCTCACTGAAGAGATCTTTGGCAGCCTGCACCAGATCACTGCTGTGCCTCCTCAGACACCACCTCCGACACGCAGGTGACGGAAGGGCTGCCAGTCCCGAGTCCATCCCTTTACCTTTGTGCCACCTAGCAGCTCCTGTGCCAAACTGAACCTGCAATCTCCTGAGCAGGGCCATGCTGAGCTGACAGCTCCTCAGGACACAGCAAAACTCAGCTTAAAAACCCCCAAACACCCACCACCAAAACCGAACAGCAGACAAAGAAAGGCAATCAAAGCCCTCCCCCCAGCCTCCCTCCCCCAGCTCAGTGTTCAGCAAACACAGATAAGACAAGGTTTTAAAATAGCCAGAGAGATTCTTTCCAAGAGGAAGTCGTTGGGAAGTGGAATTCCAAGGAGTTAATTGGCCTTATCTGAACCCAAGTGCTCTGCAGGACGAGCAGGGGCCAGGGGAGGACGTGAAGAACAGCACGGAGCAGGGCTGGAGATGCTGCGGGCAGAGCTCACAGGACTGGATGGGAGGAGGAAGTTCCTCACCCTGAGAGTGGTGAAGCCCTGGAATGGGTTGTCCAGGGAGGTGCTTGAGGCCCCAGCCCTGGAGGTGTTTAAGCCCAGGCTGAATGAGGCTCTGGCCAGCCTGCTCTAGCGTGGGGTGTCCCTGCCCCTGGCAGGGGGGTTGGAACTGGATGAGCTTGAAGGTCCCTTCCAGCCCAACCCATTCCATGAAGCTGTGAATCTATGGGTTTGGAGCAGCTGCTCCCAGTGAGGTTTTTTTCCAGTGTGCTCCATGAATGCAGGACTCCAAAGCTCCCCAGGTGCCATGGCCACATGATTCTGGAACACCTCCAGGCATGGGGACTCCACCACCTCCCTGGGCAGCCTGTGCCAATTCCTGACCACTCTGGCAGCACAGAAATTGTTCCTTATCTCCAACCTAACCCTCCCCTGGCACACCTCCAGGCCATTTCCTCTCCTTCTATCTCCTGATCCTAGGAACAGGAGCCCAACCCTCACCTCACAGCAGCCTCCTCTCAGGGAGCTGTAGAGAGCAATGAGGTCTCCCCTCAGCCTCCTCTTCTCCACACTGAACAACCTCATCTTCCTCAGCTACTCCCCATAAGATTTGCTCTCTAGACCCTTCCCCAGCTTCATTGCCCTCCTCTGGGCCTCTTCCAGCCCCTCAGTGTGAGGTGAGAACACCATGGGATGAACCCTGAGCTATTTACTGTCTGACAGCAACCTTCCAGTGCCTGAAGGGGGCTACAAGAAGGCTGCAGAGGGACTGTTTGCAAAGGCCTGCAGGGACAGAAGGAGGGAAAAACGATCTGAGAGGAGAGGAGATTTAAATTGGATGTGAGGAACAAAGTCCTGCACCAGGAGGGCGCTGGGACCCTGCAGCAGGTTGCCCATGGAGGTGGCTGAGGCTCCACCCCTGGAGATCACAGGATCATAGAATCAACCAGGTTGGAAAAGACCTCAGAGATCATCAAGTCCAACCTGCTCAGGGTGAGGCTGGGCAAGGCTCTGAGCCGCCTGCTCCAGTGCAGGATGTCTGTGCTGGCTGCAGGGGGAGAGGGGGCTGCACCGCCTGACCTCCGGGGGTCCCCTCCAACCCAGCCCACGGTGCGTGACTGCCCGCTGGGAAGCTGGAGAGGGGGAAGCAGCCCTCACCTCCATCTGGTTGTGCTGTGGTGTGCTCACATCCCAGAGTGTTGGCACGTGGGTCAGGATGTCTGCGGGCAGCAAGTCCTTGGGGTCAGCGATGTCCGAGAGGGAATCGGCCGGGGAGGAGAAGAGGGAGTTGTTGGTGGAGAGCTCTTCGAGGTATGAAGAATCCTGAGGTGGGAGACATGAGCACAGTCAGGGCAGGCAAGCAGGAGGAGAGCAGAGAGCAACTTTTCTCACACCCACTGCTGCCCCCCCCCCCCCACCCCCAGGAGGTTTGACTTTCTCCCTGGTAAAACAGCAGCTCCCTTGCTGCATGCTCCACAAAGCCTGGCAACTCACCTGGGGGCCAGGCCAGGCCCCAGGCAGCTGCTTGAAAGCCTCCAGTCTCCTGGAAAGGGCAGGAGAAGCATCAGCTGGGCAGCAAGGGCTGCCACAGAGCTCACACTGGGCACCCCCCTCTTGGGAGCATTTCTTTCCTCCACCACAAAAGAGCAGAGGACAGAGGAGTGCTCAACACCATGGCAGGGACCTCAGCTTTGTGTTGCATCAAAGACTGCTGCAGGGTGAAGGTCCCCAGCCCAGGACCCAAGGGACTGGGGTGACACAGCACCCCCAGGCCTCAAGTGCTCCCCTTGGCCCAGCAGCCCACAGAGCACCAGCTGAAGATGATGAACCTTCTGCAGGTTCCAGCACAGCAGTACCTGGGGGCTTCAGAACAATCTGAGCCTCCTGCTGCCAGGCTGTGCCAAGCAAGGCTGCCAGGAGCAGGGCAAGGGCTGCTTGTGCCATCTGGATCTGCAGCCAGACACACCTTGGCCAATGCACCAGTCCTGGTCCCAGGGGCAGGCCTCAGTCCCAACAAGAGGCTGAGGTGCTCCAGGGCTGAGCAGCAGGCTCTGCCCTCCCTCCTGTTCTGCTGCCTGTGCTGAACACCTGAGCTGCTTCAGTTTGTGCCAGCACAGCAGTGATGCTGCTCTGAGCCACACAGGCTCCAGCTCAGGAGGAGCTGCAGCCCCCTCCCTGCCATCAGTTCCTTGGCTGCTCCTTCAGATGTCAAGTGGCAGGAACCATCAGCCAAAAAAGCTCTTCTGACTCTGTGTCCTTAGCTCTGGCACAGAGCTGCTCCTTGCCTGGCTCCACCACCTCAGCTCAGCTCTCCTTCCACACCAAACACCACTCTCAAATGTTCTCAGAGCAGAAAAGGAGCTTTGCCTGCTGATTATTGTGGAGAAGAGCAAGGTTCTTCTACACACCAAGCTCCAGCAGGTAGTCTGGAGGAGAAAGATTTGGGGGTGTCAGTTGGTGACAAACTGCCCAGGAGCCAGCACTGGTCCCTGGCAGCCCAGCAGGCAGCTGAGTGCTGAGCTGCAGCCAGAGCAGGGAGAGCAGCAGCACAGGGAGGGGATTCTGCCCCTCTGATCTGCCCAGAGCCCACCTGCAGCACTGCCTCCAGCTCTGGAGCCCCTCAGCACAAGAAGGACCTGGAGCTGCTGGAGAGGGGCCAGAGGAGGCCACGAAGATGATCAGAGGCTGCAGAACCTCTGCTGTGGGGACAGGCTGGGAGAGGTGGGGTTGTGCAACCTGGAGAAGAGAAGGCTCCAGGGAGACCTCAGAGCAGCCTTCCAGCATCTGAAAGGGCTTCAGGAGACTTGGGGAGGGACTTGTGACAAGGGCTGGGAGTGCCAGGATGGAGGACAATGGCTTTGAGCTGGGAGAGGGGAGACTGAGAGTGGAGATGAGGAAGAAATTGTTGAGGGTAAGGAGAGCCTGGCACAGGCTGCCCAGGGAGGCTGTGGATGTCCTCTCCCTGGAGGTGCTCAAGGCCAGGCTGGATGAGGCCCTGAGCAAGCTGGGCTGGTGGGAGGTGTCCCTGCCCATGGCAGGGGGTTGGAGCTGGATGATCTTTAAGGTCCCTTCCAACCCATTCCATGACTCTATGATAATCCCTTGCTGGGCTCTCACCTGCAACAAGGGCCAGGGCAAGAGGAAACAGCCTCAGGTTGTGCCAGGGGAGGTGCAGGTTGGAAATCAGGAAAAAATCTCTTCCCAGCAAGGGCTCTCAGGCACTGGCAGAGGCTGCCCAGGGAGGTGCTGGAGTCACCCCCCCTGGAGGGCTTTCAGAGCTGCAGGGCTGTGGTGCTGAGGGCTGTGGTTTAGTGGCAGTGGCTGAGCAGCAGTGGTGGATTGTGAGCTCTGGGTGAGAGATTGGTCTGGGTGATCTCAAAGATTTCTTCCAACCTCAAGAGTCCTATGACTGTCTGACTCCTGAGCTGTGAGTGCAGAAGCCTCAGCAGCTGATGCTGCAGTGCTACTGGTCCTGTATTCTCACTGCAGCTCTCAAAAGCAAGCATGAGCTCCCTAGAACAGATCAGGGAAAGAAAACAAAACCCAACCCAACCTCAACCAAGCCAAAGTCTTCCTCCCAGCCACTGGCAAGAGCTCAGCTGCCTTGGTCAAAGCAAAGTCTTTGTTAAAAATACTGAGAGCAGGTGAAGGCTAAATGCAGAAGGAGCAGCCAGCCTGGAAATAGTTTTGGCCACCACTCTAAGTGCTTTATTTGCTCCCAGTCCAGCCAGAGAGGAATCAAATACCCCTTCTGCACAGCACCTATCCACTACCTCAGTGCACAGCACCCAGCTGAGAGGAGAGGTTGGAAGGGACCTCTAGAGAGTCATTGAGTCCAACTCCCTGCCAGAGCAGCATCCCGCAGGGCAGGGCACACAGGAACACATCCAGGTGAGGCTTGAAAGGCTCCAGAGGAGACTCCAGAACCTCTCTGGGCAGCCTGCTCCAGGCCTCCAGCAGCCTCACACCAAAGAAGTTTCTCCTCATGTTGAGGTGGAACCTCCTGGGTTCCAGCCTATCCCCATTGCCCCTTGTCCTCTCCCTGGGCACCACCAAACAGAGCCTGGCAGCTTCACCCTGCCACCCACCCCTCAGCTATTGATAGACATTGATCACATCCCAAACATCTATACCCAGGTACACTGAGTCACACAGAATGGAAGGGACCACGGGAGGTCACCAATTCCAAGCCCCCTGCAGGGCAGGGGCCCCCAGAGAAGGGCACTCAGGAACACATCCAGGTGGGGTTTGAAGGATCCAGAGATGGAGACTCCACCACCTCTCTGGACAGCTTGCTCCAGGGCTCCACCACCCTTCAATCACAGAAGTTCCTCCTTCTTGTGGTCAAGTCTGTGCCCACTGCCCCTTGTCCTGGCACTGGGCACCACTGAACAAAGCCTGGTGCCACCCAGCTGACACCCACCCTCGAAGTATGGCTCAGCATTGATCACATCTCCCCTCAGGCTGCTCTTCTCCAGTCTGAACAGCCCCAATCCCCTCAGTTTGCCCATCAGAGATGTTCCAGAGCCCTCAGCATCACAAACACCCCGAGAGGGCCCAGGCTGCCCTGCCAGACAGGGCAGGTTTGGTGCCTTGCAAACGCTGCTCCCAGCACAGCCCCGCTCAGGAGCTAACAGCTGCACCGGGAGCAGTTTGATCACTACAAGGAAAAGCTTCCAGCTGCCAAGAGCCAACCAGAGTCTTTCTAAACACAGAGTATTAAACTCCAGAGTCTGAAGGCTCCAGAGCTCTGCCTCTGCTCAGCCCTTCCCTGACTTTTCCGCAGCCGGCTCTAGAAAGGAAAGAAGAATTTCTCCCTCCCGGAAGCCATTCCACCCCCAGGAGCTCCCCCACTGCTCAGACTCCTCACCCACCTCTTTTCCCTCCAAGCTCTAACCCCCGGGAACAGCCCCAAGAAAGGCAAAACCCCAGGGAAATCCAAGGCCCCCCCCCCCCAACCTTCAGCACAGCAAAACTGCCCCCGGCCGAGAGCCTGGGGAGCGGCGCGGCGCTGGCCACGCTCACAAACAAGACCCAGGAGGGATCCCAAGGAGCACCAACACAAAGAAAGGAAAGGAATTAAAATCGGGCATTACCTTGTAAAGAGCTGGGAACTTTAGCCAGAACTGCATTTGGGACATTTTAAAGCACCGGTGGAGCAGGAGCAGGAGGAGAAGGAGGAGGAGGAGGAGGCGGCCGGAGGAGCGGCGAGGTGAGAATTGGCAGCAGAGAATGGAGCAAGGTCTTCATTCATGACCACCAGGGCAGCGGGAGCCGGGGAAGGAGCTCACTGGGGAGGGCTTTCGAAAATTAAGATGCAAAAGTGGGGAAAGGGGAGGGAGGGAAGGGCAAGGGGGAAAAAAGCCAGGGGGCAGCCATGCAGTGAGGCTGTCCTGAGCCGGTGGCGATTTGCATAGAGCCTTTAGTCATGAAGGAGAGAGCTCTTTTACTTCCTCTAAGCACCGAGGGCTGACTTTCAGGAAATGATGCCTGCCCGCTTGGTAAGTCAGTGAAATTACTGGCAGTGCGCTGAGCATTACTGTATGTGCTGTAATCCAACCACAGCCACACTGTAAACAAAGCTGCGCTGCGCTCCGCGCCGCCGCCGCCAGCCCAGGGGCGGCAGAGCTCCGGCCGCCGGCCCCGCGCTGCCCCGGCCCTGCCCCGCAGCCACCCAAAACACCTCCACCAAGCCTTCCCCCGCTGGGGGGGGTCCTGTCCGCCAAAACAACCAACCCACCAGCCCCTCCTCAACAGGGACTACGGGGGTCCAGCCCCCCCCAATCTCCCTCCAGCCTTCCGCACTGGGGCTGGGAGGTCCTGTCCCTATAAAACCTCCCCCCCAGCCTTTCCTCAGCAGGGTCTAGAGGGTTCTATCTCCCCAAGTCTCCCTCCAGCCTTCCACACTGGGGCTAGGAGGTCCTGTCCCCATAAAACCTCCCCCCCAGCCTTTCCTCAGCAGGGTCTAGAGGGTTCTATCTCCCCAATCTCCCTCCAGCCTTCCATACTGGGGTTGGGGGGTCTGTCCCCATAAAACCTCCCCCCCAGCCTTCCTCAGCAGGGTCTAGAGGGTTCTATCTCCCAATCTCCCTCCAGCCTTCCATACTGGGGTTGGGGGGTCCTGTCCCCATAAAACCTCCCCCCCAGCCTTTCCTCAGCAGGGTCTAGAGGGTTCTATCTCCCCAATCTCCCTCCAGCCTTCCATACTGGGGTTGGGGGGTCCTGTCCCCATAAAACCTCCCCCCCAGCCTTTCCTCAGCAGGGTCTAGAGGGTTCTATCTCCCCAAATCTCCCTCCAGCCTTCCATACTGGGGTTGGGGGGTCCTGTCCCCCCCATAAACTACCCCACCAGCCTTTCCCAACTGGGGCTGGGGGGAGTCCTGCCCCCATAACCCCCCCCCCCCCCCAGCCTTTCCTCAGCAGGGATTAGGGGGTTCTATCCCCCTCCCAACCTTTCCCCAGCCTTCCACACTGGGGCTGGGGGGTCCTGTCCCCCCATAAACCACCCCACCAGCCTTCCACACTGGGGCTGGGGGGAGTCCTGCCCCCATAACCCCCCCCCCAGCCTTTCCTCAGCAGGGATTAGGGGGTTCTATCCCACTCCAACCTTTCCCCAGCCTTCCACAGTGGGGCTGGGGGGTCCTGTCCCCCCCATAAACCACCCCACCAGCCTTTCCCAACTGGGGCTGGCAGATCCTGTCCCCATAAATAGCACCCCACCCCCCCCAGCCTTTCCTCATTGGAGCTAGGGGGTCCTGTCCACCAGAAGCCCCCCCCACACCCCCTCCCCCGGCCTTCCCCAACTGGTTCTGGAGGGTCCTGTCACCATAACACCCCCCAGCAGCCTTTCCTTATTAGAGCTGGGGGGTCCTGTCCACCAAAGCTTGCCCCTCAGCCCTCCCTAACTGGGGCTGGGGGGTTCCTGTCCACCAAAGCTTGCCCCTCAGCCTTCCCTAACTGGGGCTGGGGGGTTCCTGTCCACCAAAGCTTCCCCCCCAGCCTTTCCTTATTGGAGCTGGGGGGCGGGGGGGGTCCTGTCTACCAAAGCTTCCCCTTCAGCCTTCCCTAACTGGGGCTGGGGGGGGTTCTGGTCCTCCTCATCTCGGTAATCAAACTGAAAATGATGAGGAAAACCATTCACAAGTTGTTTCCCCCCTCCCTCCCCAAGAGCCATTTGCTCTCTTTTGTCTTCAGCACCTGCCCCACCCTGAGCACTGCAAGGAGAAAATCAAAAGGAGAAGCCATTTCCTCCAGGGTTTTTTTCCCCCCCCTCCTAGCTCTTGGCCATTTCTTGGTGTCCAGAAGACCACCTTGGATTATTCCCCCCCCCCCCAAGCCCCCCCCTTTTAACTTTTCCAGTTTGGGTAACAGAAATGAAGGCAATTTCTGGGGAGGAAGAGGAAAGAAAGGCAGCAAAACAAGGAGAGCCATAACTGGGGGAGGACACACACACTGGAAGAGCTCTGCTACGGCTGAGAGCCCTGGGGGTGGTTAGTTTGGAGAGGAGGAGGCTGAGAGGGGATCTGCTCGATGGCTATCAACATCTGAGGGGGTGGGGGGCAGGGGGAAGGTGCCAGGCGGTGCCCAGTGAGAGGTCAGGGGGCAATGGGCATGAGCTGGGACACAGGAGGCTCCACCTCAAGCTGAGGGCAATGGAGAAGAGCCTGGAGGAGGCTCAGGGGAGACCTTCTTGCTCTCTCCAACCCCCTGAAGGGAGGTTGGAGCCAGGTGGGGGTTTGGACTCTCCTCCCAGGCAAGCAGCCCCAGAACATGAGGACACAGTCTCAAGCTGTGCCAGGGGAGGTTCAGGCTGGAGGTGAGGAGAAAGTTCTTCCCAGCAAGAGAGCTTGGCCATTGGGATGTGCTGCCCAGGGAGGTGGTGGAGTCCCCATCCCTGGAGGTGTTTAGGCAGAGCCTGGATGAGGCACTTGGTGCCATGGTTGAGTTGATTAGAAGGTGTTGGGTGACAGGTTGGACTGGATGATCTCAGAGGACTTTTCCAACCTGGTTCATTCTGTATTCTGGAGAGGGAAGAGCTTTGGCTCTTTGATTGATTGATTGATTAATGATTTCTGTTTATTTGGTTTCTTTTTTTCCCCCCTCCAGGCTTATTTTTTTCAATCAGGGGATTGGGGGCTTTTCAGTCAGGAAAAGAGCAGCCTGGGAGCTGTTCACAAAGGGAGTGGATGTGGCACTTGGAGCCATGGTTCAGTCAGTCAGGAGGTGTTTGGGTGAGAGGTTGGACCTGGTGATCCCTGAGGTCTTTTCCAACCTTACTGATTCTGTGACACAAACTGGAACCCAGGAGCTGCCACCTGAAGAGGAGGAGAAACTTCTTTGGGGTGAGGCTGCTGGAGGCCTGGAGGAGGCTGCCCAGAGAGGTTGTGGAGTCTCCTTCTCTGCAGCCTTTCAAGCCTCACCTGGATGTGTTTGCTCCTGTGTGGCCTGCCCTGGGGGAGGCTGCTTTGGCAGAGCTGCTTTGGATGCTCCCCAGAGGTCCCTTCCAACCCCTGCCCCACTCTGTGATCTGAAGGGGATTTGGTCACTGTAAGCTCAAGGAAAGTCTTCTCCTTCAGCCTCGGGGCTGGGGGGAGAAGTGACTTTGCCAGCCCCCAGCAGCCTGCACAGAGCCAGGAGAACTTCTGCTTGCTTTGGCTGCAGGAGCTTCCTGTTTGCTCCTCCCTGGCACAGCCGATGGCAGCGCCGGGGCTGGGCTGTGCCTGCAGGGGCAGTGCCCCTGAGCTCCCCGGGCAGTGCCCAGGGGCTGGATGCCCTCTCCTGCTCTCAGTGTGTCCACACACCCACAGCACAGCTCCAAGGCAAGCTTCAGCTCCTGCCTGCTCAACCTTAGAGCCAGGGCTGGGTCCCTGCTGTCACTGCTCCTGGGGTCTCATGCTGAGAGCTTCTGGAAGCCCCAGGCTGGAAACTTCCCCAAAAGCAGAGCTCTGGAGTGACAGGAGGCTGGAGAGGTCTTGAGGAGAAGGACTTGGGGGTCTCAGTTGGTGATAAACTCAACATGAGCTGGCAGTGGGCACTGGCAGCCCAGAAGGCAACCATGTCCTGGGCTGCATCAGAGGAAGTGTGAGCAGCAGGGTGAGGGAGGGGATTGTGCCCCTCTGAGGGAGGGCA
Source organism: Colaptes auratus (assembly GCA_015227895.2). Classification (NCBI taxonomy): domain Eukaryota; kingdom Metazoa; phylum Chordata; class Aves; order Piciformes; family Picidae; genus Colaptes; species Colaptes auratus. The sequence goes on along the minus strand of JAAWVA010000037.1, from coordinate 7,293,610 downwards.
CCGTGCCCCTCTGCTCTGCTCAGACCCCACCATCAGAGCTCATCTCCCCTCCCAGTGCTGCTCCAGGAGCCACTCTGCAGCACCCAAGGGGAAAAGGAGAGCTTTGCTTTCTGTGGGCAGCTGGTTTGGGGTGGAGAGAGAGGCAGTGGGGCTCTGACTGCTGCTTCTGGCTGGAGTTGAGCGGCCTGGAGCTGGGGCTAGGTGCTTGAGTGAGATGTTTGAAAGTGAAGAGACCAAATCCACTCCTGAAGTGTCTTCATTAGTGACCTGCCTTGCTGGGGGACCTGGATTAAAGCCACCAGCTCTTGCCCAGGGTTCCCAAGCTCTTGCCCTTTATGCCACCTGTAAAGAGCAGCTGCCTGATGGCCTCTTCCTTTCCTGCTCCTTGGACCAGCAGGGCACAAAGCAGGCAGCAAACCCAGGAGAGGAAGCAAAGCATCTGACATGGTTATGGATAACCAGGGCTGCTAAATGCATTTTACAAGACCACAGTAATATAATCACAGCAGATAAGATAACCCAGGGAGAAACCACCACCTGGAATGCTAACCACCAGTCCCAGGGGAGAAGGCACAGCACAGCTCCTCTGCTCCACACACTTAATCATGGACTGCTTTGGGGTGGAAAAGGCCTCAGAGACTGAAATCCTGGGGGGTGGGAAGGGTCCTGACACCACAGCAGGGCTCAGAGGATGGAACCCTAGAGTGGCTGAGGTTGGAAGGGACCTTAGAGATCACCAACTCCAACCTCCCCAGGGATGCCTCTCACCTGGACTCAGCTGCTCAGGGCCTCATCCAGCCTGGCCTTCAGCACCTCCAGGCAGGAGGCAGCCACAGCCTCCCTGGGCAACCTGTGCCAGGCTCTCCCCACCCTCACTCTCAACAATTTCTTCCTCCTCTCCAGTCTCCATCTCCCCTCTCCCAGCTCAGAGCCCTTGCCCTGTCACTCCCAGCCACATGTGAGGTGCCAGGGACAGGAGAGCAGAAGTGTTCCAGGATTCACTTGACCTGCTGGGCTCCAGCAAGAGCTGAGCTGCACACCCCAGCTGGCTACCTGCCTGGCTAACCTTCACAGCCTCCTGTGCCACCTCCTCAGCACTGAGCTGCAGCACAGCTTGCTGGCACACTGCTGGAATCATCAGCAGGACTTCTAGGGAAGGGCAGCTATGGATCAGCCCAAACCTACACACAGGAGAGCCACAGACAGGTAGGGGTTGGAAGGGCCATGGCCATAGGTTGCTTCAACACCTCCAGGGATGGGGACTCCAGCACCTCCCTGGGCAGCCTGAGCCAAGCCCTGACCACTCTTGCAGCAAACAAATCTTACCTCCTCTCCAACCTAACCCTCCCCTGGCTCAATTTCAGGCCATTTCCTTTCATGCCATCACCTGATCCTAGGGAGAAGAGCCCAACCCCCACCTCACTGCAGCCTCTAGAGAGCCAGGAGGTCTCCCTCAGCCTCCTCTTCTCCACACTAACCACCCCCAGCTCCCTCAGCTGCTCCCTCCCAGCCCTGTTCTCCAGACCCCTCCCCAGCTCTGTTGTCCCTTTGCAGGGGAATTGCTGCACACAACCCCTGGACTCCAACCCAGCAGCACCTGAGGCTGGAGGAGCCAACAGCAGGGAGTGAGGGAAGGGATGGAAACCAAGAGCTGCCTCTCTCCAGGACTTTGCTACCTAAGGCTGTGTCTGCCTGCAGCCAGTGGACCTTTCCCAGAAGGAGATGGCACCACAGGGTGGGGGTGAGGCTTTGGCTTCAGAGCTCCCAAAACATCAGACCCCAAGATGGCCTCAGAGAACCATTTCCTAAACCTCCTTGCAAGCCACTTGTTTATCCAGAGAATGCCAACAGCCCAGGCAGGATGAATCACCCAGCAGCAAGCCAAGAGCCAAAGAAACAAAACCCTGTGGAGGAAACAAGCTGAAGTTCACATCAGGCTGCTCTGAGCATGCAAAGCTCTCCCAGCATGCAGAAGGGGGCTGGGGGAGGCTGCTGAGCTCCATGCAGAGCAGGCTCTCCAGAGCCAAGCAGCAGCAGTGGATCAGTCAGCTGCAAGGAAATTCCCTCAGCACTTGAGAAATGTGGCAGCTCCCACTCCTGGCAGCCTCAGGCCAGGGCAAGGCTTCACCCTCTGAAGATCCAGCTGAAGATCTCCAAAACAAACCAGGAGGCAGTGGGGAGGAAATGCCAGAGCTGGAGGAGCTTCCCCCCCCCATCCAAACCCCCAGTGCCCCCCAAACCCTTGGGCACAGGAACAATCCCCCAGGCCCTGCCACTGACACAAAGCATCTGCTGCACCTCAGAACCAGCACTCAGCTGCCCCTCAGAGCTTTCCAAGCCTTCACACTCTCAGCCTGCAGCAGGTTGGAAGGGAGCCTCCAAGGGCAGCTTGGCCAGAGCCCTGCAGGGACAGCTCCAGCCAGAGCAGGCTGCACAGGGACACAGCCAGGCTGGTCCTGGATGTCTCCAGGGATGGAGCCTCAACCACCTCCCTGGGCAACCTGTGCCAGTGTCTCCTCACCCTCACTGCACAGAGCTTCCAACCTAACTCTGCCCTGCTCCAGTTTCAAACCATTTCCCCTCAGCCTGTCCCCAAGGCCCTTCTGCACAGCCCCTCCCCAGCCTGCCTGCAGCTCCCCTGCAGATATTGCAATGCAGCTCTGAGGTCTCCCTGGAGCCTTCTTTTCTCCAGGTGGAACAGCCTCAACTCTTTCAGCCTGGCTTCACAGGAGGCTTCCTTGAAGCTCCTTAAGGAGACAAGGAGCCAAGATGGTCAGGCCCCATGTGCAAAGGCAGCAAAGACTCCCTCAGGAGCCCCCAGTCCAGCAGGATTTATCCAAGACTCTCTTACCAGCACATCCAGCAAGCTCCTCATGGTCTCCCTCTGCTTTCACTCCTCTTTGGCATGGCCAAAACAGCACCAAGCTGCTGGAGCCTCACCACTCCCACCAGGGCAGGATGGAAAAGGCAGGGACTTTCCTCCAGAGTCCCTGGGAATGCTGGAACCACCCCAAGGTGCTCCCACACCTTCCCAATGCCTTGCTTCAGCTCCCCAGGCAGGTGGTTAACACTTTGGCATCTGGGACAGCAAAAAGTCAGGAGGGTGGAAGATGTTGCTGAAGCAAGAGATGGAAAAGCTCCAGCATGCTCCCAGATGAGTCCAGACTGATGCCACCACCCCCAGTTCAATGCCTGCAGCTCCACCAGCTCCAGCCTCTTATTCTGGCTCCTGGGGAGGGAGAATTCCCTCCCTGAGAGGGGACTTGCCCCGCCGAGACTCCACCTCTAACACTGCCTCCAGTTCTGCTGTCCCCAGCATCAGGAGGACACAGAGCTGCTGGAGAGAGGCCAGAGGAGGCCACAAGGATGAGCCAAGAGCTGGAGCAGCTCTGCTGGGAGCACAGGCTGAGGGAGCTGGGGGTGTGCAGCCTGCAGAGGAGAAGATTCCAGGGGGACCTCAGAGCTGCCTGCCAGGACCTGAAGGGACCCTGCAGGAAGGCTGCAGAGAGGCTTCTCATGAGGGTGTCTGGAGGCAGACCAAGGGGGAATGGTTTGAAGCTGAGGCAGAGCAGGGTTAGAGTGGAGCTGAGGAAGAAGTTCTTCAGCATGAGGGTGGTGAGCCTCTGGCACAGGCTGCCCAGGGAGGCTGTGGCTGCCTCCTCCCTGCAGGTATTCAAAGCCAGGTTGGATGAGGCCTTGAGCAAGCTGGGCTGGTGGGAGGTGTCCCTGCCCATGGCAGGGAGGTTGGAACTGGATGACCTTGAAGGTGCCTTCCAACCCAAGCCACTCTGTGCCTCTCTGCACTTCCCCTGCAGCAGGGGAAGGAAGCTCATTGACCACTTACTAGAAAACACAGAAGTTGAAGAAATGCTGAAGGCCTTTTCCCGTCAAAGACATCAACCAAACTACCCCAGCCCTGCAAGCCAAGACCTGGGGACAGGACCTCTCCCTCTCCCCCTTCCCCTGGCAGCCTGTTAAGTGGCCTCCACAAGCTGATGAGCTCACATTTCTGCCTCCCTCCTCCCACAATTAACTCTGCAGGAGGCCAGGATCGATGCTGGTACAATTCACTGACCTGGCCTGCTTCAGCCACTTACAAGATCCAGGCCAACAGCTTACTGGGGACCAAGCAGACCCAGCTGGGCCAGGCCAGGCACCACACAGCCACAGACTGCACTGGGCTGCAAGGGACCCTCAGAGGTCAGCTTGGCCAAGCCCCCTGCAGGCAGCAGGGACAGCTCCAGCCAGAGCAGGCTGCACAGGGACACAGCCAGGCTGACCTTGAATGTCTCCAGGGATGGAGCCTCAACCACCTCCCTGGGCAACCTGTGCCAGTGTCTCCTCACCCTCCCTGTGCAGAGCTTCCTCCTGAGCTCCAACCTAACCCTGCCCTGCTCCAGTTCCAAACCATTGCCCTTGGTCCTGTCCCCACAGCCCCTTCTGCACAGTCCCTCCCCAGCCTGCCTGCAGCTCCCCTGCAGGTACTGCAATGCAGCTCTAAGGTCTCCCTGGAGCCTTCTCTCCTCCAGGCTGAACAGCCCCAAGCCTTTCAGCCTGCCCTCACAGGAGAGGTGCTGCAGCCCCCTGGGAAGGGCAGAGGCATTAGGGCCACCTCAGGTGTCTGGAGCAGTGGGTTGATCTTGGCCCCTGTCTGTTACCAAGCCCTCTGTGTGCTGGCAGGGAGTGAGTCACAGATTTCACCCTGTGCAGAGCTTCCAACCTAACTCCATTGCCCTTGGTCCTATCCCCACAGCCCCTTCTGAGCAGTCCCTCCCCAGCCTGCCTGGAGGTCCCCCTGCAGACACTGAAATGCAGCTCTGAGGTCTCCCCAGAACCTTCTCTTCTGCAGGCTGATGTCAGCCTGCCCTTGCAGCAGATCTGATCCCCTTGGTGGCACCAACAGGAGGAACTCCAAGCAGCTCTGCTCAGCAAACTGGATTTGGGCAACCACCTCAGTGGCTCACCTCGAAACAGCAGAGCTCCCCAGCCCCTGGAAACCCAACCCTGCAGAAATCAGAGCCCTGAGGAGCTTCAAAGCCTCCCTTTAGCCACACCAAGAAAATAAAAGCACAACTTGGGGGGGGTGTGTGTGGGAATTAACCCCTGAAGGAGAGGGCAAAGGCATTAATTTGCTGATGTATCAATTAATGAGTCAGGCAGGAAGGAGAGACAGATTAGGAAAGGAAAAGGTTTTGTTTAAACACATCTTGCCATTCAGTGACTGAAAATAAAGCAGATCCAAAAGCCACAGCAGCTGAAACCCAAAAGCTGTGCCAGGTCCTCCTGCCTGCTTCCCCAGGGCCATGTGCTGAGTGTGGAGAGCTTCAGATGGGCCACAGCTGCGTGCTGAGGAGCAGAGTGGGAGAGGGAAAGCTCTGCAGACCTGCTCCAAAGTCCTTTCCGAGGGAACATCTGCTCTGGTTGGCAACATGGAGACAATTCAGCTTGGAGAAGAGAAGAGAAGGCTGCAGGGAGACCTCAGAGCAGCCTTCCAGGATCTGAAGGGGCTCCAGGAGAGCCGGGGAGGGACTTTGGACAAGGGCTGGGAGAGACAGGATGAGGAACAATGGCTTTGAGCTGGGAGAGGGGAGATTGAGAGTGGAGATGAGGAAGAAATTGTTGAGAGTGAGAGTGGGGAGAGCCTGGCACAGGTTGCCCAGGGAGGCTGTGGATGTTCCAAGCCTGGAGGTGCTCAAGGCCAGGCTGGATGAGGCCTTGAGCAGCCTGGGCTGGTGGAGGTGTCCCCGCCTGTGGCAGGGGGCTTGGAACTGGCTGAGCTTTGAGGTCCCTTCCAACCCATTCTGTGATTCTATCACTAAACAAGGCCTGCAGGGAACTGCTGAACTGGTCCTGAGAGAGAAGCCACCCCCAAAGCACCCAGCTCAGGAGGTGCTGGACATATTTAAGGGTGGTCCCTTCCATCTCCTCCTTTCCCTACCTCCACAAGACAACACCCAGAAATGACCATCCCCCCAATCCCCATCCTCCCCCCCCCCAGAGCCAGCAGGAGCCAGGTACTCACCTGAGGAAAATCACCATTTTTTGGTAAGAAGTCAGTAGGGTCCACAGCTGCATAGTTTGTGTCCAAGAAATGTGGTGTGCTGAGGGGGGTCGTGTAAAAATCGGGAGGGGGATTCAAATATTGCCTGAAAGGGAATGGGAACAGCAGTTACTGAGGGCCTGCCAGTGCTGAGGGCTCCTCAGGAGGCTTCCCACTCCAGGTTCACACTGCAACCCCCAGGATGCTGCCCTGCCTGCTGGATGTGGGGCAGGCTGTGGATGTGGTCTGCCTGGGCTTCAGCAAGGCCTCTGACACCGTCCCCCACAGCCAGCTCCTGGCCAAGCTGTCAGCCCCTGGCTTGGGCAGCAGCACTCTGAGCTGGGTGAGGAACTGGCTGCAGGCTGAGCCCAGGGAGTGGTGGTGAATGGTGCCACAGCCAGCTGGCAGCCAGGCACCAGTGCTGTGCCCCAGGGATCAGTGCTGGGCCCCAGCCTCTTCAACATCTTTATTGATGGTCTGGAGGAGGGCATGGAGTCCATCAGCAGGAAATTTGCAGATGACACCAAGCTGGGGGCAGGAGTTGATCTGCTGGAGAGTAGAGAGGCTTTGCAGAGGGAGCTCAACAGGCTGCACAGATGGGCAGAGGCCAAGGGCAGGAGATTGAACACATCCAAGTGCCAGGGGCTGCACATTGGCCACAGCAACCCCAGGCAGTGCTACAGGCTGGGGGCAGAGTGGCTGAGAGCAGCCATCACCCTGCACACAGCCCTGACAGGGAGGTTTGCTGCTGACAGAGCTCAGCTTGAAGCCAGATCAGAGTGGAAGGGGTAGGGACATTCAGCCTTAGACAGACCTCTCAGCCCAGACAGCTGAAGGATGGATGGAACCCAGCAGAGCCAGCCACAGAGCTCAGCTACAGAGGGAACACCAGCAAAGGGCTCCTGATGGCTGCCTCCTGGACAGGACACATCCCAGGGCTTCCTCCTGCTCCCTCCCCCCCCAGCTCCTGCTTCCTGTGGCTGGGCAGGAACTGCAAAAGGGCAGAAAAATCAGGGGGCTTTAGGTTGGATGTCAGGAAAAGTGATTTACTCCATCATGGGGACTTCTGGGCACCAAATGGGGGTGGTGGTGGTGGAGCAGGATGGGCATGGAGGAGGTGGGCAGGATGGGCATGGAGGAGGTGGGCAGGATGGGCATGGAGGAGGTTGCCATGCTCCTCACTCCTTGCCTTCTGAGCTGGGGAAGGCTCTGATCTTCTCCCTAGGATCAGGTGATACAGTAAGAGGGAATGGCCTGAAATTGTGCCAGGGGAGGGTTAGGTTGGAGATGAGGAACAGTTTTCTTTGCTGCCAGAGTGGTCAGGGCTTGGCACAGGCTGCCCAGGGAGGTGCTGGAGTCCCCATCCCTGGAGGGGGTCAAGAACTCTGTGGCCGTGGCCCTTGGGGCCGTGGCGGGGTCGGCTCGAAGGCTGGACTGGGTGATCTCAGGAGGCCTTTTCCAACCTAAACAATCCTCTGATTCCTTTCCTCCTTGCAGGAGCAGCCTGTGGTGCCCAGCTGAGTGTCTCCTGGTTCTGCTGCTCCACAGGCAGGCTCCTTCCCAGTCCTGCAGGGCTGAGGAATGTGCTTCGCAATCCTTCCCGTCAGGGCCCCGCTCTGCCTGCTTGGGCAATCACCACGTTTGCAACCACTCAAACCTTTCACCCACTCAAAACCTTTCACCCCAGCTGCCTGGGCTTCCTCTTGTGGCAAGATGAATGCTCTTCAGAATGCCAGAGCTCCAGAACCCACAGCCACCAGCTTCAAGTGTGGGGAGAGGGAGGGAGGAGAACCAGAACTCCAAAGGCAGCCCTGCCCAGGGGAAGGGCTCTGCTGCCAAGGGGCTGCTGGGCAACCAAGATGCCCTGTGTGGCCAGCAGCTCCTTGGTGACCCTGTCCAACATCCACATGAGCTTTTAGCTGCATACACAGTTACCTCCTGCTGCTAAAGACATTATGCCTGCTCTTTTTGTTTTTCCTATCCTTAAAGAGAACAGCCTCAACAAAAGAGGCTGCCCTCCTCTTCTCCCCTCTTCTCCTTCTTCTCAAGGATAGCCTCAGAGAGGAAGAGCTCTCTCCTCTCTCTTCTTTTCTCCTTCTCAAGGATAGCCTCAGAGAGGAAGAGCTCTCTCCTCTCCCTCCTTTTCTCCTTCTTCTCAAGGATAGCCTCAGAGAGGAAGAGCTCTCTCCTCTCTCCCCTTTTCTCCTTCTTCTCAAGGATAGCCTCAGAGAGGAAGAGCTCTCTCCTCTCTCCCTTCTCCTTCTTCTCAAGGATAGCCTCAGAGAGGAAGAGCTCTCTCTCTCCCTCCTTTTCTCCTTCTTCTCAAGGATAGCCTCAGAAGGAAGAGCTCTCTCCTCTCTCCCCTTTTCTCCTTCTTCTCAAGGATAGCCTCAGAGAGGAAGAGCTCTCTCCTCTCTCCCTTCTCCTTCTTCTCAAGGATAGCCTCAGAAAGGAAGAGCTCTCTCCTCTCCCTCCTTTTCTCCTTCTTCTCAAGGATAGCCTCAGAAAGGAAGAGCTCTCTCCTCTCTCCCCTTTTCTCCTTCTTCTCAAGGATAGCCTCAGAAAGGAAGAGCTCTCTCCTCTCTCCCCTTTTCTCCTTCTTCTCAAGGATAGCCTCAGAGAGGAAGAGCTCTCTCCTCTCTCCCTTCTCCTTCTTCTCAAGGATAGCCTCAGAGAGGAAGAGCTCTCTCCTCTCTCCCTTCTCCTTCTTCTCAAGGATAGCCTCAGAAAGGAAGAGCTCTCTCCTCTCCCTCCTTTTCTCCTTCTTCTCAAGGATAGCCTCAGAAAGGAAGAGCTCTCTCCTCTTTCCCCCTTTTCTCCTTCAAGGGTAACAGCTTCAAAAAGAAAGAGCTCTCTCCTCTCTCTCCTTTTCTCCTTCAAGGGTAACAGCATCAAAAAGGAAGAGCTCCCTCCCCTTTTCTCCTTCTTTTTAAAGATAACAGCCTCAGAAAGGAAGAGCTCCCTCCTGTTTTCCCCTTTTCTCCTTCTTTCTCAAGAGTAAAAGCCTCAAAAAAGGGAGAGCTCTCTCCTCTTTCCCCCTTTTCTCCTTCTTCTCAAGGATAGCCTCAGAAAGGAAAAGCTGCCTCCTGTTTTTCCCTTTTCTCCTCCTTTCTCAAGAGTAAAAGCCTCAAAAAAGGGAGAGCTCTCTCCTCTTTCCCCCTTTTCCCCTTCTTTCCAAGGACAGCAGCCTCAAACAGGAAGAGCTCCCTCCTCTTTCCCCCCTTCCCTTCTTTTCAAAGCTCACAAGGGGATCTTCTTGATGCTTATAAAGAGCTGCAGGGTGGGGGGCAAGAAGAAGGTGCCCAGGCTCCTTTCAGTGGTGTCCTGTGATAGGACAAGAGGCAATGGATCCAAACGGGAGCCCAGGAGGATCCACTTCAACATGAGGAAAAACTTTGGTGTGAGGCTGCAGGAGGCCCGGAGCAGGCTGCCCAGAGAGGTTCTGCAGTCTCCTTCTCTGCAGACTTTTCAAGCCCCACCTGGATGTGTTCCTCTGGGACCTGCCCTGGGTGACTCTGCTCTGGCAGGGGGGTTGGACTGGATGATCTCCAGAGGTCCCTTCCAACCCCTCCCATTCTCTGATTCTGTGGTAAGAGCCTCAAAGAAGGAAGAGCTCCTCCCCTCTTCTGCCTTTCCTCCCGGGCAGCGCTGTCACTTTGACCTCCTGCAGATGCAGCAGGACAGGGACCCGACCCCATGGGAGCACCATGGAAAACAGGAGCTGGCTCTGACAAGCCAGCTGCTGACTCCTGGCTCCTCCTGATCTGGCCAGGCATGTTCCAATCTGTGCAGAAATCCTGGGAATGCTGCATCTGCACACGGGGAGAGGCCTCTTCCCATGCCTCTCGGGCTGCAAGCGCTGCGCTCTCGCCGCCTCCCTCGAACCAGGGCAGAGCTTGGCCACCACTACAGCAACTTAACCAGGGCAGGGAAAAACTCTCCTCACCAGAGCAGTGAGCAGCAGCTTCTCTTTCACCAGCTCCTCATGCTCTGCACCAGTGAAGGTGACAGGAAGGAGACTAAGGACAGCCCCCAACCTCCCTGGCCTCAGCTGCTGCAGAATGCTCAGCTCTGGTTGTGTTATTTTCATAGCCTCACAGGATGGGTTGGGCTGGAAGGCACCTGAAAGATCATCCAGTTCCAGCCACCCCCCCTTGTCGTGGGCAGGGACACCTCCCCCTAGATCAGGTTGCTCAAGGCCCAACAGCCCAGCTGGAGCTCACAATCCACCACTGCTGCTCAGCCACTGCCACTAAACCACAGCCCTCAGCACCACAGCCCTGCAGCTCTGAAAGCCCTCCAGGGGGGGTGACTCCAGCACCTCCCTGGGCAGCCTCTGCCAGTGCCTGAGAGCCCTTGCTGGGAAGAGATTTTTCCTGATCTCCAACCTGCACCTCCCCTGGCACAACCTGAGGCTGTTTCCTCTTGCCCTGGCCCTTGTTGCAGGTGAGAGCCCAGCAAGGGATTATCATAGAGTCATGGAATGGGTTGGAAGGGACCTTAAAGATCATCCAGCTCCAACCCCCCCTGCCATGGGCAGGGACACCTCCCACCAGCCCAGCTTGCTCAGGGCCTCATCCAGCCTGGCCTGGAGCACCTCCAGGGAGGAGGACATCCACAGCCTCCCTGGGCAGCCTGTGCCAGGCTCTCCTTACCCTCAACAATTTCTTCCTCATCTCCAGTCTCAGTCTCCCCTCTCCCAGCTCAAAGCCATTGTCCTCCATCCTGGCACTCCCAGCCCTTGCCACAAGTTCCTCCCCAAGTCTCCTTGAAGCCCTTTCAGATGCTGGAAGGCTGCTCTGAGGTCTCCCTGGAGCCTTCTCTTCTCCAGGCTGCACAGCCCCACCTCTCCAACCAGTTCCAACCCTCCCTGCCATGGGCAGGGACACCTCCCCCTAGATCAGGTTGCTGAAGGCCCAACAGCCCAACTGGAGTGACCCAGAATTGCCTGGAGCAAGGAACATCTTGGAAGCCACAGCACAAAGGGAGCCCAGCTCAGCCTCAGCCCTGAGCTGAGCTCCAGCTCCTCCCTGCAGGTCACCTGCAGCTCCCTCCCTCTGCTCTCCCAGAAGCTTTGAACAGACTGTTTACATTTGTTTTCTTCAGGTGAAGAGAAGCTGAAAGCCAAAGGAGGGGGAAGCTTTGCTTTGCTTTCACAGAAATTCCCTAGCATGGAGAAGTTAAGTCCTGAAAAGAGAACAGGAAAAACCTGCTCCAGGACAAAGCAGCTGCTATGAGGATGAGCCAGGGCCAAACACAGCCACTGGCAAATGAGGTTTCTTCTGCCCAGGCTTTAAAGCTCACCTTGCACTCACTCCACTGCCAGCTGCATGTTTCTGCTTTACAACATTCTTCCATCTCCCATCCCTCAACCAGGAGAGGAGGGAAGGAGAGGGAGGAAAGGAGAGGGAGGAAAGGAGAGGGAGGAAAGGAGAGGAGAAAGGAGAGGAGGAAAGGAGAGGAGGAAAGGAGAGGGAGGAGGAAAGGAGAGGGAGGAAAGGAGAGGGAGGAAAGGAGAGGGAGGAAAGGAGAGGGAGGAAGGAGAGGGAGGAAGGAGAGGGAGGAAAGGAGGAGGAGGAAAGGAGAGGGAGGAAAGGGAGGAGGGAGAGGAGGAAAGGAGAGGGAGGGGAGAGGGAGGAGAAAGGAGAGGGGAGAGGGAGGAAAGGAGAGGAGAAGAAAGGAGAGGGAGGAAAGGAGAGGAGGAAAGGAGAGGGAGGAAAGGAGAGAGGGAGGGAGAGGAAAGGGAGGGAGGGGGGAGGGAGGAGGAAAGGGGAGGGAGGAAGAGAGGGAGGAGGGAGGAGAGGGAGGAAAGGAGAGGAGGAGGAGAGGGAGGGAAAGGAGAGGGGAAAGGAGAGGGAGGAAAGGGAGAGGAGAGGAAAGAGGGGAGGAAAGGAGAGGGGAAGGAGAAGGAGGAAAGGAGAGGAGGGAAGGAGAGGGAGGAAAGGAGAGGGAGGAAAGGAGAGGGAGGAAAGGAGAGGGAGGAAAGGAGAGGGAAAAAGGAGGAAAGGAGAGGAAAGGAAAGGAGAGGGAGGAAAGGAGAGGGAGGAAAGGAGAGGGAGAAAGGAGAGGGAGGAAAGGAGAGGAGGAAGGAGAGGAAGGAGGAGAGGGAGGAAAGGAGAGGGAGAAAGGAGAGGAGGAAAGAGAGGGAGGAAAGGAGAGGGAGGAAAGGAGAGGGAGGAAAGGAGAGGGAGGAAAGGAGAGGGAGGAAAGGAGAGGGAGGAAAGGAGGAGGAGAGGAGGAAAGGAGAGGGAGGAAAGGAGAGGGAGGAAAGGAGAGGGAGGAAAGGAGAGGAGAAGGAGAGGGAGAAAGGAGAGGAGGAAAGGAGAGGGAGGAAGGGCCCCAATCCCCCCACAACACAGCCCCCAGCACAAGAGATAAACACAATCTAATCCTGTGGCTCAATACAGCAAAACAGAAATTCTGTTACAGCTCTCCTGAGGATTCAGCCAAGTGGCATTTACAGGAATCATGCTCCAGCAGTACCCTCAGCTTCCAACCCGAGCCAGCTCAGAGCACAGGCACTGAATCACTGAATGGGCTGGCTTGGAAGGGACCTCGAAGCTCAGCCAGCCCCCTGCCATGGGCAGGGACACCTCCCCCCAGCCCAGCTTGCTCAGGGCCTCATCCAGCCTGGCCTTCAACACCTCCAGGCAGGAGGCAGCCACAGCCTCCCTGGGCAGCCTGTGCCAGTGTCTCCCCACCTTCACTCTCAACAAGCTCTTCCTCATCTCTAGTCTCAGTCTGCCCTCTTCCAGCTCAGAGTAGTCCCTCACCCTGTCACTCCCCACAAGTTCCTCCCCAGCTTTCCTGGAGCCCTTCAGGTACTGGAAGGCTGCTCTGAGGACTCCCTGGAGCCTCCTCCTCTCCCCAACTCTTCCAGCCTGTCCCCACAGGAGAGGTTCTCCAGCCCTCTACTCATCTTTGGGGCCTCTCCAGCCCCACTCCAACAGTTTGATGTCCTTCCCCCATAAATCTTCAACCCAGTACCTATGAGACCTTTCTCCCTGCCTTCACCATCTGGCTCAAAACAACCTTGTGGAGGTGACCACCCCAAAACACCCTTCTCCTTTTGCCTTCCCACCTCCCTGAACAACCTCCAACACCACCAGGAAGCCTTTTGGGCTTCAGCAGGCACCAATGCAACCCTGCAAAGAGAGCTTGGAGCTGACAGGATGGCTTTGTTCAGCCGGACTGAGGTGGTTTTAGGACCTCCCTTCGGCTAAACCAAGGCTGTTCCTTCCCACTGGCAGCCCCCAGGTTTACCAGAAAGCAAAGTTTGTCTCTGGTTTGTTGGTTGGTCTGATTTCCTTCAAGCTTTTTGCTGCCTTTTTGGTTTGCTCTGTTTGGTTGCCCCCAGGATGCAGCAGTTGCTGCTGTGCCACCAGCTGAGCGTGATGCAATGTTTTTTCCCCCAGCAGGAAAACAAACAAGGGAAGCAGCAAAGGAGCAGCTGAACCACAGGGTGTGCAAGAGCAGGAAGGAATCAGAGGAAGGAGAAGGGCACTCACTGGTTTTCACTGGGGAAAAGAGGAGGCTGGGAAGGTGGCAGGGTAGCAGCTACTCCACGAGTCGGCAGCCAGCATGGAACTCTGAAAGGAGAAAGCAGAAAGAGTCAGAGGTCTGCCACAGCTGCCTGCAGCCACACAGCCCAGGCCAGCCTCAGCACCTCTCTCCCCTTGGTGCCTCCATAAGGAGGAGAAGTGGCTCTTCAAGGGTCCCAGAGGACAAATCACAGAGCCACAGAATGGGAGGGGTTGGAAGAGACCTCCAGAGATCGTTGAGTCCAACCCCCCCTGGCCAAAGCAGCAGCCCCCAGGGCAGGGCACACAGGGACACATCCAGGTGGGGCTTGGAAGCCTCCAGAGAAGGAGGTTCCACAACCTCTCTGGGCAGCCTGCTCCAGGCCTCCAGCAGCCTCACATCAAAGACATTTCTCATGTTGAGGTGGAATCTCCTGGGTTCCAGCTGGTACCCACTGCTCCTTGTCCTATCCCTGGGCACCACCAAACAGAGCCTGGCACCTTCTTGCCCCCACCCCTCAGATATTGAGAGACATTGATCAGATCCTCTCTCAGCCTTCTCCTCTCCAGACTAACCACCCCTAGGGCTCTCAGCAGAGATGTTCCAGGCCCTTCATCATCCTCATAGCCTCCATTGGACTCTCTCCAGCAGGTCTCTGTCCCCCTTGAACTGGGGAGCCCCAAACTGGGCACAGTATTCCAAGCGTGGTCTCAGCAGGGCAGAGCAGAGGGAGAGGAGAACCTCCCTAGAGCTGCTGGCCACACTCTCCTTGCTGCACCCCAGCTTCTGACCCTATCTTCCTGTCCTCAGAAGCCCAAGAGGGTCACTCCCCTTGGCCAGCCCTTTGATCTCAGCCTCTGCAGGCAGGAAGCACCACTACAGTGAACCTGAAATGTGCCTGTGGGGGTCAGCACCCCAAAACATCCTTCTCCTTTTGTCCTCCCCACCTTCCTGCACAAGCTCCACCACCAACAGGAAGCTCTCAGCTCGGCCTGCCCTGTGCAAGCATGCAAGCAGCTCAGGATCTCATTACTCAGGTACAGGTCACTCTTCCTGCTGGCCTTTCCTGTGGCCAAAGCAAGGATACCTCGGGCCTGAATCACAGTGGAACAGCCTCTTTGGAACCTCTCTAAGCCCTGCAAGCAGGCAAAACTCAACCAAGAGCCACAAAGAGAAAGCTGCAGGAACTTGTCAGCTGCTCTCCCCAACCTTGGGCAGTTTGAGGACTCAGCCTGGCAGGGTGCTGGGCTGGGCCAGCTCTCTTTGACCAGGCTGTGACCTGGAAAGCTTGGACCAGATGACCCTTGAGGCCCCTTCCAAGCTGTCTCTCTGTGATTCTGGGTAGGGGTTTGCTTGGAGAACAAATGCACCAGGGACTTGGTCAAGGCCAAACAGAGCCCTGCTCACCTCTGCCACCCTCCAAAGGGGCACAGCTGGCCCCAGCAAGAGGAGCTTTGCAGCTGGGTAAACCCTTCCCAAGCAGCCTGGCACCATCCAGCTCGGGCACAGGCACTGCTTCAAACACAGCCTTGCTCTCCTCCTCCCACTTCAAAAGGCAGCAGCCAGAGCCACCTCAGCCCTCCAGCACTCCCAAGCAATGCTTCATGGCCCTGGACAGCTGCCTGGGAAAGTCTGGCTGCCAGCTCCTGTCCCACACACAGGGACTCCCCAGGCTGTGCCACTGTGGTGGGTTTAGGCTATGCCTTAAAGAAAAAAAGATCTTTTCACAGCTCTTGAGCAGAAAAGGAGTAAAATGCAAACAAATCATTACTGGGTGTGAAAAGGGAACCAAAGATCATCCTAAACAATCCCACTGGAGGGAGATCTACCAGAAGATTGGTTGTGTCAAAACAATTCTCCCTTCTCTCCTTGCTGCTTCGCTCCGGAGGGATCCTAACTCCCTTCTGCTTGACCCTTGGCTGCATTGTTCTGGCATTAACTTCTCTCTGCTCTTTTCTCCCTTTTGTACAGGGGGTGGGGGTGTGTGGGTAGGTCTTTGACCAGGGGAGGGGTCCTCATGCTCTTTATTAACTGTCAACACTGCAAATAATTTGCACACATTGACTGCATTCCATGGCAGGTTGGAGCTCTGCCTGTAAATGCAGCTCTCCTTTGCTTCCACCTGGGCTGGGCTGGCAAAGGTAAATGTTAGGGAAGGGGAGGGGGGGGGGAATTTCAACCCACCACAGCCAGGGCTGCAGTGCTCGGCCCCGAGGGGCCGCCCGGGGGGGCCTCGGCCCAGCCCTCACCTCCATGGCTGGCACGGCGAGCTGGGAGCGGAGCCCGGGCATGCTGTAGAGGGTGCTGCCAGGCTGCTGGTGCTGGTGCTGGGGGTAGTTCTGCCCCCCCTCCATGGCAGGGTGTGCTGAGGGCATCAGCCTGCGTCCTGCTGCTGCATGAAGTCCTCAGGGCGGGGGGGGGACAAGAGGCTGGAGCAGCGCTGGAAGGTTCTTTATCTGTGCTCTTCACCCTGCACCATGTCCTGGAGCGGGGGGGAGGGGAAACAAACAAAAACAAAGCAGATTTACCTTCTGTGGAAGGGGAGGGGGAGAGGAAGGAAAAAAAAAACCCAACCAAAGGCAGCTGAGGGGGCAGTAAAGAGAGCTCAGCCTGCTCCGAAATGCCTGCTGCCCCTCCACAAAAGAGAGGATTTTACCGGGAAATAGGCTTCTCAAATATCACCACACCTGGAGCTCCCCCAGAGCCCGGGATTGAAGCACAGCTCCTCCTGCCTCACTGCCAGCGCCCTGCAGAGCACCAGCAGCAGCTGCCAGGGCTGCAGCCGCCTTGGAGAGGAGCGTTAGCCGCTTGGCTAACACCACGGAGAGTGGTAGGGGGTGGAAGGGATCTCCAGAGATCGCCTCTGAGAGCTGGAGCTGCTCAGCCTGGAGAAGGCTGCAGGGAGACCTCAGAGCAGCCTTCCAGGACCTGAAGTGGCTCCAGGAGAGCTGGGGAGGGACTTTGGACAAGGGCTGGGAGAGACAGGATGAAGGGGAATGGCTTTGAGCTGGGAGAGGGGAGATTGAGACTGGAGATGAGGAAGAAATCCTTTAGAGTGAGGGTGGGGAGAGCCTGGCACAGGCTGCCCAGGGAGGCTGTGGCTGCCCCCTGCCTGGAGGTGTCCCAGGCCAGGCTGGATGAGGCCTCGAGCAAGCTGTGCTGGTGGGAGGTGTCCCTGCCCATGGCAGGGGGGTTGGAGCTGGATGATCTTCGAGGTCCCTTCCAACCCAACCCATTCCATGAGTCTCTGAGAGGCTGACACCAGCCCCCCTGGTGAGAAGTCACCTGGCTAAGGCCCCAGGTTCAGAGGACTTTTGGGTGAAGATCAGAGCCTGATGATTCCTCTGCTCCTCTAAGGAACTGTGGGCACACAAAAGCCTTCCCAAGACTCAGGCTTCCAGCCTGAATGAAATCATCAGCCCCAGGCCAAGCACTCTGTGGTTCCCCTCTCTTATTTGAGCCCAGGAGGGAGCAGTGCCTGGGATGGCCCAGGGCTGACATCAGCTCCCAAGGCTGTGCTGGATGAAAGCTGTGGCTCATCAGGGTGGGGCTGTGGAGCAGAAGGCAACTTCCCCACGAGCAAGTGGCCAGCAGTGGGCACAGAGAGGCTGAGCTTCGCTTTCCCACGGCCTGGAGAGCTGTGGGGAGGCGAAAGAGACGAAGGGCCCAGGACGCAGGAGCTGTCCCGAGGGGAAGCACAACACAGCCGCTGGTGACAGCTGGCACAAGGCTGCTCTGACCTGGCAGAGAATGGCTTCAGCTGGAAGGGACCTCGGGGACCATCTACTCCACACCCCCCCCCGAATGGTTTGGGTTGGAAGGAACCTTGAAGATCCTCCAGTTCCAAGCCCCCTGCCATGGGCAGGGACCCCTCCCACCAGCCCAGGCTGCTCAGGGCCTCATCCAGCCTGGCCCTGAACACCTCCAGGGAAGGGACAACCACAGCCTCCCTGGGCAGCCTGTGCCAGGCTCTCCCCACCCTCACTCTCAACAATTTCTTCCTCATCTCCAGTCTCAGTCTCCCCCCAATTCAGGGATCAAACCCACCCAACCCACCAGAAAGAGGCAGAACCATCCCAAAGCTCCAATCAAATCACTGGATTGGATTTTTTTTCCATCTCCCTGCTCCAAAGCCTCTAGAATCACAACAAAAATCATCTCAAATCCCAGCCTGTAGAAGCTGCTGAGATAACAACCCAGAGGGCTTACACCTGAGAGTGCCTACAGCCCAGCAGAGAAGTTCCCAGACTCACCAAAGCCAAGGTCCCCTGCTACCAGCAGCTCTCTTCAAGGAGAGGAAGGCTCAAGAGGAGCAGAGCAGCCCCTGGTACAAGCTGGGACAGAGCATCTAGGAGCCCCAAAACCCTAAGAAGCTTCCAAACTTCCACACCTTCAGCCTTTTTTTCCTTCTGCCCAGTGGTGCTAAGAGCAAATTGACCTCCTGGGCACGCAGGCAGGGATGACACAGCCCTGGACACAGCCCTGCTTGCTCCTTGGTGGCTCAGCAGCCCCAGGTTCAGCACTCAAAGTGGTTCCCTGTGTGCTCAGCAGCCTGATGGTAGCAGAAGTTCTTCTGATGAAGCTACAGGAACAGTTTCAATCTGACTGAGTTTACTCAGGGCTTTGCTACCCAGCCCAGGAGCAGCCTCAGGCTGGAATTCCTGCACAATTCATCACACCCAGAGGCTACAGAGCACAAATTCCACCTTCTACCAGCTTGAGCTCCTCAGAAGCCTATGGGATGAGCCCTGCAGGAGCCAGGTTCTGATTTGAACAACATCATGAGGTGCTCTGGGAGGTGTGGGCCAGGGCTTGGCTGTTCATGGGGATCTGCCAGCAGCAGAGGTGAGGACAACCCTTTGGAGCCACTGGAGCTGTGAGCACTTCCTCCAGCAGTGCCTCAGCCTTTGCTGGTGCATTTTAAAGTGCCTCCATGAAAGGGAGACAAGCAGGGAAGCAAGAGGCAGGCACCCCCCAGCCAGAGCTCAGCCTCTCACCACTCACTGGATAATGCCCCAAAGATCTCAGCAACCCGATCCAGTTCCTTCTCCTGCTGCAGGCTGGCTCCCACCCACACCCAGGGAGCAGGAAGGGAGTGCCAAGCCTCCTGCCCCTGCCCCAGCCCCACTCCACCCACTGCTGCCAGTGAACAGCAGCAGGGCACCCAGGGGAGGCAATTCTGCAGAACTCAGCTGAAGTCACTGAGCACAAAGCAATGGGAGCCTGGCCTGGGGAACTCTGAAAAGCCACTTTTAGGACCAGAGAACTGTCAGGGCTGGAAGGGACCTCAAGGCTCAGCCAGCTCCAAACCCCTGCCATGGGCAGGGACACCTCACACCACAGCAGCTTGCTCACAGCCACAGCCAGCCTGGCTGCAAACACCTCCAGGCAGGAGGCTTCCACCACCTCCCTGGGCAACCTGTGCCAGGCTCTCACCACCCTCCTGGGGAAGAACTTCTTCCTCACATCCAATCTGAATCTACCACCACCCCCAGTCCTGTCACTCCCTGACAACCTCAAAAGTCCCTCCCCAGCTTTCTTGTAGCCCCCACTCTTGTACCTCAGGAGCCAAGCTAGCTTCAAGTTCCTCTTTCCTGCTTCTCCTTGCCATGGTTCTGGACAGTTTAGACTGAGGGATGAGAAGAGGATTGGCACAGGCTGCCCAGGGAGGTGGTGGAGTCCCCATCCCTGGAAGGTGTGCAAGAAACCTGTGGGCATGGCACCTGGGACCATGGTTTGATGGCCATGGTGGGGTTGGGTTGATGGTTGGACTCCAGGATCTTAGAGGGCTTTGGCAACCCAAAGAATTCCGACTCTATGAATCAGAGCCTCCGCTGCTGCCACCCACAGTGACTCACTCGGAGACATAGGAAAACCAAGGGAGGGAAGCAAGGATCTACCCTCCTGAAACCCCACCTCCACCACTGCCTCCACTTCTGGTGTCCCCAGCATGAGAAGGACACAGAGCTGCTGGAGAGAGGCCAGAGGAGGCCACAAGGATGAGCCAAGGGCTGGAGCAGCTCTGCGGTGAGCACAGGCTGAGGGAGCTGGGGGTGCTCAGCCTGCAGAGGAGAAGGCTCCAGGGAGACCTCAGAGCTACCTGCCAGTACCTGAAGGCATCCTGCAGGAAGGCTGCAGAGGGACTTCTCATGAGGGTGTCTGAGCCAGGGGAATGGTTTGAAGCTGAGGCAGAGCAGGGTTAGACTGGAGCTGAGGAAGTTCTGGAGTTGAGAGTGGTGAGACTCTGGCACAGGCTGCCCAGGGAGGCTGTGGCTGCCTCCTGCCTGGAAGGTGTTCAAGGCCAGGTTGGATGAGGCCTGGGGCAACCAAGTCTAGCTGAGAGGTGTCCCTGCCCATGGCTGTGGGGTTGGAGCAGATGACCTCTGAGGTTCCTTCCAACCTGAGCCCTTCTGGGATTCTGTGACCCAGGCATGGTGCCTGGAGCTACCAGGAGGCTGAATCCTTCTTGGAACAGGAGCAAGCAGGCAGAAGTCAGTGCCTGAGCACAACACCCAACCCTGAAGAGGCATCCAACCTTTTCCCTGTGGGTGAGGCAAATCATGAAAGGCAAAACCATTTTTTTTTGCTTCTCTCCACTGCCTGCAGCTTCACTTCCAGCAGGCAAATCCAGCTCTTTGCAGAGCAAATTCAGCACTGCTGGAAAGGGAATTCCAAGTCCATTTAGGAAGGACTCAAAAGCAGAAGCTAAGGAAGAAGCAGAGAATGCTGTGGGTGACTCACTCCAGCTCTCCACTGCTCCTAACTGGAGAATTTATAGCCAAAAGGCAAAGGATCCAAAGTTTGTTCCTCACCAGGAACTGCCTTAGGAGAGCCTGATCCTGACTGGATGCACTTCAGAGAACTGTTCTGGTTGGAACAGCCCTTTAAGACCAACCAGTGACCTTCAAGATCATCCAGTCCAACCATCTCTAACTTGACCAAGGCTGGTGCTAAACCATGGCCCTCAGCACCACATCTCTGAGGCTTTTCAACCCCCTCCAGGGATGGGGATTCAAACCCCACCCCTCCCCCCTCCTTGTGCAGCCTGCTCCAGTCTTTGAGAACCCTTGCAGTGAAGAGAGTTTCTACTAATGTTCCACCTAAAGCTCCCCTGGTGCCACCTGAGGCCACTTGCTCTTGTCTTAAACCTGACCCCTCATTCACTTCCCCGTTTCAAACCAGAGGAGGGCAGAAGGGCTCCATGCAACAGGAGTTTGGTGCAGACAACTTCAAAGCAGCCTCTGAGGGAGCTACAGAACAGAGGGCAGAAAATTCTGACCCTAGGCAGATGAGGAACAAGGAATCTTAAGAATCATTAAGGTTGGAAAAGCCTTCCAAGATCATCCAGTCCAACCCAAGCCCACCATGGCCCCAGGTGCCATGGCCACAGGGGTCTGGAACACCTCCAGGGATGGGGACTCCACCACCTCCCTGGGCATCCTCTGCCAAGCCCTGACCACTCTGGCAGCAAAGAAATTGTTCCTTATCTCCAACCTAAACCTCTCCTGGCACAATTCCAGGCCATTTCCTCTCTTTCTGTCACCTGAGCCTAGGCAGAAGTGACCAACTCCCACTTCAGGGCAGCCTCCTCTCAGGGAGCTGCAGAGAGCAATGAGGTCTCCCCTCAGCCTCCCCTTCTCCAGGCTTAACACCCCCAGCTCCCTCAGCTGCTCCTCCCCAGCCCTGTTCTCCAGGCCTCCTTTCAGGCAGAGGTTTCAGCACTTTCTAGACCTTTGCAGCACCTGCTTGGCCCTTGGTGTGTCTGCAGCAGCAGGCAGCAACCCAAGCCTGCCATGCCCTCTAACCCAGGGCAGTAACAGGGCACAGAGGCTAAGACCAATTTAAGCCACTCATTATCTGTGATGAAAACAGAACCACTTCAGGACACCCCAAGCTAAGCACTTTAAGCCACCTTGATCTCCTGAAGGCTCTGGGCAGGGAAGGATGAGCTCAGGAACATTTGCTCTGCACAGAGCTGGAGCTGTGTGGGCACAGCTCTGCCAGGCTCAGCACAGGGCAGGAAACTGGGCAGAGCCTGCTGCCTGCTCAGGCTCTGCACAGGACTGAAGAGAGAAAGGAGCTCCCTGACAGATTAACTGCTGCAATTAGGTCTTCTGTAGGCAAAGGGAAGAAGAATTGAGCCTGTTCCAAAGCTTCCTGCCAAGATCTCTTGCAAGATAAATGGTGGTGAAGGCAAAGAGCAAGCTTGGCCTCCAGAGCCCAGAGTGAAAGGAAGAGCTTCAACCCTTCCCTGCTGGCTTCTCTCACTGGAAGTGCAGATCAGACAGGAATGAAAATAATCAACGGCAGCTTTCTGGAGGGAGAAGTTCTCTTGACAAGAAAATAGCAACTGTCCCATGCAGGGAGGCTTGAAGTCAGTCAGGCAAATTTGAACTGGAGTGTAACAGGGGCCAGGAAAAAAACCTGGAAGCTGAAAACCAACACACTCTGGGACAGGTCAGGGTGCCAGGGCTGTAGCTGCACAGGAAGAGGAGATCCTGCTCTGGCAGGAGGGTTGGACTTGATGGTCTCCAGAGGTCCCTTCCAACCCCTGACACTCTGTGATTCCTTTGTGACCTTCCCTAGGTGACCCTGCCCTGGCAGGGGGGTTAGAGATGATCTCCAGAGGTCCCTTCCAACCCCTGACACTCTGTGATTCCTTTGTGACCTTCCCTAGGTGACCCTGCCCTGGCAGGGGGGTTAGAGATGATCTCCAGAGGTCCCTTCCAACCCCTGACACTCCATGATTCTGTGATTGTGTTACCAAAGGCTGAAGAATTTGATGTTTGATGCTGAGAAACTCCTCAGTAAGGGCAGAGGGCTTTCCTGGGAGATGTGGGCAGCCTCCAACGACAGCCCCAGCACAGGGGCTGCAGGGAGCTCCTCAGAGCAGTGTCACTGTTCAGACAGCTCCAGACTTGTCTCAGCATCTTTACTGCAGTCCCCCCATGGCAGGGATCCATCATAAAAGCCATGAGAAAGGCCAATTCATAGAATCCCTGAATGGGTTGGGTTGGAAGGGACCTTGAAGGTGATCCAGTTCCAGCCCCCTGCCATGGGCAGGGACACCTCCCACCAGCCCAGGATGCTCAGAGCCTTATCCAGCCTGGCCTTGGACACCTCCAGGCAGGGGACATCCACAACCTCCCTGGGCAGCCTGTGCCAGAGTCTCCCCACCCTCAGTCTCAAGATCTTCTTCCTCCTCTCCAGTCCCAATCTCCCCTCCCCCAGCTCAAAGCCATTGTCCCTCATCCTGGCACTCCCAGCCCTTGTCAAAAGTCCCTCCCCAGCTCTCCTGTAGATCTCCTTCAGGTATTGAAATGCAGCACTGAGGTCTCCTTGGAGCCTTCTCTTCTCCAGGCTGAACAGCCCCAACTCTCCCAGCCTGTCCCCACAGAGGAGGTTTTGCAGCCCTCTGATCATCTTGGTGGCCTCCTCTGGAGCCTCTCCAGCAGCTCCAGGTCCTTCTTGTGCTGGGGGCCCCAGAGCTGGAGGCAGTGCTGCAGGTGGGGTCTGAGCAGAGCAGAGGGGCAGAATCCCCTCCCTGTGCTGCTGCTCAGCACTCAGCTGCCTGCTGGGCTGCCAGGGACCATTGCTGGCTCCTGGGGAGTTTGTCACCAACTGACACCCCCAAGACCTTTCCCTTCAGCAGGGAAACACAACCCTCAGACACCCCCAACACATTCCACAACGAAACAGATTTGTAGCCACCTGTGCTTTAGGGTTTGCAATCCCTGTGAGGAGAGCAGCTGCTGCTTGGCAGGGTCAGGGCTGGCAGAGCAGCAGGTCCCGTGTCTGCCATGTGACAAAACACAACGCTGGGGCCTGCTGCTTTTGTTCTGGAGCTGGCAAGGGATTACTGGGGGGCGGGGGGGAGACCTGGTGGGTGGGGAATGCAGCAAGCACAGAGCATCAGCACCCAATCGGCAGCAGCTGAAGGGAGGATGAAGCAGCTTCCAGCAGAAGGATGTTCCTGATGGAGATGGAAGGTCCTGAAAAAGGTGAAGTGTGGGAGGAAGCTGCATGGAGCTAAACGCTGATTCCAGAGGGGGGGGGTTAAGGGGTGTGAGCTCAGACACATGGAAAAGCCACACGTGGGAACTCAGCAGCATCCTTCAGAAGGCTTTTAAAGCACCAAACCACACTGGCTGTGGTGTCTCCTCTCACCTTCCCTGGGGTCACTGCTGCATATCCTCTTTCAGCTGGCCTGAAACCCCAGCAGAAGCAGGAGAATGGCCCCAAGAAGAGGTAAAACCCTACTGAGGGAACCACAGAATGGGTTGGGTTGCAAGGGACCTGCAAGATCATCCAGCTCCAACCCCCCTGCCATGGGCAGGGACACCTCCCACCAGCCCAGCTTGCTCAAGGCCTCATCCAGCCTGGCCTTGAGCACCTCTAGCCCCTGATGAAAATTGCCACTGTTTAACTAGACAAAGCCCCTCCAACACCCAGCACAGCTCTGTTAACTCCAGCCCCTGGCACTGGGCAGAATGGGAGGTTAAGCAAGGTCATGCCAGGCACTCCAGGACAACAGCAGCTTTGCAGTGCACCAAAGCTAAGCATAGAACCATGGAATTGTCAGGGTTGGCAGGGACCTCAAGGATCATCTGGCTCTAACCCCTCTGTCATGGGCAGGGACACCTCACTACATCAGGTTGCTGAGAGCCACATCCAGCCTGGCTTAAAAACCTCCAGGGATGAGGCTTCCACCACCTCCCTGGGCAACCTGTGCCAGGCTCTCACCACCCTCCTGGGGAAGAACTTCTTCCTCACATCCAATCTGAATCTCCCCATTTATCAAGACTTCAGATGGTTTACAGGCTGCTGCTTTGGCCATGATTGTAGCTGTACACAGAACCAGAGAACAGTTTGGGCTTGGAAAAGCCTTCTGAGATCATCCAGCCCAGCCAGCAACCCAACCCCACCATGGCCATAACTGCCATGGCCACACAGTTCTTGAACACCTCCAGGGATGGGGACTCCACCACCCCTCCCTGGGCAGCCTGTTCCCAGCCCTGACCACTCTGGCAGCAAAGAACTTTTTCCTCATCTCCAACCTAAACCTTCCCAGCACAATTCCAGGCCATTTCCTCTCCTATCAACCCATCCTAGGGAGAAAAGCCTAACCCCCACCTCACTGCAGCCTCCTCTCAGGGAGCTGTAGAGAGCCAGGAGCTCTCCTCTCAGCCTCCTCTTCTCCAGACTAAACAACCTTCGGGCAGCTCCAGGCTGCAGCCAGCTCAAGAGTTCTTCCTTGAAGGAGAAATGGTTCGTGACCCCTTTGTTCAGTTTGGCTCCTCCAGGTGTTACTTTATTAGGGTTTGGGTTTTGGTTTGGTTTTAAAAGGCTTGTTTTAGGACGATTGGAGTTGTAAAAAAACAAACCCAAGCAGAGAGACCCCACCAAAACCAGAACAAGCAGCGGAGGTGAGAAGAGAACTCGGGCTGCCAAAGCCTCCAGCTCACATCCTGCTTTCATGAGCCCCGCAGAAACTTTTACTGCTTTATGGAGAGCAAAACATTTCCCTCAGCTCGCACCAGAAGCATTAGCACCTCATTTCCCACCTAAAACCATTCCCCACCGCCTCCCGGCTGCCCAGCCAGCGCAGCTCCGAGGGAGCTCGACGTTTCCACCCACACGTAGGTGAACCCGCAGAAGGCAACCAGCGCTGCGCGGGGCTCTCTCTGCCCACTAATTCACCACAGAAACCAGAAAAATCCCCCCAGAGGCTCCGGGATCCCGGTGCTGAACCTGCAGAACTTGCTCTTCAAAAGCCGGTCCCATTTCCCTTGTAAATAGGGAGAGTCAAATGGGAGCCCCAGTCCTCCCCCGATGGTCGCTTTCCAGCCGGGAAGCTTCCTAAAGTCTCTGCTAGGATTTAACGATGCTAAGAACCCAGCGCAGCAGTGACCGCTACGAGCACTGGAGTCAAAGAGCCTGTCGGCATCAGCTCTGCTTCCAGAGGCTCTTCAGCGCTCCCTGAGAGCTTCCCCGCACCGGGCACAACCTGGCAGCGGAGGGCACAGCCCGCGGCGGGGTTCCTGTGCCCAGCCCCGCGGCATTCCAGGCTGCGGCCCCGCGGCGCTCCCGGTGCCCGGCGGCCGAACGAGGAGGGCAGAAAAACGAAAGTTTGTGGTTTTCTGCCACCTCAGCTGCTGCTGCTGCTCAGATCCCGTGGAAGGCACAGAGAGCTCAGGGGGTGGGGGGGAAGTCTCTGCTTGAGCAGAACCGGGACCGGCACACAATGAACCTCCCCCCACAGCACCTCCGGCCCCTCCGTGCGGCGGAGCCCCCCCGAGCAGCGCTCCGCCGAGACACGCAACGACCCTTCCGAACCCAACGGGACAGACCTCGGCGGGCAGCGACCCCGGCCCGTGGGGAGACTCCCACCCGTGGGGGAATACCCGCGACCCACCAGGGGGCTGGAGCTGGCCGCCCCCCACCCCGGCCGCTCCCCGGCTTCCCCCGAGGAGCAGCCCCAGGGCCCCGCCGCGGCCCCCGCAGCCCCAGCGTTCCGCGGAGGCTCTCGTTCACCCCCTGCCCGGGACCCCCTCCAGCCAGGCCGGGCCGCACGGAGCGGAGCTCCTCGCCCGCGGAGGGGACCGGACCGAGGCGGGGGGGCGACGGCAGCGGCCCGGGATTCCGAGCCCGCAGCCCCGGGGCGGCCCGGCGCAGCGAGCGAGGAGGAGCCGCGGCGGGGGCGGCGGGCGGCCCTTACCTGCGTCCCGGGGGGCTCAGGCTCCCGCCCCGCAGCCGCCGCCGCCGCTCCGAACTTCCGGGTTCCGCGCGGCCGCCATCTTGGGGGCACGCGGACTTCCGGGAGGAAGTGGGCGGGGGGCGGCCCCGGGAGCGGGGAGCCGCCGCGGGGGGAACGGGGACGGGGCTGGGAACCGGCGGGGGGGAGGCGGGACCGGGTGGAGAAGCGGGACGTGCAGGGAACTGGAAACGGGACCGGGGGGCGGGGAGGGGGAGATCCGGGATATGGGGGAACCGGCACCGGCGAGGATCTGCGACCGGGGAAACCAGGACATGGGGGCGGGCAGGGACCGGAGGTGGGGGGAGATCCGGGATATGGGGGGACCGGAACCGGGAGGGAACCAGGACATGGGAGGGGCCCGGGTCCGGGAGGAACCGGGATCAACCAAGTCTAGGAAAAGAGGCCCCGGCGACAGCGTGGAACCGGGACCGAGGAAAGCAAAGCCTGGGGACACAGGCAGCTGGGGGAGCCGGGACCGGAGGGTATCGGGACCGAGGCAACCGGCAGCGGGCCCGGGGGACAGGCAGGGACCGGAATCGGGCCGGGGGAAGCAGGGGAACCAGGCCCTGAGGGCAGGGGGAGAACGGGGCCAGGCCTCGGGGGAAGCAGATGAGGAAGCGCCCAGGGTCCGGTGGGCGCCGGCAAGGGAGGGTCTGGCCCCTGCTGCGGGAAGAGCAGCCGGACCGGCGGCGATGGGAAGGGAAGGGAACCCCCAGGCCACAGCGAGGCCTGCTGCATGGGCAGCGCTGTGCCCCCACCCCACCAAGCCTTTGGTGGGCTCCGGGCAGCCGTTCCTGGGCCAGCAGCCATCACCTGCGCCCTCCCGAGCCGGGGGGGCTTCCAGTGCTGCCACGGATCTGGGAGCTCTTGACTGCCTCCTGCATGGAGCCAACCGTTCCAGGAGGGAGATGCAGCGGCATTGATCGCTCACACACAGCCCCGGTGGGCACGGCAGGTCCTTCTGCTCCCCAAAGCAAGGAAAGGACACTCCTCCATTTCCCTGCTGCAGGACAGGGGCAGGAGCTATCTGCCTGCAGAGGAGGCAGGGGAGGGACACACTTAAATCGTAGAAGCACAGAATTGTTAGGGTTGGAAGGGAGCTCAAGGCTCAGCCAGTCCCAACCCCCCTGCCATGGGCAGGGACACCTCACACCACAGCAGGTTGCTCACAGCCACCTCCAGCCTGGCTGCAAACACCTCCAGGCAGGAGGCTTCCACCACCTCCCTGGGCAGCCTGTGCCAGGCTCTCATGGGGAAGAACTTCTTCCTGACACCCAATCTGAATCTCCCCATTTCTAGTTTTGCTCCACCCCCCCAGTCCTATCCCTCCCTGACACCCTCAGAAGTCCCTCCCCAGCTTTCTTGGAGCCCCCTGCAGATCCTGGAAGGCCACAATTAGGTCTCCTCAGAGCCTTCTCTTCTCCAGACTGCACAACCCCAGCTCCCTCAGTCTGTCCTCACAGCAGAGCAGCTCCAGCCCTCTGCTCCTCCTCGTGGCCCTTCTCTGGGCACCTTCCAGCACCTCCAGAGCCTTCCTGGCACAGAGGCTCCAGAACTGGACCCAGAGCTGCAGCTGTGGTCTCAGCAGAGTGGAGCAGAGGGGCAGAATCCCCTCCCTGGCCCTGCTGGCCACACTTCTCCTGCTGCAGCCCAGGCTCTGCTTGGCTCTCTGGGCTGCCAGTGCTCACTGCTGGCTCCTGTTGAGTTTCTCCTCCCCCAGCACCCCCAAGTCCTTCTCTTCAGGTCTGCTGTCAAGCCAGTCCCTGCCCAGCCTGTCTCAGTGCTGCTGAACAGCTTCCCAGGAACGCCTGCTCCCTGCCATCCCACAGGAGCCTTGCTCTGGGAATTAACAGCAAAGCAACTCAAGTGCTGAATTGTGCAGCTGAAAACTGCTGTGCCAAGCCACCCTGTGCCCCTTGCTGTGCCCTCCCTACCCATTCCTCTCATGCCTTTCTTCCCCCCCTGCCCCCACCTTCTTTTCCATTTCCCATTGCTTCTGTTGGACTCTTGCCCCCCTGTGAAGTCCTGGGATGAGAACAACAATCCTGATGGGGTCACATAAAAAGCCTGCCAGCTTGGGGCTATTTTTGCACTGGCATCCCTAACACAGGAGGATATCTGGGGTTTGCTTTATCCCCCAAGAAGGAAAGCACCAGCAGAGCAGAGCCACCACTATCTGCTTGGCCTTTGGAAATGTCAGCCTCTCGCCAAAGGCAGCAGAAGGGAAGGAAGGAAGGGGAAACCTTGCCCAGGGAGGGCTCTGACGCCACAGCCAGGGCTGGGAGTGGCTGAGGGAGCTGAGGTTGTGTAGCCTGGAGAAGAGGAAGCTCAGGGGGAGAACTTAAGAGAATTGTCAGGGTTGGAAGGGACCCCAAGGAGCATTCAGTTCCAACCCCCCCCTGCCCTGGGCAGGGACACCTCACACCACAGCAGGTTGCTCACAGCCACCTCCAGCCTGGCTGCAAACACCTCCAGGCAGGAGGCTTCCACCACCTCCCTGGGCAGCCTGGGCCAGGCTCTCACCACCCTCCTGGGGAAGAACTTCTTCCTGACATCCAGTCTGAATCTCCCCATTTCTAGTTTTGCTCCATCCCCCTCAGTCCTATCCCTCCCTGACACCCTCAGAAGTCCCTCCCCAGCTTTCTTGGAGCCCCCTGCAGATCCTGGAAGGCCACAATGAGGTCTCCTCAGAGCCTTCTCTTCTCCAGACTGAACAGCCCCAGCTCCCTCAGGCTGTTGCTCAGAGCCACATCCAGCCTGGCCTGGGGTTCTCATGGCAGCATGGGAGGAAGGCAGCCCCCACCTCCCACTCAGCACTGCCTGGGAGTCCCAGCCCCTGCTCAGCTGGTCCCCTGCCCCCTCCCAGCACCTAAACACATCTGGGGGGGAGCTTCAGAGCCAAAAGCAGCAAAACCTCAGCCTCCTGCCTGCCTCCCTCACCTCTCCCTGCAACTTGCTGCCCTTAGCAGACACCTTGCCTGGCCCCAAACTCTCTAAACCAGCCGGGGGGGGCAGAGGGAAATGCAGCCCCCAGTGGTCCCAACACATGGCACAGATCCCCAAACTGGGACCCCCCTCACCCCATAGGCTGAGCCAGGGGGAAAAGCAGAGCTTCTGGTGACTTCTCCACCCCAGCCCCCACCAGAAGGTTGCTTTTCTCCTGCTCAGTGCAGAGCTGATCACCTTTGGGCTTTTGATCCCATCAAGGAGCTGCTCTCCAAAGTCTCAGCTCGTTTGCAGGTGTTAATTAAGCAGAGCACTTGTGCCATGCTTTGGGGAACAGCCCTTCTCCAGAGCCCAGCACCTCAGGATCTGGCTCTGCTAAGTCCCAGCCCCTGAGATCACACAATCAGGATTGCTTGGGTTGGAGTAACCCTCTAAGATCACCCAGTCCAACCAGCAACCCAACCCCACCATGGCCACTAAACCATGGCCCCAGGGGCCATGGCCACAGGGTTCTGGAACACCTCCAGGGATGGGGACTCCAGCACCTCCCTGTGCAGCCTGTGCCAAGCCCTGACCGCTCTGGCAGCACAGAAATTGTTCCTCACCTCCAACCTAACCCTGCCCTGGCACAGTTCCAGGC
Organism: Colaptes auratus; assembly: GCA_015227895.2. Lineage (NCBI taxonomy): Eukaryota > Metazoa > Chordata > Aves > Piciformes > Picidae > Colaptes > Colaptes auratus. Next base: position 7,263,706 of record JAAWVA010000037.1, on the reverse strand, counting down.
CATTTCCTCTCCTTCTATCACCTGAGCATCGGGAGAGGAGCCCAACCTGGCTCCAAGCTCCTTTCAGGGAGGACCCCAGCACAAGTTTTGGTGAGGCTGTTGCTGCTGGAGCATGAGTTGGGTGTTTCCCAACCACTCAAAGCCATGAGGCTGCAACCCCCAGAGTTGGGAGCAGGCAGGGGGCTCTCCCTACCCTTGCCCCCCCTTTGGTGGCCCTGCCTGCCCTGCACCTCCCTACCAGGCAGAACTGGAGGGGAACTCCCTGAGGAGAGAACGAAGTGGTGCTGGGATGGCCTGGGGGGACGGGGGGCTGCCCACGGGTGGGATGTGAGGAGGGCCAATGTGGTGTGCTGGGGCCATGGCCGGGCTGGGTGCTGCTGCTCTGGCCCTTGCAGGGGAGGGAATGCCCTGGGAAGGGCCCTGGCTTCCCCTGGAAGAGCCCTGCTCGGGCAGCTGGGGCCCTGGGGGACACTCAGTGCCCAGGGAATGGGGTCAGGGATGGGAGGCTTAGGGCCCTGACCCTGCAGGCTTTGCCCTTGTGCCTGCTGTGGAGCAGCTCTGGCCGGGGCAGGGTGAGCTGGGGGTGAGCTGGGGGTGAGCTTGGCTGCTCTCACACACAGCTGGTTCCTGTTTTTCCCTACAGCCTGGAAATCCCCAGACTTTCCGTGGGTGAGGAGCAAGGAGCCCTGCACCCAGCTCCCCCACCCCCCCCCCCCAGCTTCGGGAAGAGGTGGCTGTGGGGCCAGAGTGCTAGCCCCCAGGGAACTGGCACTGCCCTGCTGCTGGGGTCCTGGCTGTGCTGGGAGTGGAGCTGGAGCATGCAAGGAGGCAGAACAGGACCTGGCAGGGACCTTCCTGGGGTGGGAGAGCCATGCAAAGCCATCTCCTGTTTGGGCAGAGCCTTCCTCGCTGCCCTGGCAGTGTGGGGTCCCTGCTGTGCGGGGCTGAGAGCGCTGGGTGCTGGGGGGGGGGGTGAGGGGACAGTGGTGGCCATGCTGTGAGCTTTGTAGGTCTCAATCCCACTGCCCAGGGCCCCGGGGCAGGGTCACCTCCCAGCTGGAGGTGAAGAGGCTGCTGCAGGCACTTCTCGAGGCTGCTGCAGGCACAAGCCCCTGGCTGGGGACAGTGCTGGAACACCCCAGGGTGCCCGGGGAGGACACCCTATGTGTCTTGGGGGGGCCCTGCAGTGAGACCCCAATCCTGCCCCGCTCCAGCTGCCCATTCCTGGAGGGCTGGGGCAGGATTTCACCTCCCAGGATCACCTTCTCTTGCCACCCTGCCGGGGTGGGCAGCATCAGGACTGGCAGGGAGCAGAGTGGAGCCGATGGGAGCTGCCTCCTGCCCTGGTGTCTGTGCTGTGGATGGCTTCCAATCGATCCTGCCCTGCTGTGCTGGGAATCTGGCCCTCCTGGGAAGGGGAAGCACAGCACTTACCAGAATTTGGGTGATTGCTTTCCAGCACTCTGGACTTGGTGCCAAGAGCAAAGTAAATCACACGTGGCTGGGTGCTGAGAGAAAGCAGCAGGGAAACAGCACTGGAGCCTGGGGGGGGCTGGGAAGGGGAACCTGCCCCACTTCTGCACCCTGGAGTCACTCAGCAGCCCTTGGAGCCTCCCCTGCCTTCTCCTGACCTTTCAGGGCTGGACACCCCAAACAAAGCAGCTGGGGGGAGATCCAGGGCAACGCTGTGCTCTGAGCCCTGCCCCTGGGGACCCACTGTGGGGACCCCGAGGTGGAGGGATGTGCTGTGACAGTGCTCAGCCCCCCCAGGTGTGCTGGGAGTTCTGCCTGGGGCTTGTGATCCCATGTGGTGCCAGCAGCTCTTGTGAGAAGGCAGAACTCGTGGATTTGTCCCCTCCTGTCTCCAAGGGACAAGCAACAGGACAAGAGGAAATGGCCTCAAGCTGCCCCAGGGGAGGTTTAGGTTGGACATGAGGAACAATTTCTTCCCCAGAAGGGTTGTCCAGGCCTGGCCCAGGCTGCCCAGGGCAGTGGTGGAGTCCCCATCCCTGGGGGGTTTCAAAGCCCTGGAGATGTGTTGCTGAGGGCCATGGGTTGGTGGTGCCCTGGCAGTGGCAGAGAGAGCGAAGAACCTGTGGGAACAGAGGATCTGTGGTACCAAGATTTGTATGATGAAGAATCTCCTTCAGGAGAGGCAGCTCAGGGGCTGGCACCAGTTGGGCTGGGGCTGGGAAGGTTCCTAAGGGCTGGAGGGGATCCATGCCGGAGGGGATCTGTGCCAGAGACTGTCTCAGGGGACTGAGGGCTCCCAGCAGCACATCTCAGCCCTGTGTTTCCAGACCTGGCTGTGCTGGGGGGGGTGTTCCTGCCTGCCATGGAGATAAGCTGTTTGGGTAGGATCATCTCCAGCTGCATCCTGTGCCTGCTGGGCGATCCTTGGGTGCTGCTGCTACAGAGAAAGGCAAATGAACAGCTGTGAGATAGGCAGGAGGTGGGCAGGAGGGTCCATGAGTGAATGCCAAACACAGGCAGTGTGAGCAAATCCCACGGGGAAGCACCTCCCAGAGCTGGAGAAACATTCCTGGCTGTTCTCCAGGTGGGGAAGGGCCAGGAAACACCTGGATCAGCTGCAGCTTGGGGCTCCTGGGGCGGCCTTTGGGGCTCCTGGGGCGGCAGCAGCCGAGCTCACAGCTGGAGGAGGTTGTTGTGCTACTCGAGCAGGAAGAATTGGCTGAGGGTTTGGGGATGGACAGGAGGTGGAGCACTGTGTCTGGCTCGATGGAAATCCTTCCCTGTCCCCAGGTTTTTATCAGGAACAGAAGACTTCAGTGCCTGTGTTGACACTGCACAGCAGAGACAAAACAGATGCCAGCCGCCAGCCCTCAGCTGGCTTCAGTTCAGAGGCTGCTGCAGCCTCCCCAGGGCTGCTATCACCTCCAAGGGTCACAGATAAAAACCCTGTTCTGCTTTATTTACCATCCTTTATTTGTTGTTATTCCAGAGCATGGGAACACGTGTTGGGACTCAGTGTCCTCACCAAAACATCCAAGCCTGCTGGACCTGTCAGGAGCCTTTGGCAGGGGGCAGAAGCAGCCAGGGAAGTGTGGCCGAAGCAGGGAGGGTGGAAAAAGGGCAGGGACAGCAAGGGAGGCCAGCAGCTATCTGGTAGGGAAAGAGGATTGTTGCCTCAGGAGAGCTGTTGTAACACAATTCCCTGCAGAGGTTTAACACCTTAAATTTAGCCTCGAGTGTAGAAAGAGAGAGAGAGGAAGAGGTTTCCAAGATGTGCTTTGACTCAGGAACAGTCCATGCTCTGCTTGGGAACAGGCAGTGCTCAGTCCCCACTTGTTCCTAGCAGGTGGGCAGTGGAGAAGCAGCTTCGCGAGTGGCCAACTTTTGACTCCACTGCTCTTCACCCACAGGCCTGCAGGACCGCCCCCCCCGCCAGAAGGGCTGTGGGGCACACAGGGCAGCAGGAAGCACCCAGCCCTGCCTGGCTGCCTTGACAGAGGCCGCTGGGCCACGCCAGGAACCGAGCTGAGCTCTGCGGGCCGGAATTCACTGTGGAGCTACTGCTGAGCAAACCCCAGCTCCCCGTAAGGCAGGGCCCAGTCGAAGCAGGGCTCCGCTGCCGTCTCCATAGCGCCGCTTCGCCTTTGCCCTCTGCCCTCCCCTGCCCCGCCGCGCCGCCGCCAGCACCGCCCCTGCCACTGACAGGCAGCCCCTGCAGCCTATCGCAGAGCTCTGTCACCCTCCGGAGTGGGTGGGGCGGGTTGCAAACCCCCGGGAACCAACCGGAAGCGAAAGCCTCATGGCCGGCTCCACCCCCTCCGTTGCCCCGTCGCAGCCAATCAACGGGCGAGTCGGCGGGGGAGGCTCCGGCGCGGGGGCCAATGGGAGCGCACGTCGGTCGCCAGGGAGGTGCGAGGGGCTGGGGGGGGCAGCGGCGGGAGCGCGGCGGGGCCGGGCGGGGGCGGGAGGTAAACAAAATGGCGGCGGCGTGCGCGCCGCGGCGGGGGTAACGGGGTTGCGGCGGGAGGGCTGGAGCGGGGTCGTGGTGGCAGAGCGGGGGCAGCGGCCGGTTGCGCTCCCCCAGAGGCGAGGGGGAACGCGGTGGGGAGTGTGGAGCCGGCACCCGGCCCGGTTCCCGTAGCCCGGTGGAGGGGAGGGGGGACGAGGCTGCCCGCCCCCCTCCCCCGATTCGACAGCGGGGCGCGGAGGCTCGGGGGCTGAGGGAGCGGCCGGAGGTGGCTGTTGGGCTTGTTGCCGGCTCAGAGGGGAAAGGCCCGGCCCGGGCGGGCTCCCCCCGGCCTGCTGTGGGAGCGGGGAGCTCGGCTGCGGCCGGGGAGGAACCGGTGGTCGCCTTCCCCCCCGGCTGCGGGGGTCCCTGCTTTCTGGGTTCTGTCGCTGGCTTGGTTGCACTTTAAAGTGTTTTCTTCTCTCTTCACTCCCTGCCTGCTTTCCCCTGCAGTGCCGCTGCCTTCCCTCCACGCCCGGACTGACACCTGTGGCAGGGGGTAAAGGGTAGGGGGGTGCCCGGGCGGGGCTGGCACATCCTCCGTGACCTTCCCTCCTCGGCAGGGGTATGGGGTGTTTGGGGGCCTGGGCAGAGAGAATTGTTTCTTCCTGACCCTTTCCCGGTTTGAGGTGGGTCGTGCCGCTGGGGTAAGGTTTTGCTTTGGGCACCGGCTGGCACCTGGAGCAGTGCTGGTGACACATCATGTGCCAGGCGGAACCCCAGTGGTTGAAGGATGCCCCTGGGAGGTCGTGCTAGGCACCGAAGGCCTCAAACTTTTGTAGGCGTGCAAAGCGAAGACGTTAGGATTGCTTCGGAAACTCCTTCAAAGAAACTTGCTTCCAGCTTCCAAACGGCTGAGGATAAAAAACCCCCACAAAACCAAACCAAAACCCGACCCAGCCCCCCCCCCCCCAAAGCAGGAGCCTGAGCCCGAGCCGTGCTGGGAGCTGGAGGACAGCAGGGCAGACCCCAGGCTTCCCCCTGCCGACCCTGCTGCTGGAGCTGCCGACTATGACCTACTAGGAATGGAAAGCCAGGAAAGAGACTCGGTGATCATCTGCTTTTATGTGGTGGCCTGAAGTCCCAGAGGATGACCTAGCACTTAAGAATCAAACTGGGCCAAGTTAAAGGCCAAGTGGACTTGAAAAGAACCCCAGCCAGTGGGACCAGGGTTGGAAGCAGAAGCAGGTCCCAAACTGAGGGGTATTTGGTTGAAAGCCCTGAATTCAGTTTTGAGAGACATTGCTGGAGCCAGGCCTGGATCTTTTAGCATCCACTTGAGCTGGAAGTAGCTGGTAGGTTTGGTTTTGATCTTTATTTTGCCTCTTCTTTTTTTTTTTTCCCCTTTTTTTTTTTTGGGGGGGGGAGGAGATTGTTTGGAGGGTTTTTTTTGTTTTGTTGTTGGTTTTTTTATTCTTCTTCATGTTTGTACAATCTTCTGGCAATTTGTTCTCGAGAAGGAGTAAAAGGGAGTGTTGGAAACTAACAAACAGGATTAAACCTCTGAGAGCTTAAGGCGAAAAGAGAGAAGAAAGAAGAAACAAAGAAACAAAAAAACAACCCCCAAACAAAAACAAACAAAACAAAAAAAGCCACAGACAGGTTAAGGAACTTAATCCAGGATGGATCTGCAGGAGCCACAGCAGCTGGGGATGTTTGCAGAGGGGGAGCTGATGTCTGTGGGCATGGACACCTTCATCCACCGCATCGACTCCACCGAGGTCATCTACCAGCCCCGCAGGAAAAGGGCCAAGCTCATTGGCAAATACCTGATGGGAGACTTGCTTGGAGAGGGCTCTTACGGCAAAGTCAAGGAGATGTTGGACTCTGAAACCCTCTGTAGGAGAGCTGTGAAGATCCTGAAGAAGAAGAAGCTGCGCAGGATTCCCAACGGGGAGGCCAATGTGAAAAAGTGAGTAGCGGCTTGCTGGGGGCTGAAGGGTTAAACCGGGACAGGATTTTCCTGCTGATGCTCTGTGTTGTTTTAACTGGCAACGTGGCTGTGGAAAGTGCTTCCTGAACCCTAGGTGTTGAGAGTTGGGGCTGTTCAGCCTAGAGAAGAGGAGGCTCCCAGGGAGACCTCAGAGCAGCCTTCCGGTACCTGAAGGGGTTCCGGGAGAGCTGGGGAGGGACTTGTGATAAGGACTGGGAGGGACAGGGTGAGGGACAGTGGCTCTGAGCTGGGAGAGGGGGGACTGAGGCTGGAGATGAGGAGGAAATCGTTGAGAGTGAGGGTAGGGAGAGACTGGCACAGGCTACCCAGGGAGGCTGTGGCTGCCTTCTGCCTGGAGGTGTTCAAGGCCAGGTTGGATGAGGCCTTGAGCAGCCTGGGCTGGTGGGAGGTGTCCCTGCCTGTGGTGGAACTGCATAAACTTTGAGGTCCCTTCCATCCCAAACCATTGCATGATTCTATGAAGCCAACCAAAAGTGAGCAGGTTTGGCTCTAGACTGCTCCAGCTGCTCACACAGGGTTGTAGGCTGTGAAGTGTTTCCAAGCCAAGCAACTCTGATTCTTTGGCCTCACTTTGTGTCACCACAGCCTGTGGTGGTGTGTGCCTGGCCTGGGCGGGGGGGGTGACTCTGGAGCTCCTCGGGATCACAGGTCCTGGAGGGAATTGGGAATGGGAACCTGATCCCTTGTGCAGCCAATGGGCATAGGAAGGTTGGGGGGGGTTGGGGTTGTTTGTTGCTTTCATTTCTGGCTGCTGAGTTTGGGGGGAGCAGTCTGGGGTCTTTTGGGGAGCAGTCTGGAGCCTTTCAGGGGGAGCACTTTGGGACCTTTTCAGTTGATTTCCACAGCTGTAAAATGGGGACAAGGGTTGTCAGCCTTCTTTGTGTTTATTGGAGTGACTCAAGCTCTGTGCTTGGGAAGCTTTCACAGTGCCAGTTGCACGCTGATTAGGACACAAGGAACTAACTAATTAGCCATGGAGTAGCTTGGGTGTTGCACCAGGTGTAGGAAACTTTCCCTTCTCCTGGGGCTGTGCTGGCAGGGCTGTGCTGGCAGGACCTGGCAGCCAGCTGGGTGTTGCAGGCTGAGCTGCTGGAGCCAGCCCCACCAGGTCCTTGTTTATCTGCCTGTGCAGGGGGAGCCTTCTGCAGCCAAGCCAAACAGTTTGCCAGGGTTTATCTTGCAGTGAGAGGGCAAGCTGGGGAGATGTTTAGAGGAGCCTTGTCTTCTGTCTCTAGCTGTGCTGACCTGCCAGGGTCTTGTTTCTGAGCTCAGCTGTGAGATGCTTCACATCCTGTATCCGACCTTCTGTCAGGGAACTCTTCAGGTTTGCCTTCTAACCTTCCCCCACCTGGCTTAGCTGTGGAATAGACAGATCTCAGTGCTGAGGGCTCTAGTTGGAGGTCACAGAATGGGTTGGGGTGGAAGGGACCTCCAGAGGTCATCCAGCCCAACCCCCCTGCAGTCAGCAGGGACATCCTCCACTAGATCAGGTTGCTCAGAGCCCTGTTGAGCCTCATCTTGAATATCCCCAGGGATGGGGCCACAACCACCTTCCTGGACAGCCTGTTGCAGTGTTCCACCACCCTCCTGGTGCAGAACTTGTTCCTCACATCCCATCTAAATCTGCAGCTCTTTAATTTCAAACCATGGCCCCTGGTCCTGTCCCTGCAGGCTTTTGGGAACAGTCCCTTTGCAGCCTTCTTGCAGCCCCCTTTCAGGTACTGGAAGGCTGCTCCAAGGTCTTCTGGAGCCTTCTCTTCTCCAGGCTGAACACCCCCAGCTCCCTCAGCTTCTCCCTGCAGCAGAGGTGCTCCAGCTCCCCTGATGATTTTTTTTGTGGCCTCTTCTGGACCTGCTCCATCAGGTCCATGTCCTTCCCGTGTTGAGGGCTCCAGAGCTGGATGTGGTGCTCCAGGCAAGATCTTAGCAGAGGTGTCCCTGCTGTCTGCAGGGGGGGTTGGCCAAGATGACCTCTGGGGGTCCCTTCCAACCCAGTGCAGTCTGTGAAGCTGTGCTGGAACTTCCCTGGCTCAGGTTCAGGATCAGAGTCAACTCAGCTCTTGGTTAATGTGTAATAAACTGTTCCTTGTTTTCCTGCTGGAGGCCTGAGTGCCCCTTTCCACCCTTGCCCCCTGCAAGAGCTTCTGCTGCAGGAGGGCCTTGGTGGTCTCCTTTGGAGTCAAACTTTCCAGTCTCCCCCCTAGTGACAAAGGGGCTGAAGGGGTTTCCTGCTGCCAGAACGTCAGCAATGGTCCCATGTCCTGAAGTGAACTCCCTGGGAGTTGTGTTCCTTGCTTGGAGCAGTCTGGGAATGTCTGGCTGGTGTCATTAAGGGTTGGTTATTAAGCAGAGCAGGCAAGCACTGCAGGGGGGGGGTGAGGGGTGGTGGTTTCTGGCTCAGCCCCACCTGCTCCACAGCACCAAGGTGGATTGTAGCTGGTGTCTTGCAAAGCAGGGGTTACTTCAGTTCAGCTTCCTGGGTTTGTCACCTCCTGGTTCACCTCTTGGTGTTCATCTGCTGCTCCAGTGGGGATTTGCTTTGTATTTACCTCAGTATTTTTGAGGCAAAAATGTGGGATTGAGGTGGAGGAGTCCCCATCCCTGGAGTGTTTAAAAAGCTGTGCAGATGTGGGGCTTGGGGATATGGGCTCAGTGGGGGACTTGGCAGAGTTGGGTTAGTGGTTGGACTTGATGATCTTGAGGGGCTACTCCTACCTAAACTCTGCTCTTTTTCCATCTCTGCTCTTGTGAGACCCCAGCTGCAGTGCTGTGTTGAGTTCTGGAGCCCCCAAAGCAAGAAGCACCTGGAACTGTTGGAGCAGGTCTAGAGGAGACCACAGAGATGAGCAGAGGGCTGGAGACCCTCCCCTGTGGGGACAGGCTGGGGCTGTTCAGCCTGGAGAAGAGAAGGCTCCAGGGAGACCTCAGAGCAGCCTTCCAGTACCTGAAGGGGCTCCAGGAGAGCTGGGGAGGGATGTGGGACAAGGGCTGGGAGTGCCAGGATGAGGGACAATGGCTTTGAGCTGGGAGAGGAGAGACTGAGACTGGAGATGAGGAAGAAATTGTTGAGAGTGAGGGTGGGGAGACCCTGGCACAGGTTACCCAGGGAGGCTGTGGCTGTCCCCTCCCCGGAGGTGTTCAAGGCCAGGCTGGATGAGGCCTTGAGCAGCCTGGGCTGGTGGGAGGTGTCCCTGCCCGTGGCACGGGGGGTTGGAACTGAATGATCTTGAAGGTCCCTTCCTACCCAACCCATTCTATGACTCTGATTCCTGTGCTACCCTTTCACCATGGCACTCTGACCTTATCAGAACACTTTGTCACTTCCACTGCAGGCAGCTGTCTGTGCTCTGAGTGAAGCTGTTGTGGTGAGGGACGTCAGCAGGGCACTGTGGCTTGACTGGGCACCGTGGGCTGGGGGGGCAGCAAACCCTTGCTGGATTTCCAGGTAGTGCTGGAAAGGCCTCTGCTGACCTTTTGGGTTTAATGTCACCTTGCTTGGCCAGGATCCCTGGCATGTCACTGGCTGTAGCTGTGTGAGAGCAGCTTGCAGCACTTTGTGTCCTGCAAACTGCTCAGCTCCAATAAAGCAGCAGCAAAGGGGGCTGTGGGCCCTGCAGCCTGCTCTCACCGCCACGTGAGGAGGAGCTGCTTTGGTGTGAGGCTGCTGGAGGCCTGGAGCAGGCTGCCCAGAGAGGTTGTGGAGTCTCTCTTTCTGGAGACTTCCAAGCCCCACCTAGATGTGTCCCTGTGTGCCCTGCCCTGGGGGCTGCTGCTTTGGCCAGGGGGGGTTGGACTCAATGATCTCTGGAGGTCTCTTCCAACCCCTCCCATTCTGTGGCTCTGTGATTTGTCCTCTGGGACCCCTGAAGAGCCACTTCTGCTTATGGAGGCACTAAGGGAGAGAGGTGCTGAGGCTGGCCTGGGCTGTGTGGCTGCAGGTCCCTTCCAACCCCTACCACTCTCTGATTCTAAGTGAACCTACCCTGGCAGGGGGCCTGGACTCCATGATCTCCAGAGGTCCCTTCCAGCCCCTGTCACTCTCTGATTCTGTTTAGGTTCTACTTCATTTCTTGAAAGCTGCTCCTAAGTGCAGTGCTGAGTGTTAGTGAGGCCTCTGTTCCCTGTGCCCTTAGCCATACAAGGCTGGCTGCAGCTCAGGAGGTGAGACATGGCTGTGATTAGCTCTTTTAATCTTTGCAAACATCCACACTTGGTGCTTTTGGAGGTTAAAAATCCTTCCTCTGCCACCAGAACCAGCCCAGCACCCTCCTGCCTCTCCCTCCACTGTCCCCAGTGCTGTCTGGCAGCTGGGGGCTCCTCAGAGCATTTGAGCTCATGGCAAATGGCATTGCCCCTTCCCTGGAGGTGTTCAAGCCCTTGAGCAGCCTGAGCTAGTGGGAGGTGTCCCTGCTCATGGCAGGGGGTTGGAACTGGGTGATCTTGAAGGTCCCTTCCAACCCAACCCATTCCATAGTCAGGGGCAAGGTTGTCCTGCACTTGTTTGCTCTGCTGTAAGGTCACCACTTCATGTCTTAGCTCTTGGTCAGCTCTCTGGGCATTAATTTCTTCATATAGCACTGGAAGCACGTTCAAGGAATACACTGAGGGGATGGAGAGCATCCATAGGAGAACAGGGCTGGGGAGGAGCAGCTGAGGGAGCTGGGGGTGTTCAGCCTGGAGAAGAGGAGGCTGAGAGGAGACCTCATTGATCTCTACAGCTCCCTGAGAGGAGGCTGCAGTGAGGTAGGGGTTGGGCTCTTCTCCCTAAGATGAGAGGAAATGGCCTGAAATTGTGCCAGGGGAGGCTTAGGAACAATTTCTTTGCCAGAGTGGTCAGGGCTTGGCACAGGCTGCCCAGGGAGGTGGTGGAGTCCCCATGCCTGGAGGTGTGCAATCAACTTGTGGCCCTGGCACCTGGGGACCTCAATGGCTATGGTGGTGTTGAGTTGGTGGTTGGACTTGGTGACCTTAGAGAGCTTCTCCAACCCAAACAATCCTCTCATTCTGTGATGGTTGCAGCTGGGGCCTCATCCTGTGTGTGCTGCCCCAGCCCTGCCTCTGGATGCAGTACCAGAGCTCTGGGGACAAGGCCTGCAGGGACAGGACAAGGAGCAGTGGTTTGAAATGAGAGAAGAGCTGCAGATTTGGGTTGGAAGTAAGGAACAAATTCTGCACCATGAGGCTGCTGGAACACTGCAGCAGGTTGCCCAGGGAGGGAGTTGAGGCCCCATCCCATTCAAGGTCAGGCTGGACAAGGCTCTGAGCAGCCTGATCAAGGGGAGGACCTCCCTGCTGCCTGCAGGGATGACCTTTGGAAGTCCCTTCCAACCCATTCTGTGATTCTATGCCTGAAACATGCTTGAGAGGTAGCTAAAATGGAATCATTCTTCTTGACCCCAAAATATTCCCATCCTACCCCTGAAAGACTGAGGTCTGTGCCTCCTGGTGAGGAGGTTGAGGGTTTCAGCTCCCCAAGAGCTTAAAATCCTAAGTCAATCTGGGCAGAGTTTTGTTTCTCTTCAGTACCTCCTGAGGGACCTTGAGGGGGGGTTGGTTGGTTAGCTGCTGCTCCTAGTTAATGGAAAAAGGAGGAGGAAATCAAAAGAGTGCAGCAGGGTTGCCAAAGATGTGAAAGAGAACTTGGAAGCTTCTTTGTCTGGAGCTGCTCAAGGTTAATAAAAGTGTCTGCTAATAGCCTCAGATTTTAATTAAGTGTTTGGGCCTCCCTATGCACATCCCCAGTGCCTTTGTGCTGTACTTAACCAGGCTCAGTGATTGCTCAGCTTGGAGAATGTGGCTCATTAGAACTCCTCAGAGGTCTCAGATGTGCCTCTGCCTGGGCACTTTGCCCCTTGGATCTGCACATCAAGTCTTGCACCTCCAAAGGTGGAGGCTTCTGCTGAAGGAAGCTGGCAGGTTGAGTCACCCTCCCTGGAGGTGTTTGGAGGTGGTTTGGATGTGGTGCTTAGTGATGAGGTTTAGTAGGGAACTTGGGAGAGAAGGGTTAATAGTCCAGGGGGACCTCAGAGCTGCCTTCCAGTACCTGAAGGGATCCTCCAGGAAGGCTGCAGAGGACCTCTCATGAGCGTGACTTGAGACAGGCCAAGGGGGGATGGTTTGAAGCTGAAGGGCAGCAGGGTTTGACTGGAGCCAAGGAAGAAGTTCTTCAGTGTGAGGGTGGTGAGGCCCTGGAACAGGCTGCCCAGGGAGGTTGTGTCTGCCTCCTGCCTGGAGGGTTCAAGGCCAGGTTGGATGAGGCCTTGAGCAGCTGAGTCTAGCTGAGAGGTGTCCCTGCCCCCGGCAGTGGGCTTGGAGGAGATGATCTTTCCATGATTCTGTGATCCCAGCTAGCTGTGCTGTGGTGGATGCAGGGCCTGAGACATCAGATGTCCCTGCCAGGAGCATGGTGTGGAGGGAGGCCTGGGGCTGGTGAAGAGGAGGTGGAACTCTGTGCCATCACCTCAGGCTGAGCAGAGGAGTTGAGGAGCAGGGCTGGCTCCTCAAGATGAGGGCTGCCAGGGGGTTCAGGTGGTTGGGCTCAGTGGTAGAGGGTCTGCTCAGATCTCACCTGCATCTCCTAACCTCTCCAGGGTGCACCTCAAGAAGTGTTGGTGAGCACCAGGGATGTTTGTGTCTAGGCATGGGGAGGCCCTGGGATCGTGGTGAGGACCCTGTGATGCTCTCAGCATAGTTTTGGGTAGTGGCTGGGGGAGTCAATAATGGAACTTGAAAGCTGTAGAGCAGCACTGGAGGCATCAAGGTGATGCTGTCAACCCCTCCTGTGCCAGGTGTATGTTCAGATGCTTCACTTGAAGCAGGGAACGTGGTTTGGTGGCCATGCTAGGGTTGGGTTGGTGCTAGGACTGGATGATCTTGGAGGGCTTTTTCAGCCCAAACCATTCTCTGGTTCTCTGAAATGCTGCCATGCTCTGCTCAGCTGCTTCTCTGGAACCCCACTCAGGAGAGTGAGGAGGGTCCTGCAGCTTCTCCTGGGGCTGGAGAGGCCAAGCTGCACCCTTGCCAGTGGAGAGCTCTTCTTTGGGTGAAATGAAAGAGCAAAAAAGCTCTTCCCAAGCTCCACCTTCAGCAGTGTGCTCTGTGGGGTGCTGAGGAGGCTGCCTTGTAACTGCAGCTTGCTTGGCTGCACGGGTTACAAACCCAGGCTGGAACAAACACAAGATGCAGTTTTCAGCTGCAGCCAGCCCAGAGGAATGGTTCTTCAGTGCTCCTGCAGCACTTGGCAGGGGTGCTGCTGGTGGATCTGAGGTAGGTGCCAGCACTGGCATATGGAGCTCTTCTCTGGGCACGTCTTGTAGCCCTTAGCTGTGCCACCGGTGCTGGGATGGAGCTGTGCCACTTCCTCCTGCCTGGTCCCCCCAGTCCCACATGCTGCACGTGGAGAGCTTCAGATGGGCCAGGGTTGTGTGCTGAAGAGCAGAGTGGGTGAGGGAAAGCCCTGCAGACCTGCTGCAAACCAATTTCTGATGGAGCACCTGCCCTGGAGGGACAATGTGGAGACAGTTCAGCTTGGAGAAGAGAAGGGAAAGCTCTGGGGAGGCCTTAGAGCACCTTACAGAACCTGAAGGGGCTCCAGGAGAGCTGGGGGGGGGGGGACTTGTGACAAGGGAGTGCCAGGCTGAGGGGCAATGGCTTTGAGTTGGGAGTGGGGACACTGAGACTGGAGATGAGGAAGAGATTCTTTGCCCCTCCTCCTGTCACCACAAGATGTGGCAACCTCTGTCCTGCACAAGGCAGTGGTGCAGAAAATGGCAAAGAAAGGGCTGGGCTGGACTGGCTTTTTTGTGGTTAATATGGAGGGGGAGGGAGGGGACAGAACACTTTGGTACCTCCTGAGCTGCAGAGCACCTGTGTTTGCTTGCTTGGAGTTTGCAAACCCAACTGGAATGGAAGGTGCCTGTGGGGCTGCCTGTCCCTGCTCCTCGGTCACTCCAGAATGCAAGAGCAGCTAAAAATAGGAATAATCTTTCCTCTGGGAAATGGGCTGCTTGGCCTCTGCCCCAGAGGTGGCTGCACTGCTCTGGCATTTCACAGTGGTTCACAGAGTCCTTCTTGGAGCAGGGGAGGGGCAAAAAAACTGAATCCTGATAGGATAGGCTGAGAGAGTTGGGGCTGTGCAGCCTGGAGAAGAGAAAGCTCCCAGGGAGACCTCAAAGCAGCCTTCCAGGGCCTGAAGGGCTCCAGGAGAGCTGGGGAGGGACTTGTGACAAGGGCTGGGAGGGACAGGATGAGGAACAATGGCTCTGAGCTGGGAGAGGGGAGATTGAGACTGGAGATGAGGAAGAAGTTCTGTGCAGTGAGGGTTGGAAGACATTGGCACAGGTTGCCCAGGGAGGCTGTGACTGCCTCCTGCCTGGAGGTGTTCAGGGCCAGGCTGGATGAGGCCTTGAGCAAGCTGGGCTGGTGGGAGGTGTCCCTGCCCACGGCAGTGGGTTTGGAACTGCATGAACTTGGAGGTCCCTTCCAGCCCAAGCCATTTGGTGATCCTGTGAACATGAACTGATGATCAGTGTGCCAGAGGCGCAGGGAATTCAGTGTCTGTGCTCCAGAGATGGAGCTGCAGGCAGCAGGATTTGGGCTGTGGCCCAAATATCCAAGCCTCTCCTTGCCTTCACAGCAGAGCTGACTTGTTTAAGACAGCTCTCTCCCTGGCCAGCTGGGTCTGAGCACTCAGCCCTGTCTCCCTTCATTATGCAGAACTTCTTAGAGCTGCCCTAATGCTGGCTGCAGTTTGGATGCTAATTTAATCCCCTCCAGCCTTTTGCTCCTCGCTATAATTAGAGCGGCCACATCGCAGAGCCTGCTGCCAGCTCAGCACCCTGAGCTCTGCCTGGGTCTGGGTCTCTCTGCTTAGCTGCTGAAGCTGGGGCTTAAAACCATACCTGGTAAATCATAGAACTGTTGAGGTTGGAAGACACCTTTGAGATCATCATCATCATCATCATGGAATGGCTTAGGTTGGAAGGGACCTCAGAGATCGCCTGCTCCAACCCCCCTGCCATGGGCAGGGACACCTCTCAGCTGGACTTGCTTGCCCCAGGCTTCATCCAACCTGGCCTTCAACACCCTCAGGGAGGGGGCATGCACAGCTTCCCTGGGCAGCCTGCTCCAGAGTCTCACCACCCTCTTCCTGAAATTGTTTTTTCCCAAGCTCCAGTCTAACCCTGCTCTGCCTCAGCTTCAAACCATTCCCCCCTTGACCTCTCTCTGGACACCCTCATGAAAAGTCCCTCTGCAGCCTTCCTGGAGGACCCCTTCAGGTACTGGAAGGCAGCTCTAAGCTCCTCCCCAGAGTCCAGGCTGAACCACTCCAGATCTTCCAGCCCAGCCTCTCACCCAGAGCTCACAATCCCCCCACTGCTGCTGAGCCACTGCCACTAAACCACATCCCTCAGCACCACATCCACACTGCTTTGAAACCCCTCCAGGGATGGGGACTCCACCACCTCCCTGGGCAGCCTGAGAGCCCTTGCTGGGAAGAAGTTTTTCCTAACAGTAATAAGAAATCCAAGTCTTTCTCCCAGAGGGACATCTGATCAAAGGACAGAATTATTTAGGCTGGAGAAGACCTCTGAGCTCAAGCCCCTAACTGTCTGATACCCTGGAGGAGTAAATCTATTGTAGAGGAAGAGGTCCCTGCAAAAAGTTCTCAGGGCCCCTTGAGGTCTTCTAGCCCTGCTTGAATTCCTGCATCCCCTGAGCCTTCAGGAGGAGCCAAGCTCAGTCCAGATGCCTCCCCAAGGTTTTGTGCTGGCCACAGCTCGTTAGCAGGGGCTGGCTCATTGTGCAGGCAGGCGGTGAGTGGCTTTGAGCTGCCTGTGTCATGGGTTTGGGCAGAGGCTCTTCCAGAGCTGTGCTCTGAATTCCTTGTAGTGCTGCTTCCAGGAATCCAAAGTGTTGAAATGTGAGCAGGCTGCTTCCAAGTGGTGAGAGGGGAAGAGTTGAGCACAAGGCCAGAAGCAAAGAGCAGTTTCTGTGCTTCAGACACCAACAAGAACCACCCTGACCTGACTGTCCTGATCCTCCTGTTCCTCCCCATCCCAGCCAGCACCCAGGGGGATTTCACAGGCTGAGTTTAATTCAGAATATGCTAAAATGTGGTTTGGGGCACAGCATGAAACCCCAAGAGA
The DNA here is from genome assembly GCA_015227895.2 of Colaptes auratus. Classification (NCBI taxonomy): domain Eukaryota; kingdom Metazoa; phylum Chordata; class Aves; order Piciformes; family Picidae; genus Colaptes; species Colaptes auratus. Next base: position 7,247,625 of record JAAWVA010000037.1, on the reverse strand, counting down.
CAGAGATGAAACCAGCTGGTAGATGACAGGGAAGGGGCAGTTCTCACAGCCAGGGAAGAGGTCTCCTTGCTCACTGCTGCAGTGGAGAACCACAGAATGGTAGAGGTTGGAAGGGGCTCCTGGAGAGGAGTCCAGGGTCACCTGGAGGTCACACAAGAACACATCCAGGTGGGTTTTCAGTGTCTCCAGAGATGGAGACTCCACCACCTCTCTGGGCAGCCTGCTCCAGGGCTCCAGCAGCCTTCAATTGCAGAAGTTCCTCCTCACGTTCAGATGCAGCTTCTGATGATGGGCAAGTTTGTGCCCGCTTGGGGCTGGCACTGGGCACCACTGAACAAGGCCTGGTGCCACCCTCCTGACAAGGATTCTCCACAAGCAGAGGACTCAATTCAGGTCTCAGAACTGCTCAGTCAAGTGAAGTCAGGACTGAAGTTTGGAAGAAGTGAAATTCTGGGGTTGATCTGGGTGCCAGACTGTGGGCTGGAATGGGCTGGAGAGGTGTGGACCTGGTGCTTAGGGACTGCTCTGTTCTGGTGAAGCCTCCCCTGGAGTACTGTGTCCAGCTCTGGAGCCCTCAGCACAGGAAGGACATGGACCTGATGGAGCCGGTCCAGAGGAGGCCAGGACAATGATCAAGGGCTGGAGCACCTCTCCTACAAGGGCAGGCTGAGAGAGTTGGGGCTGTTAAGCTCCAGGGGGACCTCGGAGCAGCCTTCCAGGACCTGAAGGGGCTCCAGGAGAGCTGGGGAGGGACTTTGGACAAGGGCTGGGAGGGACAGGACCAGTGGCAATGGTTTGAAAGTGGAGGAGATTTAGATGTGATGCTGGGAACAAGTTCTGCACCATGAGGGTGGTGTAAAAGGTTGCCCAGGGAGGGAGTTGAGCCCCAGTCCTTAGAGGTATTTAAGGTCAGGCTCAACAAGGCTCGGATCTAGTGGAGGATGTTCCCTGCAGGGGCTGGGAACTAAATCCCCTTTGGAGGTCCCTTCCAACCCCTCCTATGGTTCTGTGGCATAGCTTAGTGTTGACCTTGCAGTGCTGGGTCCAAGGTTGGCCTTAGATGGTCTTGAAGGTCTCTTCCAACCAGTTGTACTCTGTGATTCTCTGGGAACCCCTCTGCCACGGTTGGCACCAGGCAGTGCCTACCTGTGCCAGCCCAGGAGCACAGGAAGCTGCTGCTATTGGCATCTGGGGAGGGGGTGGAGGGAGTTCACCCTGGTCATGATGCTGATGGCAAATGCAGCCTCGAGTGTGGAGGCAGAAGCCCAAGGCCAGTTTATTTCTGCTCTTGTAACTGCAGATGACACTTGAGTGCGAGGAAGCACAAAGTGCAACCATAAAAGGTTTGACTGGGAAGTGGCTGCCCTAGATACAGAGATAAACACCAACAGAGAGCTTCAGGGCTTCAACCAGGGAGTGACACTGAGCACAGAGCCCTCGCAGCCCGGGGCAGGGCCGAGCCTCCCTCAGAGCCTGCCCGGGGCAGAGCCTCCCTCACAGCTCAGCACAGAGCCTCCCTCAGAGCCCGCCCGGGGCAGGGCCGAGCCTCCCTCAGAGCTCCGCACAGAGCCTCCCTCAGAGCCTGCCCGGGGCAGAGCCTCCCTCGGAGCCCGCCCGGGGTAGGGCCGAGCCCTCCCTCACAGCTCAGCACAGAGCCTCCCTCAGAGCCCGCCCGGGGCAGGGCCGAGCCTCCCTCACAGCTCAGCACAGAGCCTCCCTCAGAGCCTGCCCGGGGCAGAGCCTCCCTCACAGCTCAGCACAGAGCCTCCCTCGGAGCCCGCCCGGGGCAGGGCCGAGCCTCCCTCACAGCTCAGCACAGAGCCTCCCTCAGAGCCTGCCCGGGGCAGAGCCTCCCTCACAGCTCAGCACAGAGCCTCCCTCAGAGCCCGCCCGGGGCAGAGCCTCCCTCAGCTCAGCACAGCTGCAGAAGCCTTCCCTGGAGGAGAGCTGCTAAAGCTGCATCTGTGAGCCAGCCCTCACCTGCTCTTGGTGTTTGGCCCTGGCAGTGGCAGGGTGGTGTTTTGGTTCCCGGGTTGGTCTCTTTTCCCAAGGATCAGGTGATAGAAGAGGCAGTGGCCTGGAATTGTGCCAGAGGAGGCTTAGGTTGGAGATGAGGAACAATTTGTTTGCTTCAAGAGTGGCCAGGGCTTGGCACAGGCTGCCCAGGGAGGTGGTGGAGTCCCCATCCCTGGAGGTGTTCCAGAAACCTGTGGCCATGGCACTCGGGGCCATGGTTTGGTGCCCCTCATTCCTTCACTCCAAGCCCTTTATCAGAAGTCAGGGATCTGCTGGAGAGAGTCCCAACGGAGGCTGCAAGGATGGTGAAGGTCCTGGAGCATCTCTGCTGTGAAGAAAGACTGAGAGACCTGGGGCTGGTTAGCCTGGAGAAGGCTGAGGGGATCTGATCAATGTCTATCAGTATCTGAGAGCTGGGTGGCAGGGTGAAGCTGCCAGGCTCTGTTTGGTGGTGCCCAGTGGGAGGACAAGGAGCAATGGGCATGAACTGGGACACAGGAGGCTCCACCTCATTATGAGGAGAAACTTCTTTGGTGTGAGGCTGCTGGAGGCCTGGAGCAGGCTGCCCAGAGAGGTGGTGGAGTCTCCTCTGGAGCCTTTCAAGCCCTGCCTGGATGTGTGCCTGTGTGCCCTGCCCTGGGGAATGCTGCTCTGGCGGTAGGGTTGGACTGGATGCTCTCTGCAAGTCCCTTCCAACCCTCCCATTCTCTGCCTCACACGACTCAAAGCACCTTCAAGATCCCTCTGGATTTCCAAAGCAGTGGTTTTTGTTGCACAGCAGGGAGCTGGGGGCTGCTGACCACCCCTCCTGAACTCTGTCCCTTTTGTTTCCCTGCAGGGAAATTCAGCTCCTGCGACGGCTGCGGCACAAGAACGTGATCCAGCTGGTGGATGTGTTGTACAACGAGGAGAAGCAGAAGATATATCCTTTGCTCACCTGTCTCTTTGAAGCTCTGAGCTCCTCTGGTTCTCTGCCCCACTGCTGAATCGTCAGAGTTCTGCTTTTAAGGCAGCTTAAAGTTGCTTTCCCTGCTGTGATAAACACACCCCGGAGAGTCACACAGTGGCTCGAGGTGGAAGGGACTTCCAAAGGTCAGCCAGTTCCAACCCCCCTGTAGGCAGCAGGGACACCTCCCACCAGCCCAGGTTGCTCAGGGCCTTATCCAGCCTGGACTTGAGCACCTCCAGGGAGAAGGCAGCCGCAGCCTCCCTGGGCAACCTGTGCCAGTGTCTCACCACCCTCACTGGCAACAATTCCTTCCTCATCTCCAGTCTCGGCCTCCTCTCTCCCAGCTCAAAGCCACTGTCCCTTGTCCTGCCACTCCCAGCCCTTGTCGAAAGTCCTTCCCTAGCTCTCCTGTAACCTCCTTCAGGTACTGAAAGATGCTCTAAGGTCTTCCTGGAGCCCTCTCTTCTCCAGGCTGAACAGCCCCTACTCTCTCAGCCTGTCCTTGATCATTGTCCTAGCCTCCTCTGGACCTGCTGCATCAGCTCCACGTCCCCGCAGGGGGGGTTCTCCAGCCCTCTGATCATCTTGGTGGCCTCCTCTGGCCCCTCTCCAGCGGTTAGGTCATGGTATAGAAGGTTGCTTTTCTTTCTGACAGTGGCTTCTCAACGCTGCCTTCCAACTGCAGCCCTTCAGAAAATGCCTGATTTCATTGTGTGCTTTAATTAGCCCAAGCACTCTGCCACCAAATTGTTAGGACACAAAAGGCAGAACAACTTCTTGCTCCTGTTCTGCAGCCTTCCCTGGCCCCAGGGACTGCATTTCAATTAGTGGCTGTTGGAAGCAGCTGAGCTGCTGAAGTGTGGGGGGGAAAAAGGAGCCCGAGAGAGACCTCGTGTGTCGGTACCGGGAGATGACAGCTCACGGTGGTGGTGCAGAAGCAGCCAGGAGGGATCATAGAATCGTAGAATGGCTTGGAAGGGACCTCCAGAGGTCATCCAGTCCAACCCCCCTGCAGTCAGCAGGGACATCCTCCACTAGATCAGGTTGCTCAGAGCCCTGTTGAGCCTCACCTTGAATATCCCCGAGGTTGGAGCCCTAAGCACCTCCCTGGACAGCCTGTTGCAGTGTTCCAGCAGCCTCCTGGTGCAGAACTTGTTCCTCACATCCCATCTAAATCTGCAGCTCTTCAATTTCAAACCATTGCCCCTGGTCCTGTCCCTGCAGGCCTTTGGGAACAGTCCCTTTGCAGCCTTCTTGTAGCCCACTTCAGGTGCTGGAAGGCTGCTCTGAGGTCTCCCTGGAGCCTTCTCCTCCCCAGGCTGAACACCCCCAGCTCCCTCAGCCTGTCCCTGTAGCAGAGGTGCTCCAGCTCCTCTGATGTTCCTTGCTTTGCTTTCTAAATGGCAGTGGCTGATAAAAGCAAAGTGGTTTTCAGTCCTTTCCCCTTGCCAGGTTGGCTTCACTCTTTTTATCTTTCTCTGTTTTTACACTCTTAGAAGGTTTGTTTCTAGGTGCTTCTGTGGATTGAAGCTGGGAGAGGGGAGATTGAGACTGGAGAGGAGGAAGAAATTCTTTCCAGTGAGGGTGGGGAGAGACTGGAACAGGTTGCCCAGGGAGGCTGTGGATGTTCCCTCCCTGGAGGTCTTCAAGGCCAGGCTGGATAAGACCTTGAGCATCCTGGGCTGGTGGGAGGTGTCCCTGCCCATGGCAGGGGGTTGGAACTGGATGAGCTTGAAGGTCCCTTCCAACCCAACCCATTCTGTGTAACTTGAAGGGGGAAGAGCCAGTGGCTTCCACATCACTCAGAAGCAGTCCACAGATTTTCTTCCCAGACTAAGAAATCTTAGGAATGACTTTTGGAAGCTCTTCCTGCCAGTCCTTGTCCTGCTGGGTGGCATCATGCCCATCATGAAGTCCCAGGGTGCTTGGGTGCCCCTCTGAAGAGCAGCTCCTGCGGGGAACATTGCAGGAATTGGATGAGTTCCCACCATGAGCTGCTCCTGGGCTGAATGTGCTGCAAAAGGGGCAGCCCCAGCCTTTAGCACAGGTCTCACTGGAAAGCACAGATCAGCTCTTGAGCCTCTCCTGCCTCAAGAGTTAAGGTGGTCCTGGGACACAAGCAACTTATTTCAGGCTTAGGTTAAGAAGGCATCTGCCAGCTGTGATTAGAGTGAGCAGAGCAGGGGCTGGGCAAGCAGGGGCTGGCTGCCACCGTGGGCTGGCTGCCACCATGCTCTGCTCCTCATCTGGAGGATGCACTCCCTTGGCAAAACCAGCAGATGTCTCAGGGTCTGCTCCTCCAGGCTCCTCTCAGCACGATCTGCCTTTCAAAGCTGCAGGAGAGGAGGAGACCCGAGGCAATCCTTGCTTTAGGCACTTGGTGTAGCACCCATTGTTTGATTAAAGCTTAAGGAGAGGAAAACTGAGCCTGTGCTGCAAGGGAACCAGTCCTGGGAAGTGCCACCAGTTCCTGGTCCTCTCTGGTCTCTTTTTTAATCTATGCAGAGCAAAAAAGCTTCCCAGCTCTCTAGGGAACCTCCCTCCTGCTGCTGAAATGCCACCCTGCCACTGGGGGCTGAGCAGCACCTACAGCCCTGGCACTGCAGCAGGAGATGAGGAGTCACCAGCTTGGGGAAGGTGCTGGAGCTCACTGCTGTGTCCATTGCAGGGCAGTGGCAGAACTCAGCCTGCAGCTCTCCTGCTGGAGCTCTCCTGCCTTTCTGTAGGCACCTCAGGGTATTTATTGTCCCATTTCTGTCACTCTTGTGACATCTCCAACTTCTGCAGAGTGCCCAGCCTGTTACAGGTCTGATCACAGCTGGGCAGCAAGCAGAAGAACTTCCTGGTGGGTTCTGTGCCTCCTCCTGTCAGCTAGAGGAAGGTGGCTGCCTGGGGAGGTGCAGCACAGCTTGGATTCTACCTCTCCAGTGTGTGGCTCCCAGCACTGCCTGGGGGCAGCTCCCAGTTGCACTGGAGTGGGGCTGCAGCCCTCAGACAGCATTTGCCTGAGGCATGTTGAAGCCTGAAGCTTCCTTAACTCGGCCTTCACGTATATGGTGATGGAATACTGCGTGTGTGGGATGCAGGAGATGCTGGACAGTGTCCCAGAAAAGAGGTTTCCAGTTTTTCAGGCTCATGGGTAAGTAGAGTTTGGTTCCTTGGGCTGCTTTATCCTCTCCCCACTCTGCTGTCTGGAGCTGAGCAGCACGTCCTGCCCTGTTGCTTGGACAGGCAGAGCTGGCTTTGTGTTTCCATCTGTGGGGAAAGGTGGAAGACTAAAGCAACTGTGGCAGGGAGAAGCCTGTCCTTCTCCTGGGGAGAAGCCTGTCCTTCTCCTGACCCTTCTGTTACTGTTGCTTTCCTTCATCCTTTCCCCTTCCTGCCCCATTCCTGCAGCTCTGCTGTTAGCAAGGGTGAAGGTGATGGAGGAATCCCTTAGGGCTTGCCCTGCCTAAACAGGGCCAAGAGACAGAGTTCAGTGTCAGGAGAGAGATTAGAGGGCTTTGGGTGGATTAGGGCTTGGCAGGATCCAGCAGGATCTGTTAGTTTGTTTGGGGAGCAGGCAGGGCCAGCTGGAGCCCTTTTCACCCTGCAAGCAAAGCAGCAGATGGGAGAAGGGAACTGTGAGCATCAAACCTGGGCAGGTCTGGGGAGCCTGCAGCCTTTTATGTTTGCATTTTGGGTTGAACAAAGCCCTCTGAGGTTACAGCCAGCTGCAGGGAAGCACAGACATGTGGGAGTATTTCTGGATGTTATGGGATAAACTTGTATGGCACAGTCACAGATTGCATTGGGTTGGAAGGGAGCCTCCAAGGGCAGCTTGGCCAAGCCCCCTGCAGGCAGCAGGGACAGCTCCAGCCAGAGCAGGCTGCACAGGGACACAGCCAGGCTGACCTTGAATGTCTCCAGGGATGGAGCCTCAACCACCTCCCTGGGCAAACCTGTGCCAGTGTCTCCTCACCCTCCCTGTGCAGAGCTTCCTCCTGAGGTCCAACCTAACCCTGCCCTGCTCCAGTTCCAAACCATTGCCCTTGGTCCTATCCCCCACAGCCCCTTCTGCACAGTCCCTCCCCAGCCTGGCTGGAGGTCCCCTTCAGACACTGAAATGCAGCTTTGAGGTCTCCCTGGAGCCTTCTCCAGGCTGAACAGCCCCAACTCTTTCAGCCTGTCCCCATAGCAGAGGTTCTCCAGCCCTCTTACCATCTTGGTGGCCTCCTCTGGACCCTTTCCATCAGGTCCATGTCTGTCTTGTGTTGAGGACTCCACAGCTGGACACAGCCCTGCAGGTCAGGTCTCCCCAGAGCAGAGCAGAGGGGCAGGATCCTCTCTCTCCAGCTCTGGCCACACTGCTTTGGATGCAGCCCAGGCTGCCCTTGGCCATCTGGGCTGCCAGTGGCTCTTGTCCAGCTTCTCCCCCACCAGCACTCCCAAGCCCTTCCCTGCAGGGCTGCTCTCAACCTCATCCCCCCCCAGCCTGGATCGGTACCGAGGGTTGCCCTAACCCAAGTGCAGGGCTTTGCACTTTGCCTTCTTGAACCTCCTGAGGTTCTCCTCAGCCACCTCTCCAGGACCCCTCTGCCTGGCTCCCATCCTGTCCTGCAGTGGTATCAGCTGCAGCACTCAGCTTGGTGTCAGCTGCAGAGCTGCTGAGGGTGCCTCAGTCTCTGCCTCTATCCTCACAAGTGCTGCCAGCCTCCTTCTGTTGTAGCAATGACATCCTTGACCTTCTGTGGTTTTTTCCCCCTCTCCTACCTCTTTCTGCAGGTATTTCTGTCAGCTTATAGATGGCCTGGAGTACCTGCACAGCCAAGGGATTGTCCACAAGGACATAAAACCTGGGAACCTCCTGCTGACAACCAATGGGACACTAAAAATCTCCGATTTAGGCGTAGCAGAGGTAGGTGAGGAGCTCAGGGGAGGCAAGCAGGATGTGTCCTGGGTTTGGGTCAGCTTTGTGGTGTCACAGGGATCATTTCTGGTGCATCTGGGCTTTTTGTGTAGGCTTTGCAGAGTGCTCCAGAGTGACTCTTGAGTGTCTATTGCTATTTAGTTGGTACCAGCAGCCACAGAAACATCTGGGAATGGGATAAAGGAAAGCAAGCATCAGTCTTGGACAAACCCAAAAGTGTGGTGAAGTGGTGAGGAGATGAATAAGCTCAGCCTTCAGAGGGTCACTAAGGTTGGAAAAGCCCTCTGAGAGCATTGAGTCCAACCATCAACCCAGCACCACCATGGCCCCAAGTGCCATGGCCCCAACTGCTGTGGCCACATGGTTCTGGCACAGCTCTGGGGATGGGGACTCCACCACCTCCCCGAGCAGCCTGTTCCAATCCCTGACCACTCAAGTTTTTCCTCATCTCTGCTCCTTTGGTGCAGCTTGAGACCACTTCCTCTTGCCCTGTCACTGGTTCCTTGAGACAAGAGCCCAAGCCCCACCTCACTGCAGCCTCCTCTCAGGGAGCTGTAGAGAGCAATGAGGTCTCCCCTCAGCCTCCTCCAGACCCCTCACCAGCTGGGTTGCCCTTCACAGAATCACAGAATGGTTTTGGTTGGAGAAGATCTCTGGGACCACCCAGTCCAACCATCAGCCCAACACCACCATGCCCACTAAGCCACCTCAGCTAGGCAGGAGGTGGGCAAGAACCTTAGCTGCTGTGCTTGGTGGCACATCCTGGGAGGTGAGCAGATGGCCAGCAGCAGAGTTGTCCCTTTTGTGTCCTGGGTGAATCTTCTGCAGCCAGAGTTGGTTTGCCTCAGAGCCCTGGGGCTGATGCAGGTCCCTTTTGTGTCCTGGGTGAAGCTCCTGCAGCCAGAGTTGGTTTGCCTCCGAGCCCTGGGGCTGATGCAGGTCCCTTTTGTGTCCTGGGTGAAGCTCCTGCAGCCAGAGTTGGTTTGCCTCGAGCTCTGGGGCTGATGCAGGTCCCTTTTGTGTCCTGGGTGAAGCTCCTGCAGCCAGAGTTGGTTTGCCTCCGAGCTCTGGGGCTGATGCAGGTCCCTCTTGTGTCCTGGGTGAAGCTCCTGCAGCCAGAGTTGGTTTGCCTCCGAGCCCTGGGGCTGATGCAGGTCCCTTCTGCTGCAGGCCTTGCATCCCTTCGCGGAGGACGACACGTGCAGGACGAGCCAGGGGTCGCCAGCATTCCAGCCACCAGAGATTGCCAATGGCCTTGACACCTTCTCAGGCTTCAAAGTGGACATCTGGTCTGCAGGGGTCACGCTGTAAGTGCCCCTGGAGCAGCCAGCCAGCAGCTGCAAGGACAAACCAGCAGCCCCCAGAACAAACCAGCGGCCCCCAGATAGCTCCAGCTGCTGCTGTCTGCTGCCATCACTGCTCAGGCCAAGGGGGAGGGGAGTGAGGGTGGTGGGGAGGGGGTGATGGTGGTGGGGAGGGGGTGTTTAGTCCCTTCTGGGGGTGGTTTGGTGTTGGCCAGAGTAGTGAGTTGTGAGGAGCAGGCTGTAGTCTGGGTGAGGGCCTCTCTGCCAGCTGTTTCTCAGCATCCAAGGTGCACAGCTTCTGCAGTCATCAAAACCACAAAGACCTCAGGTGTCTATTTTTAAGTTTCTTCCCTCCCAGGCTGGCAGGGAGGTGTCTGGGGTGGCTTTTACTCATGTGAATGGAGAAGCTGTGCTGAAGGAGGGCTGAGTTCCCAAATACTCTCTGACATTCAGCTCTTTGTTTTTGACTCCTTTTGGATTTCTGCAGTCACCTAAGAACCATAGAATCAAGAAAATTGTCAGGGTTGGAAGGGACCCCAAAGATCAGCCAGTTCCATCCCCCCTGCCATGGGCAGGGACACCTCACACCACAGCAGGTTGCTCACAGCCACATCCAGCCTGGCCTTCAAAACCTCCAGGGATGAGGCTTCCACCACCTCCCTGGGCAGCCTGTGCCAGGCTCTCACCACCCTCCTGGGGAAGAACTTCTTCCTGACATCCTATCTGAATCTCCCCATTTCTAGTTCTGCTCCATTCCCCCCCCAGTCCCATCCCTCCCTGACACCCTCAGAAGTCCCTCCCCAGCTTTCCTGTAGCCCCCTGCAGATCCTGGAAGGCCACAAGAAGGTCTCCTCGCAGCCTTCTCTTAAGAACTTCCCCACCTGTTCTTTGTGCTTCTGCTTCTCACCCAGCTGCTCCCTCTGCCCCCACAGGTACAACATCACCACGGGGCTGTACCCCTTCGAGGGGGATAACATCTACAAACTGTTTGAGAACATCGGGAAGGGAGACTACAGCATCCCTGAGGACTGTGGGCCGCCGCTCTCAGACCTGCTGAGAGGTGAGTCCCCAGCAGGCACCACCACGGCTTAGCCCTGGGACAGCAGTGAGCCCCTGTGGCCAAAAGGGCCAATGACATCCTGGGCTGCAGCAAGGGGAGTGTGGCCAGCAGCTCTAGGGAGGTTCTTGTCCCCCTCTGCTCTGCCCTGCTGAGACCACACCTGCAGTACTGTGCACAGTTTGGGGCTCCCCAGTTCAAGAGACCTGCTGGAGGGAGTCCAGCAGAGGCTGTGAGGATGATGAAGGGCCTGGAACATCTCTGCTGAGAGCCCTGGGGGTGGTTAGTCTGGAGAGGAGAAGGCTGAGAGGGGATCTGATCAATGTCTGTAAATATCTGAGGGGTGGGGGACAAGAAGGGGCCAGGCTCTGCTTGGTGGTGCCCAGGGACAGGACGGGGAGCGACAGCTACCAACTGGTTCTTAGAGGTTCATAGAATGGTTTGGGATGGAAGGGATCCTAGAGATCATCCAGTTCCAACCCCCCCTGCATGGGCAGGGACACCTCCCACCAGCCTAGCTCGCTCAAGGCCTCATCCAGCCTGGCCTTCAACACCTCCAGGGAGGAGGCAGCCACAGCCTCCATGGACAACCTGTTCCAGTGTCTTACCACCCTTCCTGGAAAGAATTTCTTCTTAGTCTTCAGTCTCCATCTCCCTTCTTTCATTATGCTTCTGGTGCTCTGAGAAGCTTTTAGATCTAAAGGCAAAAACCACATGAGGTGAGGTTTCAGATGACCTCCCAGCATCGATTCAGGCTTTGCAAATGAGTAGACTCCATTAAATTCCTTGCCCAAGCTCTCTGTAATGTGAAATTCTGAGTGCTCAGCTTCTCTTCTCCCTCCTCATCGCCCTCTGCTCTGAATTTATTTGCTTCTGTCCCATTTGTCTCCTTTCCCCCCCCCCCCCCCCCCCCCCCCCCCCCCAAATTGGGAGCTGTGGAGATGTTGGAGCAGACTGGCTGGTGCCCACCTTCACAGCTGGGCTGTGCTGGAAGCAGCAGTGGCACTTTGCTGGGTAGGAGGGGAGAGAGCTGTGGCTCTTGTTGGGTTTTTCTTCTTCTTCCTGCCACTTACTGCAACAGTTTGAGGTTTGAACAGTGTCTGCTTCAGACAGCAGCCCAGCCCAGGGCAGCTCTTAGGGCTGTGTGGAGCAGCCAGCTCGGTGATGTGGCAGCAGAGGGGAGATGATTCCAGCCCCTGGGAGATCCTAACCAGAGCTCCTGCTGCTCCCACTGGCAGGGAAACAGCTGGGTGCAGTGGTGCTCTGCTGCTCTGCCCTCAGCTGGCTGGGAAGGACCAGACCTCAGCTAGGAGGTGGCACCATCCTGGTTCAGGTTGAGTTCGCTGCTTGTGCCAGCCAGGGTTGGGAGGTCACTGGGGGAGAAGGGCTGTGGGGCAGTCACCTTCCCCAGGCTGGAGAACAGAAGACTGAGAGATCTTTAATTCATGTCTGAGGGGTAGGGGGCAAGAAGAAAGGCCCAGCCTGGCTGGGACAGGACAAGAGCCAATGGGTACAAACTGGAACCCAGGAGGTTCCACTTCACCAGGAGGAGAAAATTCCTTAGTGTGAGGGTGCTGGAGGCCTGGAGCAGGCTGCCCAGAGAGGTTCTGGAGTCTCCTTCTCTGGAGCCTTTCAGGACCCATCTGGATGTGTTCCTGTGTGAGTCTGCTCTGGCAATGGGGTTGGACTCAATCTCCAGACCCCCACCCCTCACTGGTTCCCCTCCTGTCAGCAGTGTCCCCAGGTCTGCTGGGAGCAGAGCTGCTGTCCCCACCTTGTGGGGGAAGGCTGTGCTGTGCCCTCTGCACGGGCCCAGTGCTGCTGCACTTTGTGGCCAGCCCGAAGCCTCCTCGAGTCCAAAGGACTCCCTGGCTTGCAGTTTTGCCTCCAGCTGCCTGTGGGCTCCCAGCTGCTGCCAGGAGCTGCAGCTCCAGCCTGGTCCCCACCAGGTCCCCTCCAGCACAGTGCTGCTGCCGTTGGTGTCCTGGCTGGGTGCTGGGTGGCAGCAGGTGGTGCTGTCTGTCCGAGCTCTGCTGCTGCTGCTGCCACCGACTGGGCTCCCCGCAGCCCCCTGCTGCCGAGGGGGTGGCAGCCCTCCCCACCCTGCATTCCCACTGCTGGGAGACTCTTTGAGCTCCTCTGGCCCTGTGCCCATTATGCAATGAGTTTATTTCCATGTGCTTCCGAAAGCATCCAGCAGCTTCACCGACATCCAGGCAGCAGCAGAGTCCCTGAACGGCTTGGAAGGGAGCCTCAAAGGGAGGCTGGGGCTGCCCCCTCCCTTGAGGTGTTCAAGGCCAGGCTGGATGAGGCCTTGAGCAGCCTGGGCTGGTGGGAGGTGTCCCTGCCTGTGGCAGGGGGGGTTGGGACTGGATGATCTTTAAGGTCCCTTCCAGCCCAAACAAATCTGAATCTTGTCCAAGCCCCTGCAGGCAGCAGGGACAGCTCCAGCTAGAGCAGGTTGCTCAGGGCCACATCAAGTTTGACCTTGAATGTCTCCAGGGATGGAGCCTCTACCACAGCCCTGGGCAACCTGCTCCAGTGTCTCCTCACCCTCACTGTGCAGAGCTTCCTCCTGAGGTCCAACCTAACTCTGCCCTGCTCCAGTTTCAAACCATTGCCCTCCAGCCTATCCCCAGAGGCCCTTCTGAACAGTCCTTCCCCAGCCTGCCTGCAGCTCCCCTTGAGATGCTGAAATGCAGCACTAAGGTCTCCCTGGAGCCTTCTCTTCTCCAGGCTGAACAGCCCCAACTCTCCCAGCCTGTCCTCATGGGAGAGGTTCTGCAGCCCTCTGCTCATCTTTGTGGCCATCACTGGCTCTCAGCACAGCAGCAGCTCACCTCTGGCAGCTCAGCATTTCCAGACCCTGCCTGTTCCCTCTGCACTGCCCCAGGGGAGCATGCCCTGATCCACAGCTGCTGTTGGAGTTCTGAATGCTGGCTCAAAACGTGGCTGGTTTTATGAGCTTGGGAATTGCCCAAATGGAGTAAATCCCCTGCTCCATCCATCTGGCCTGGCCAGCAGCCTCCTAAAGCACCCAGCAGAACCCATTTGAGGCTGGTAGAAGCCTCTCAGCTGCACTTAGTGCAGTCCCCCAGGGACAGTGAGCATTTGTTTCTCTGTTCTTGTCCTGAGGATGTTGATGGTCTTAGAATCTTGTGCTTTGTGAGCAGAACAACTCCTTTTTAGTTGCTTTTCCATCTCCTCTATGAGACCTGGAGCCAAAATTTCCTGCTGTTCCTTCTGCCTCACTGGAAAGAGAGCAGCCTCATGCCCAATGTCCTCTGTCCATCTCTCACAGCCTGAGCTGGCTGCTTCCTCCTGGCCACTGTCTTGTCTCTATCCCTCCTGTGTTTGGACCCCCAGAGATGCCCTTGGGAGGCAGAGGAGCTTACCCTGGGGAGATGTCTGTGTCTGCCCACTTGATCCTGTCTTCCAGGGTGGTGGGGAGCACAAAGGACTCCTTTAACTGTCCTCCTTCCACCCCTCCTCTTGTCATGCACCTGTCACACAGTGACAGCTGCCCAGACCTCCTCCTCCTCTTCTCCTTGCTCGGCCCACCACACATTCTCCAGCAGCTAGGAGGACACAGTGGACCTGAAGTGATGGAACTGGAGGGGTGGAATTGTTCTGGAGGCCTGAGCATCTCTACAGCCCAGCAGACAGCCAGGCAGCTGCAGGAGGAGAGGGCTGAGCCTTGTGCTGGTGACACTGTGTAGCTATGGTGACAAAACCTCAACACTTTCCAGCCCTTGCTTCTCCTCCAGCTGCGTTTCCTGCTTAGGTGCCTGCTCCTTCTTGCAGCAGGTTGCAGCTGAAGCAGAAAGCTGTGGCTAGACCTTGGGCAGCGCCTGGCTGGGGCCTTTTCTGCCAGCAGCACAGAGACCCCCAGCTCAGCTCTGTCTCACCCGAGGCTCTCTTCGGCCCTTTGTGTGGCTTTTCAAAGCCTTCTCGAAGCACTCTGCGGTGCTGCTGAGCTTTTGTTCTGCCTTTCTGAGGCAGGGTGCTGCAAAGTGTTTGCTTCCTCCCGGCCTCTGCCTGCTGCGGTGACCACAGCAGGGGGCTGGCTGGGAGGCAGACACCAGAAGACACTTTGAAAGGCCTTCTGATGGCTGCTCCCGAAGTGGGTTTGTTCCTTTTCCCCATCTTGAGCTTGGTTTTGCTGGGGTTTTTTTTATTCTCTGTTCCTCCTTCCAGCAGAAGCAGAGTTTAGGGGACTTAAAGCTTCTGTGGCATTTGACTTGTAAAGAGGCTCACATGGCTCTGTATTCCCACGGATTAGCTGGGCTGCTGCTCCTCTGTTTGTCTCCCTAATCAGGGATGAAGCTTTATTTATACTCTTCAGTGATGGAAAAGAGAAGGCCCAGTGCTGGCCTGGGATCTGAGTGTGCAGGCTGCAAAGATCTGTGGCAGTCAGGAGCATTTCTAAATAGAATCACAGAATGGGTTGGGTTGGAACCCACGGGCAGGGACACCTCCCACCAGCCCAGGCTGCTCAAGGCCTCATCCAGCCTGGCCTTGAACACCTCCAGGCAGGGGGCAGCCACAACCTCCTTGGGCAACCTCTTCCAGTCTCTCCTCACTCTCACTGGCAACAATTTCTTCCTCTTCTCCAGTCTCAGCCTCCCCTCTCCCAGCTCAAAGCCATTGTCCCTTGTCCAGAATCCCTCCCCAGCTCTCCTGGAGCCACTTCAGGCTGCTCTAAGGTCTCCTTGGAGCTTTTTCTTCTCCAGGCTGAACAGCCCCAACTCTCCCAGCCTGTCCCCATATGCCTTAAGGTATTTCTGTCAGCATCTGGAGATGACCTCTCAACTGGAGTGCAGTTTGCTTCTGGTTGAGGAGAATGCACAAGGTCAGCTCTTCCTCCTAATAGACTTAACTGGAAGAGAAAGCTCTGAGGCTGCAGTTTGTGCATTCAGCATCTGGGTTGATTTCCAGGCTCTGCTGCAGCTAGGGAGGAGTTGCTTGGATTCTCGGTGTCCCCTTACAGACCACAGAATGAACCAGGTTGGAAAAGACCTTTGAGATCATCAAGTCCAGCCCAGCACCCAGCACCAGCTAATCAACTCAACCATGGCACTAAGTGCCTCATCCAGGCTTACTTTAAACACTTCCAGTGATGGTGACTCCACCACCTCCCTGGGCTCTGTTTCTTCACTCCTGGAATCCCAGAATGTGGGTTTGGAAGGGACCTCTGGAGGTCATCCAGTCCAACCCCCCCCCCCCCCCCTGCATGGGCTGGTCACACAGGAACACATCCAGATGGGGCTTCAAAGTCTCCTCAGAAGAAGGCTCCACAACCTCTCTGGGCAGCCTGCTCCAGGCCTCCAGCAGCCTCACACCACCAAAAATCTCCTCATGTGGAGGTGGAGCCTCCTGGGCTCCAGCTTGAGCCCTTTGTTCCTTGTGCCATCCCTGGGCACCACCAAACAGAGCCTGGCACCTTCTCCTTGCCCCCCACCCCTCAGCCACTGATGAGATCCCCAGATATCCCCTGTGTGGGCACAGTGAGTCCCTCTGCAGTGCCAGGGGAGCAGAGGTTTGCCTTGGGTGTCCTCCCTGGTGCAGCCTGGCTCCTCTGCTCCGCTCTCACAGAAGCTGCCTGGAGGTCTTTACCGTAAATGGCAGTGAGGGAGGTTGCTGTGGGCAGCTGCTCCTCCCTGCCTTGCCTGGTGAATAGCACAGGATGTTTTGTCTTGATGAAGCCTCTCTTCAGCACAGGACCTCAGAGCTGCCAGCAGTGAGTCAGAGCTGAGTGCCTGCATGGGCATTTGCAGTCCTTGGCTTTTCCATGGCCCTTCCTTGCCCCCAGACTGGGTCCTCTTGCACTGAAGTAGAGATGCTCTTTGCTCAGTTATCTTAGAATCATAGAACTGTCAGGGCTGGAAGGGACCTCCAGGGTCAGCCAGTTCCAACCCCCCTGCCATGGCCAGGGACACCTCACACCACAGCAGGTTGCTCACAGCCACATCCAGCCTGGCTGCAAACACCTCCAGGGATGAGGCTTCCACCCCCTCCCTGGGCAACCTGTGCCAGGCTCTCACCACCCTCCTGGGGAAGAACTTCTTCCTCACATCCAATCTGAATCTCCCCACTTCTAGTTTTGCTCCATCCCCCCCAGTCCTATCACTCCCTGACACCCTCAAAAGTCCCTCCCCAGCTTCTTGATGCCTTTCTGGTTGCTTGAGAACCACCCAGCTCTGCACCCTGGCTGTTTGTAACTGCTGCTGTTAGACCTCTTCAGGGTTTACCTTAGACCTTTGATCTTCTGCTCATACTGCTCCATGCTGCAGGTGGGGAAACTGAGGAGCAGACCCAGTCAGGTAGTGCTGACCTCCTGATCACATTCTTGCTGGAGGTGGGGGCTCCCAGCCAGGGTCTTGGAGGTAAAGATTCCCCAGTCAGGGTCTTGCTGGAGGTGGAGGCTCCCAGTCAGGGTCTTGGAGGAGAAGGCTCCCAGCGAGGTTCTTGCTAGAGGTGGAGGCTCCCAATCAGATTCTTCCTGGAGGCAAAAGCTCCCCAGGCTGCCCTGAGGGCCTGAGCACAGCAGCTGATGTTGAGAGAGGGGGAAAGGGTGGGGGAAAGGGTAGAGTTTGATGCTTCCTCTCCTCAGCCTGCCTGAGAGCACCTGTGATCACACCTGGCCTTGTATTTCTTCTCCTTTTCAGGGATGCTGGAATACGACCCAGCCAAGAGGTTTTCAATACAGCAGATCAGGCAGCACAAGTGAGTCTTCAGCTCCTTCCTCTTAGTCCTTCCCTTTCTGCTTCTGATGCTGATGTCCCTGTGCAGTGCTCTCATCCCATCCCTCCTTTGGACAGCAGACACCTGGAACTCCCTGGATCTCCTTCCTCCAGCTCTGCTGGAGCTCTGCCAAAGCTCCACTTGGCTTTTTTGGGGTGGTTTTTGGTTTTTGTCCCTCTCTCCAGTTAGAGCATCTGGTTGAAAGCAATTGAGTTGCTAACCAGTAAAGAATGAACCTGGTGGAAACTTGCTCCTAGCTTGACTGCTTCAGCACTGTGCCCAGGGGGCCAAGAAGGCCAAGGGCATCCTGGCCTGCATCAGGGGCAGTGTGGCCAGCAGGAGCAGGGAAGTCATCCTGTCCTGTGCTCAGCACTGGTTAGGCCACACCTTGAGTCCTGTGTCCAGTTCTGGGCTCCTCAGGTTAGGAAAGATGTTGAGCTGCTGGAAGGTGTCCAGAGAAGGGCAACAAAGCTGGGGAGGGGTCTGGGGCACAGCCCTGTGAGAAGAGGCTGAGGGAGCTGGGCTTGCTTAGCCTGGAGAAGAGGAGGCTCAGGGGAGACCTTCTTGCTCTCTGCAACTCCCTGAAGGGAGGTTGTAGCCAGGTGGGGGTTGGTCTCTTCTCCCAGGCAAGCAGCAGCAGAACAAGAGGACACAGTCTCAAGCTGTGCCAGGGGAGGTTCAGGCTGGAGGTGAGGAGAAGGTTCTTCCCAGCAAGAATAATTGGCCACTGGGATGTGCTGCCCAGGAGTGGAGTCCCCATCCCTGGAGGTGTTCAGGGGGGGATTGGATGTGGCACTGGGAGCCATGGTTTAGTTGGTCAGGAGGTGTTGGGTGACAGGTTGGACTTGGTGATCCCTGAGGTCTTTTCCAACCTTATGGATTCTATGCTTCTATGTGTCAGGAGCAGACCAGAGCTTCCTTTGAGCTGGGTTACTGAGCTGGGCCTGCTCAGTGCTGCCTTAGCTGAGGTTTTTCTGGCCAGTCTGGTGACAGAAACACCCCTTGGGATTTGCTCCATGTGGAATCAGCATGTGCAGAAGCATTCCAGGGCCAGAGGAGTCTTTTTCTTTTCCTCCCTTTCTCTTTCATGTCAAACCCTTCCCTCCTCCATATCCTCCCCCTTTATCCTCACCAGGGTCTGAACTAGGGGGTGGGGGGAGGCCCTATTATCTCTGAAGGGGTTTTGGTTTGAACATGCAGCCCTGGAGCAGAGATTTCCTGGGCGGGGACAAGAACAAGAACAAAAAGCATCATGAGGCTGCTCCGTGGTGGAGGCTGCAGGAGCTTTATCTGCTCCTTGAATAGGAAGAGCTTCTGAGGACACAGCAGAGCTGCCTGCTGGGCTGCAGCTGCTGGGCACAGCTCCTGCCTGCAGCCTTGCCCAGAGAGCTTTAGGGGCAACCTTGGGGAGCCAGGGCTCTGATCCTGCAGGGTGCTGGGCCTGCTTGGTGCTACCACGGGACACCTTGGATCCTGGGTTTGGTTTGGGGCCTCTCACTCCAAGAAGGCCAGTGAGGGGGTGGAGAGGGTCCAGAAAAGGGCAACAAAGCTGGGGGAGGGTCTGGAGAACAGGGCTGGGGAGGAGCAGCTGAGGGAGCTGGGGGTGGTCCGTGTGGAGAAGAGGCTGAGGGGAGACCTTGTTGCTCTCTGCAGTGAGGTGGGGGTTGGGCTCTGCTCCCTAGGCTCAGGTGATAGAAGGAGAGGAGCTGGCCTGGAATTGTGCCAGGGGAGGCTTAGGTTGGAGAGGAGGAACAATTTCTTTGCTGCCAGAGTGGTCAGGGCTTGGCACAGGCTGCCCAGGGAGGTGCTGGAGTCCCCATCCCCAGAGGTGTTCAAGAAGCCTGTGGCCATGGCACCTGGGGCCATGGTTTGGTGGCTGTGGTGGGGTTGAAGGTTGTGCTGGGTGCTCTTTCCCCACCCAAACAATTCCATGGTTGTAGTCTGTTACTGAAAGCTCCACACAGAGTGGGGCTTCCAAGCAGCAGCTCCTGCTGTCACTGAGTGGCCTCCCTCCCCTCTGCTGCTGAGGACTGGGCAGCAAAGCCCTGGGAGCTGTTGCACCTCAGAGTGAAGTGGTTCTGTCCGTCACAGCTGCTGGTGGGTGGTGCTCAGCTGGCAGCTGCCCTGCTTGGGCACCAAACGTGGCAGGACCTGAGCCCTCGGGGGTAGGTTCCAAGGAAGCACTGAAAGCTTTCCTTTCCTGCTGGTGCCATGGGCCCAAAGGCTGCCCCTCAGGCTGGGGCAGTGGGAGCTGGCTCCATGAGTCACTCTCTGCAGGCCTCTGCACCAGTTTGCAGCACTTGCCAGGCTCTCTACCTGGTTGTGAGCTTCTCCCAGGTGGCAGCGAGGCTCTGCGTCAGCTCTGCCCAGCTGGCAGCAGGGAGCTGCCTCCAGAGAGCCTTCCTGTGGCTGCAGAGCAGAGAAACTGGAGCACATGGCTGGGCTGGAGAGCTGTGGCAGAGCTCCCAGGCCCCCTGGCTGGGCACAGCCTGGCCCCTGGCTGGGCATGGCTGCTGGAGGTGAGGCTTTTCATCTTGTAGCACTGAGGGGAGCCTGGAGAAAGCCTCTCCCTGCTGCAAACCCAGGAGCATTTTCAAGGCTTAGGCTCTTCTTAGTTTGCTGTGAGCTTAGCCAGTGCTTCTTAACAGGCTTTGCTCCCCTCTCAGTAATTGCCTCCTTCCTCCTGCTGTGGCATCCCCATAATTACATCAAGCCCAGCAGAGCTGCCAGCCCTGGGCTCTGCCTCTCTCTGGTCATCTCCTGAGTGTGCTGAAGAATCCAACCTCTGCTTCTCCTGGGCTGCTTTAAATAGAAGAGAAGCTTTTTGCTCTCCTGCTGAACCTGACCCTGATTTGTGGGATTGATTTTATTTTAGAGCTGGGAAGGAGAGCAGGAAGCCATTCAGATACTGCTGGAAGGGTTTGGGGAAAGCATTGGAGCCAGAAAATGTTTCTGGAGTCCTTGGAGTTAGCAGAGAGGGGGACAGTAAGAGGCTTGAATGGGTTTGGGGTTCTCCACACTCCTCCCATACAATCCTGGGCTGCAGCCAGAGCAGCGTGGGCAGCAGGGCAAGAGAGGGGATTCTGCCCCTTGGCTCTGCACCTGTGAGACCTCACCTTGAATACTGCCTCCAGTTCTGGTGTCCCCAGCATGAGAAGGACACAGAGCTGCTGGAGAGAGGCCAGAGGAGGCCACAAGGATGAGCCAAGGGCTGGAGCAGCTCTGCTGTGAGCACAGGCTGAGGGAGCTGGGGGTGTTCAGCCTGCAGAGGAGAAGGCTCCAGGGAGACCTCAGAGCTACCTGCCAGTACCTGAAGGGATCCTGCGGGAAGGCTGCAGAGGGACTTCTCATGAGGCTGTCTGAGCCAGGGGAATGGTTTGAAGCTGAGGCAGAGCAGGGTTAGACTGGAGCTGAGGAAGTTCTGGAGTTGAGAGTGGTGAGACTCTGGCACAGGCTGCCCAGGGAGGCTGTGGCTGCCTCCTCCCTGGAAGGTGTTCAAGGCCAGGTTGGATGAGGCCTGGGGCAACCAAGTCTAGCTGAGAGGTGTCCCTGCCCATGGCTGTGGGGTTGGAGCAGATGACCTCTGAGGTTCCTTCCAACCTGAGCCCTTCTGGGATTCTGTGACCCAGGCATGGTGCCTGGAGCTACCAGGAGGCTGAATCCTTCTTGGAACAGGAGCAAGCAGGCAGAAGTCAGTGCCTGAGCACAAACACCCAACCCTGAAGAGGCATCCAACCTTTTCCCTGTGGGTGAGGCAAATCATGAAAGGCTGGTGGGAGGTGTCTCTGCCTGTGGCAGGGAGGTTGGAACTGGATGATCTGTAAGATCCCTTCCACCCCAAGCCATTCTCTGACTCAAACTCCTGTTACTGCACTCCTGTCAGGATCCATCAGGACAAAGCTGAATTCTCTTTGCTCTCAGAGGCTTTTTTTCCCAGCCCCAGTCAGTCTGGGCAGGGCAGAGCAGCCCCCAGGAGCTGCAAATTGCAATGAATCAAACCTCTGTCAGCTGCAGAGTTTAGGAGCTGACCCTTGAATAACAATGAAAGCTGCTCTTCCCACAAGGATCTGGAGAGGATGATGCTGGATGGAAAACTGACACTTGGACTTCACCCCTGTGAATATTATTTTGTTGGCTTCCCCCCCCTCCCCCCACCCTCTCCTCTACTCCTGGGGCTGAGGAGCAGTGAAGAGAAGCTGCCAAGAGCCAGGGAGTTTGCAACCTGCTCCCTGTAGATTATTCCTCATCCCCTCTCTGCCCTGGGCTGTTGCTGAAGGGTTTAATGCTCCTGCACTGCATTTTGTAGCTAATTCACTGACCCTGCTGCAGCACTTGAAGTGATGAAGTGGATGCAGAATTCTACCTCTGTCCCTTGTTTCCAAGGCAACCATCCTGCCTTCTCCACCAGTGTCACACTTCATTTCTTCACTCAGAGATACCATTGCAAGAGTTTGTAGCAAGAGAGGCAAGGTCCTTTCCACCTTTGAGTACTGCAGGTGTCTTCTCCTAATGTCCCAGGGGCTGCTGTGCCACCTTCCTGAGTGCTTTGGCTCACCCCAGAGTCCTCCCAGGAGCTCTGGAGGGAAGCTGTTGGATGCTCTGCTGTGCTGTCCCAACTGTGGGTATCAAACCCCATTGGGCCCCCTCACTACAAGATGGATGTTGAGGTGCTAGAGCAAGTCCAGAGAAGGGCAACCAAGGTGGTGAAGGGCCTTGAAGACAAATCTTGTGAGGAATGGCTGAGGTGGTTTAGTCTGGAGAAGAGGAGGCTGAGGGGAGAGCTCATTGCCCTCTGCAGCTCCCTGAGAGGAGGTTGGAGCCAGCTTGGGTTTGGTCTCTTCTCACATGCAGCAAGCGACAGGACAAGGAAATGGCCTCAGGTTGTGCCAGGGGAGGTTCAGGGTGGATGTTAGGACAAATTTCTTCCCAGCAAGGGTTCTCAGGCACTGGAACAGCTGAGAGGTGATGGAGTCACCACCCCTGGAGGGATTTCAAAGCTGCATGGATGATGTGGTGCTGAGGGATGTGGTTTGGTGGTGATGGCTCAGCAGCAGCGGTGTCATTGTGAGCTCTGGGTGAGAGGTTGGTCTGGAGGAGCTCAGGGGTCTCTTCCAACCTCAGCACTTCCATGGCTCCCTGAAATCTGGTTGGTTCTCTCTGTAGGAGGGGTGTCAAAGGAAAGTGAGGCTCCACCTGCCTCCCTGTAGGAGTCAGAGCTGCCAGCTTTGGCCCTAGCACAGCACAGGGAGAGCTGCTGCTTTCTTACTCATTTGGGTGGGGGTTGAGGACCCTGACTCAAGAACTTGGCCACCTCTTGGCCTTAGAGGAGTTGGAGCAGCGAGCTCAGGGATCTTGCTGTCTCTGGCTGGCCTGTGCTGCCTCTGCCCAGGGCACACTGCTGGCTGCTTCCACCTCTGCCTGGGAGAGGACCGAGTTCCACCGCACTGCTCTTAGTTGCTTCTCGTGGTGCTGACCTCCCAGCCAGCTTGGAGCCCCTACACAGTCTCAGGGGAGGTGAGGAATCATTCACCCCCACTGCTGGCTGGCAGCAGAGCAGTGATCTGCAGCCTGGCAGCTGCTTTCAGGGGGAATTGGCCACCTAGGGAGGCAGCAAAGTGAAAGAGTTGTGCCCTGCAGTGGGCACTGAGTTTAGCTGGGAGCCTTTGGAAGCTGCAGCTGTGCTTAGCTGAGCCTCATTTTAACCTTGCTGATACCAGAGCTGGAAAAGAGCTAAGTGCTGACTTCTGATGTCAAAGTCAAGCTTGGAAGCTGCAAACCAGATGGGTTCATTAAGCATCAATCAGCCCAGCTTCCCTTTTCCCCCCCCCCTCAGTTCTTGACCCTCTCTGTCTTATCTCCCTGTGGATGGCAGCATCCTGCCTGGACAGCAGCAGGAGCACAATTAATCCTTGTGCCACTGAGCTCTGCAGCTCCTCTGCTTTGCAGGACTTCTCCAAGAGCTGCAGAGTAGTGAGGAATTATCTCCTCCAGCTGCTCCCTTCCCTCCCTTCTGCTTCAGAGGGCTGGGAGGAGTGGCTAAGAAACGTTCCACAGGCCAGGGAGGGATCTGCCTCTTCCTCCTGGGATGCTCTGGGCACAGAGTGCTTTTGGGATCTGCAGCTGAGATCTGAGTCTCTCTTCCCTGGGTGTTAAAGCAGCAGGGAAGGGGCTGCTGGGGCCAGGTGAGCTGGCTCAGGAAACCCTTTCTGTGGTGGTGCAGGTGGCACACAGCACTCCCAGTGCCATCACTTGGTTGATTCTCTTTCCTTGGGGGATGCTTTCAGCAAGGACAGAACTGCCAAGAGAAAGGGGTTAGAGGGTGGGGAGATGCTGGAGCAGGTCTCCAGGGAGGCTGTGGCTGCCTCCTCCCTGGAGGTGTTGAAGGCCAGGCTGGATGAGGCCTTGAGCAAGCTGGGCTGGTGGGAGGTGTCCCTGCCCATGGCAGGGGGCTTGGAACTGGCTGATCTTTGAGGTCCTTTCCAACCCAACCTATTCCAACCCAACCCATTCCTCCCTGGGCTTGGTGTGTGAGGTGTCCCTGCCCATGGCAGGGGGCTTGGCACTGGCTGATCTGCAAGGTCCTTTCCAACCCAACCCATTCCATGATGCTATGAGAGCAAACTCCTGCCCACCTGGCAGCATCACCCTGCCCGGAACACAAAAGCCAAGGCAGCCACCAGTGGTTTCTGCCAGGGGCACTGGAGCTAGAAGGATCCAAATGAAGCACCAGGAGGGATCTCAGGAGAAGGGAATATATAGGACAAGTGAGATCAGAGCAAGTGCCACCAAAAGGGGGACTGGGAAGGCAGAGAGCCTAGGAGGCTACAGCAAACCTGTGTTTGTGGGGGGTGGTTTTTTTTTGCTGTGTTTCAGCTCCTGCCTCCTGCCTTCTGTCCTACTTACCAGGAGAGTAAAAATAGAGAGGGTTTTTTTATTAATATCAGAAACCTGAATCACTGCACTCTAGTCATGGATGATTCCATCCTCTGGGAGGTGATTTCAAACACTTGCATATGCATGTATGGAAATGAGGCTACAGAGTGAGAAGAGAAATTCATTGAAGTTCTGAGGGGGGGAAAAAAAAAAAGAAGTAAATAAAAGCAATCAAAGATCTCTCAGAAGGAGCCTCCAGCAATGCTGCATGGAGGAGAAAGAGAATTTCCTGGCAAGCAGTTCTCCAGCAGGGACAAATATTCTGCTGCCTGCACTGGTGCTGGACACTGGGAGACTTCAGTGGGAGAGGAGGAAGAAATTGGTGCCAGTGAGGGTGGGGAGAGACTGGCACAGGTGGATGCCACCTCATGAGCCATAGTTTCATAGTTTCAGTTAGGGTTGGAAGGGACCACAAGGATCAGCTAGTTCCAACCCCCCTGCCATGGGCAGGGACACTCTACACTAGATCAGGCTGGCCAGAGCCTCATCCAGCCTGGGCTTAAACACCTCCAGGGCTGGGACCTCAACCACCTCCCTGGACAACCCATTCCAGGCCTTCACCACCCTCACGGTGAAGAACTTCCTCCTCACATCTAGCCTGAATCTCCCCACCTCCAGCTTCATTCCATTCCCCCTAGTCCTATCACTCCCTGATAGCCTGAAAAGTCCCTCCCCAGCCTTCCTGTAGCCCCCTTCAGATACTGGAAGGCCACAATGAGGTCACCTGGGAGCCTTCTCTTCTCCAGACTGAACAGCCCCAACTCCTTCAGTCTGTGCTCACAGGAGAGGTGCTCCAGCCCTCTGATCATCCTCGTGGCCCTGCTCTGGACACCTTCCAGCCCCTCCAGATCCCTCTTGTAATAGAGGCTCCAGAACTGGAAGCAGTACTCCAGGTGGGGTCTCACCAGAGCTGAGCAGAGGGGGAGAATCCCCTCCCTTGCCCTGCTGGCCACACTTCTCCTGCTGCAGCCCAGGCTCTGATTGGCTTTCCGGGCTGCAAGTGCACACTGAGAGCTCCTGTTGAGCTTCTCCTCCCCCAGCACCCCCAAGTCTCTCTCCTCTGGGCTGCTCCCCAGCCAGTCCCTGCCCAGCCTGGATTTGTGCCTGGGATTGCCTCGACCCAGCTGCAGGACCCTGCACTTGGTCTTGTTGAAGCTCATGAGGTTGGCTTGTGCCCACCTCTCCAGCCTGTTCCAGAGGTGGAACTTGACAGCTCAGATCTGCTTTCACTTGTGTCACTTGGAGGGCAGATTGAGAGTGGAGGTGAGGAAGGAATTCTTGACAGTGAGAGCTGGGAAGGGACTTTTGACAAGGGCTGGGAGTGCCAGGATGAGGGACAAGGGCTTTGAGCTGGGAGCGGGAAGATTGAGGCTGGAGATGAGGAAGAAATTGTGGAGAGTGAGGCTGGGGAGAGCCTGGCACAGGCTGCCCAGGGAGGCTGTGGCTGCCCCCTGCCTGGAGGTTCTGAAGGCCAGGCTGGATGAGGCCTTGAGCAGCCTGTGCTGGTGGGAGGGGTCCCTGCCCACGGCAGGGGCTTGGAACTGGCTGATCTTGAAGGTCCCTTCCAACCCATTCCATGATTCCCTGAAACCTTTCCCTGCAGTTTCCAGCGTGGTCATGGTGTGGCCGTGGGGAAGGTGCCAGTAGGTGCCACTGGAATGTGCCAGCCTGGCTGCTGCTTGGGATGTTGTCCCTGCACCCAGCCTGTCTCCAGGGGAGGAGGGAACACAACTGGCAGCCAGCAGGGAGGGAAGGAGGGAGGAGGGACCAGAATTCCTTGCATGACATTGACCTGCTCAGTGATGAACCAGAACACATTTCCCTTTAAAACTTCAGGCTGCAGCAGCTGCTTCGCTCCTGCTGCAAGCAGCAAGGCACAGAGCAGCAGAGTGACCTTAGAACTCCATCACTGCAGAGAAAACAGCTTCAAGATGCTCACTGTGGAGCAGGCTTTCTGCTTTTCTCCTTTGATTCCAAGCTGATTGATCCCAGCAGCTCCATTTGCCTTGTGCTCATCTCCTCGCTCCCTTTCCCTGGGTTTTGGTGGTGGTTGTTTCCTTACAGTGCCACTGGATTGGAGGTCTCCTGTCAGAGCAGTGCAGGAGTAGAGCAGAATGATAATTACAGCTCCTCTGGGCAGGAGGGGAGTCCAAGCCCTGCTTCCTAAACTGAATTTGGAGCTGGAGTGATAAAAAGCAGATGGCTCAGGTCTGGGAGAGCTCTTCGGTGGCTGGCGTCAGGCCCTTGCTGCTGGGGGGCAGCCAGGAGTCGCTGGATGCCTCTTGGGGCCGGGCAGGAGGAGCACTCTGTGTCACATCAGCCTTGTTGAGGCCAAGAAGTGAACACCTCACGAGGGGACAACTTTTACATCTCACTCTGCTTTTGAGGGATGTGTTTTTTTTTCAGAGGGCTGTGAAGTGGCTTCCTGAAGCAGCACCTTCTGGGCTTGAAAGGAAATGTTGAAAGCAGGGCGGGGGGGGGGGGGGGGAACCGTAAAAGCTTTGACTTTGTGAGCTGCCTCCTGCCGTGAAAGCCTCTGAGTGTCCCCTTTGTGCAGCTAAGTGGCATCTTGGTGGTGTTCAGCAAGGTGAGCACAGGAGCAGAGCTGATCCGAGGCTCTTCTTGCCTTTGCTGCTGTGCAGAGAGCAGGAAGAACAGGTCCCAGAGGCTTCCTGGACGTCCAGCCCTCGGTATAGCAATTGGGGAGGTTGATATCAGGGCTGGCTGCAAAGTTCGTCAGCAAAGCAGCCTGCAGGGCAGGGGAGGTCCTACCTGAGGGAGGTTTTGATGGTTTTTTTTCTGGCTCTGCTTTCATGTGGAGTGATCCTCCAGGGCAAGGCATAAGCATCAGAGAACCATGGAATGGTTTGGGTTCGAAGGGGCCTTAAAAATCCTCCAGTTCCAACCCCTCTGCCATATGGGCAGGGACACCTCCTGCTAGCTCAGGTTGCTCAAGGCCTCATCCAACCTGATTTTGAACCCTTCCAGGCTTGGAGCTTCCCCAGTTTCTCTGGGCAGCCTGTTCCAGTGCCTCACCAGCCTTGTGGTGAAGAATTTCTTCCTAATGCCTGATCTAAATCCAGCATCTTTGGAGTTTGAAGCCATCACCCTTCCTGGCACTACAGTGACAGCCTGAGGGGCCTTTAGGGTCTTCTAGGGACAACCTGCTGAGCACAACACCCTCAGAGGCAGCAGAACAGCACCAGGAAGGAGCAACTGGATGCCCATGGCCTGAGTTGCTCCTTTGCTCACCACAGGCTGGGGATTGCCCCTGCTGTGGGCCACGATGCAGTGGGAGCAGGGAGGGCTGGATAGGCGATTTAAAAGTACCTGGGACTGGAGGAACTCCTGTTCCCTCCTGCATCTGAGAGGCTCCCAAGGAGAGGAGAGGCTCCAGCAGGGCAGGGACAGATGTCCCAGGGACAGTGCAGTGCTGGAGCCCTGCTGTGAGAGTAGATGGGATGGCAGAGGGTGCCTGCATGGCTCCGAGATGCTGTCGGGACCTTGATCCGATTAGGAGCAGCTTTGAGGGCTGAGAGCCTTTGTGGGCAGATGGTGGGACTGAGCTCTGGGCTGAGTGCTGACAGAGCTCCCTTGAGGCAGAGGTGGGATAAAAAGATGAAGCAAAACCCATTTTGCTGTGGCCTTGCAGGAAACTGCCTACTAAAGGAGCTCACTCATGAGCTCCTCTCTCCTTAGCCTCACCTTCTGCCTCGTGCTGGATTAGCCTCAGCTTTAGGACTGAGAAGTTTCTCCTTTGCTGCTTGCTTTGGCCACCCACCTCAGGAGCTCAGGCAGCTCTGCTGATGGCTTTTCACTTGGTGGGTGGTTTGGGCTGGAGTTGGTGATGCAGAACAAGTGCCTGAACTGTGTGTGCAGACCTGAGCTGCCTCTCTGTAGACATCCTGTACCCCAGTGGGGCTTGCAGCAGCCTTCAACATGCTGAGGGTGGGGCGGAGCTGTTCGAGTCCCCTTAGCTGATGGAGCACCTCGTGGAGGTGGCCCTGGGTGTCACAGAACCATGGAATGGTTTGGTTTGGAAAGGACCTTAGAGATCATCCACTTCCAACCCCTCCTGACATGGGCAGGGACACCTCCCACCAGCACAGGCTGCTCAAGGCCTCATCCAGCCTGGCCTTCAGCACCTCCAGGCAGGAGGCAGCCACAGCCTCCCTGGGCAGCCTGTGCCAGGCTCTCCCCACCCTCCCTGGCAAGGATTTCTTCCTCATCTCCAGTCTCAATCTGCCCTCCCCCACCTCAAAGCCCTTGTCCCTCATCCTGGCACTCCCAGCCCTTGCCCAAAGTCCCTCCCCAGCTCTCCTGGAGCCCCTTCAGGCCCTGGAAGGCTGCTCTGAGGCCTCCCTGATCGATGAGCTGCTGTTGGGTGCGAGGTTGGACTCGGTGACCTCGGAGGTCATTCCCGGCCTGATTCATGCTGCGTTCTGTACGTTTATAAGCACGGATGAGGTCACCTCTCAGCCTCCTCTGCTCTAAAGCTAAAGAGCCCTCAGCCTCTCCTGGTAGGGAAGATGTTGCACTGCCTTAAATCATGCTCCTTTGCAGCTGGTTCCGGAAGAAACATGCCCAGGCCGAGGCTCTGGTGCCCATTCCCCCCAGCCCAGAGACCAAGGACAGGTGGAGGAGCATGACGGCGGTGCCTTATCTGGAAGATCTGCATGGCTACAATGAGGAAGAGGATGATGACTTGTATGACATTGAAGATGATATCATCTACACTCAGGACTTCACAGTACCAGGTAGGAGAGGAGGAGGAGGAGGAGGAGGAGGAGGAGGGCAAGGTGGGCGCAAGAGTTACTGCGGGGGGTGGCTGCTTGTTGGTATCTCTAAAGCTTTCCAGAAAGGGCCTGGAGGTCTCAAATGGTCTTCTCAGAGCTGGGGGTGTGAGTGAGCCCTGCTGCTCAGGCTGCTTCTGGCCTTTATCTGATCCCCAAGATGCCCCTTCCTGTGTGTCACCCACATGTCAGTTTCCTTCCTCCCCCCGCAGCAGCAGCTCGCTCTGGCTGCACTTTGGCCTTCACCACATTGCATTTTCTGGCCAGTTTTGGTGGCCTGGGTGATGTCAGAGCAGGGCCCTGAGGTGACTCAGTGTTGAGCTGAGGTGGTACAGCTGGGGAAGAAGCTGCTTCTGGCCCTGCACTGAATCAGGGAATCACAGAATTGTTAGGGCTGGAAGGGACCTCCAGGGTCAGCCAGTTCCAAACCCCCTGTCACAGGCAGGGACACCTCACACCACAGCAGGTTGCTCACAGCCACATCCAGCCTGGCTGCAAACACCTCCAGGCAGGAGGCTTCCACCACCTCCCTGGGCAACCTGTGCCAGTCTCTCACCACCCTCATGGGGAACATCCAGTCTCAATCTACCCATTTCTAGTTTTGCTCCATCCCCCCCAGTCCTATCCCTCCCTGCCACCCTCAAAACTCCCTCCCCAGCTTTCTTGTAGCCCCTTTCAGATCCTGGAAGGCCACAATTACATCTCCTCAGAGCCTTCTCTTCTCCAGACTGAACAACCCCAACTCTCTCAGCCTATTGCTCAGGTGGGCAGAGAAGTAAAGCAGCAGCAGGCAGCCTGAACATCCTCTTCCCAGCACTGGGGTGTTGCTGGGGAGTGACTTGGATGTGTCAGTGAAAGGTGGTGAGGTTCCCTGGGGGGGTGCTGTCAAAAACCACAGTCCAGATGTGGGCTTTTGGAGCTCAGGAAATCCCCAGGGAACCATCCAGAGCAAGAAGAGGATTTCTGTCTGCTGGATGTTCTTGTGCTGCTCCTCAGCAGCCCTCACTGCCAGGCAGGGCCCTGTCTTAGGTGGGTGGTTGAGTCTGGACATGTGTGGCTCTGTCACTCTTGATTTGGGAGCATATTTGAAGATGGAACAAATTCTTCTTCCTCAGACAAATCTGGTTTGGCTTGCCCTAGAAAGGACAGGAAGCAGATTCCAGGCTGCCCCAAACCTAGCAGGAACTGATTTGGTTTGGATTAAGCACTGAATAGCTGAGAACTGGTCCCAAGCTAGGATGGCTCCATCTCTGCTTGACCCTCCAGCTCCTGATGGGGCTGAGGGATCAGTCTCTGCTTGACCCTCCAGCTCCTGATGGGGCTGAGGGATCAGTCTCTGCTTGACCCTCCAGCTCCTGATGGGGCTGAGGGATCAGTCTCTGCTTCACCCTCCAGCTCCTGATGGGGCTGAGGGATCAGTCTCTGCTGGACCCTCCAGCTCCTGATGGGGCTGAGGGATCAGTCTCTGCTTCACCCTCCAGCTCCTGATGGGGCTGAGGGATCAGTCTCTGCTTCACCCTCCAGCTCCTGATGGGGCTGAGGGATCAGTCTTGCTTCACCCTCCAGCTCCTGATGGGGCTGAGGGATCAGTCTCTGCTTCACCCTCCAGCTCCTGATGGGGCTGAGGGATCAGTCTCTGCTTCACCCTCCAGCTCCTGATGGGGCTGATGGACATCCAGCAGTTCCCAATACCCCTTAAAACAAGGCTGTTACCCAAAGTAAGAGAGGGGCTGCTGAGGTGGGACATGAAGGTGCCCCTGAGAGGTTCAGTGTTTGTGACGGACCTCAGCAGAAGTGCAGCAGCCTTGGCAAGCTCCTGGGAGGAAAGGGGGTGAGGAGGAGGAGGAGAAGCTCAGCATGGCTTCAGTTTGCTCTGGTGGGTTTGTGAAGGAGGTGGGGGTGCAGCTGCCTGGAGGATAAAGGCCAATTCTTTATCTCCTCCCTCCCCCCCCAAAGCCTTCCTGCAGGATCCTTTTGAACTTGCTCAGCCCCCTGTGAGTTCTGCATCTCCAGCAGTGACGCCAGAGGGAAATCAAAATGTGAAACACCTGGGGAAGAACCAGCTCAGCCCTGGCTCTGCTGGGCAGCCAGAGCAGGAGAGCAAATGACTCATGGGGTGGGAGTGGGTGTTTGGTTTGGGAAGGGAGAGAGGGAACCTCATTAAATCTTCACGTTCTTCAGAGGAAGAAGGGGCTTGGAGAATGTGCTGGTGTTTGAAAAGAGTTATTTAAAGCCTGATGCAGCTCTGGTGTGGAAGAGCTTTGAATGCTCCCTGCCCCTGCTTCAATGGCTGCTAAACAGCTCAGCTGAGGGAAGTGCTGAGGAGAGGAGAAGGGTGGTGTGGAGCTCGGGGTGGAGCAGCCTTTCCAGCAGTGGCAGCATCTTGCTGGTTGCTTTTGTTGCTGCCTTTCCCATTTAGCAGGCTCTGCTCTGCTTTTTCCTCTCCTGCATTAACTCCTTCCTCCCCTCCAGCCCAGGCCTGCTGAGGAGGCACCACCATGATGGTGGGGTTTGGGTCCTTCCCTTAGCCTTCAGGCTGGGGCTGGGGCAAGGATGGAACAGGAACTGGAGAGGGGAGACTGGAGAGAGGAGGGAGGAGGATGAGGCTGGGGGGAGAGAGGAGGATGCAGCTGGAGCAGGAACAGAGCTGGAGAGAGGAGGATGGGGCTGGGGCTGGAGCAAAGATGGAGCAGGGGCTGGAGAGAGGAGGATGGGGCTGGAGCAAGGATGGAGCAGGGGCTGGAGAGAGGAGGATGGGGCTGGGGCTGGAGCAAGGATGGAGCAGGGGCTGGAGAGAGGAGGATGGGGCTGGGGCTGGAGCAAGGATGGAGCAGGGGCTGGAGAGAGGAGGATGGGCTGGGGCTGGAGCAAGGATGGGGCTGGGGCTGGAGCAAGGATGGAGCAGGGGCTGGAGAGAGGAGGATGGGGCTGGGGCTGGAGCAAAGATGGAGCAGGGGCTGGAGAGAGGAGGATGGGGCTGGGGCTGGAGCAAAGATGGAGCAGGGGCTGGAAAGAGGAGGATGGGGCTGGAGCAAGGATGGAGCAGGGGCTGGAGAGAGGAGGATGGGGCTGGGGCTGGAGAGAGGAGGGTTGGGCTGGAGCAAGGATGGAGCAGGGGCTGGAGAGAGGAGGATGGGGCTGGGGCTGGGGCAAAGATGGAGCAGGGTCTGGAGAGAGGAGGAGGGAGTGAAGGGAGTGAAGATGGGGCTGGGGCAAGGATGGATAGAGCAGGGTCTGGAGAGAGGAGGATGGAGTGAGGATGGGGCTGGGGCTGGGGCAAGGATGGATAGAGCAGGGTCTGGAGAGAGGAGGATGGAGCGAGGATGGGGCTGGAGCAAGGAGGATGGGGATGGGGCTGGAGCAAGGATGGAGCAGGGGCTGGAGCAAGGATGGAGCAGGGGCTGGAGAGAGGAGGATGGGGCTGGGGCTGGAGCAAGGATGGAGCAGGGGCTGGAGCAAGGATGGAGCAGGGGCTGGAGAGAGGAGGATGGAGTGAGGCTGGGGCTGGAGCAAGGAGGATGAGGATAGGGCTGGAGGCTGCAGGCAGAGCTGGAGCCAGGGAAGGTGCAGGTTTGTGGCTGCAGATCACGTGTGCCTTGCTCATGCCTTGCCAAACCCAGCAATTCAAAAAGCTCTTCCTGGTTTTATTTTGGAAGCCTCCTTTGTGCCTGAATGAGCTGGCAGGAGCCTGGAGGAGAGGGGAGAGGTGGCAAGGACGAGCCTTGCGCCTTCCTGGTGCTCCTCTCTCCGCTTGTCCTTGTTTTCCTGTGGTGGGCTTGTTGGGTTTGCTTTTGGGGGGGTGGTTGTTTGTTGTTGTTGTTGGGGTGGTTTGGGGTTGGTTGTGGGGTTTTTTTTTTTTTCAATTCCTTATATTTTTAGCCCTCTGCAGCCTGTGCTGGGTGAGGTGGAGGCTGGAGCTGCTTGAGCAGACACAGCACTGGGTCATGGCTTCTGTGTGGGCAGGCAGTTGCCAAGACTTCAGCCCAGGGTGGATTTTATTTCTTTCCCCCTTTATTTTTATGGTTTTGTTGTTTTTTTTTTGGCCTTTTCTGTATTATTTTCATTAATTTGAACGTCAGCAAACTGTCATTGGTGAAAGGAGGCAAAATTAGCTCCCTCCTCAGGTCCATAATAGACTCCTGGGACTCTGTTTTGGAGTGGGGGGGGGGGGGGGGGAGGAGGAGGAGGAGGGAAGAGTCACCCAGAAGATAAATGAACTGTTTGGATGTTTTATGGAGAGGCTCTTGGGGTGGGTTGGTTGGTTGGTTGTTTTGGTGGGCTGCTCTCTCCCCCTCCCCAGTCAGAAATGTGAATTGACTTGGCCTGAGCTCAGCTGGGGGAGGAGGAGGAGGAGGAGGAGGAGGAGTGCTCAGCTCTGCTGGCACTGGGGTTATTTGAGGCTCTGCAGAACAAAACAGGAGGGATGGAGAAGGGGAAGGCAAAAAAGCCCTGGACTTTGGGGCTGGGATGTGCTGCTCTGCTCAGAGGCACTGAGGAGAGCTCTGTGCCTGCAGCAGCTCAGGGAATGTGTCCCCTCTTCTTGGGGGGGGGGGGCTCTCAGCCCTTCCTAGCAAGTCACACACCCCTTAGGGGTCAGAAGCTGAAGGGATCCATAGCAGGTGTGCCATGGTCTAGTCATGGGGTTTGTGGAGACAGGTTGGACTCGATGGTCTTCGAGGTCTCTTCCAACCTTAGCAATACTGTGATACTGAGGTCCCTGAGGGCACACTCAGCATTTCCTGAGCCTCTGGCCTTGCCAGTTGTGTTCAGCAAGTGTCTGAGGTACCACCAGATCTCCAGCACCCTGTGCTGAGCTGTGCCAGGACCTGGGGCTGTGCTTCTGGGGAAGTGCAGGGCTGGAAAGCCCCTCCCAGAGAGCCCAAGGGACTCTTCACTCATGTGGGACCTGCCCTGTGAGAGCCATGCAGGGATGGAGCACGGGGCAGAGCAGGCAGGAGCCCACAGTGGTGCTGGGGCAGGGTGTGACAGCACAGAGGAGAACACAGGGCCCAAGGTGGACTCTCCTGCAGAGGAGAAGCAGCTCCCCCACCACAGATCACAGAATGGCCTAGGGGTTGGAAGGGATCTCTGGAGATCATCAAGATCAACCCTCCTGCCAGAGCAGGATCACTCAGGGCAGGTCACACAGGAACACATCCAGATGGGTCCTGAAAGTCTCCAGAGGCGACTCCACGACCTCTCTGGGCAGCCTGCTCCAGGCCTCCAGCAGCCCCACACCAAAGAAGGTTCTCCTCATGCTGAGGTGGAGCTTCCAGTTTGTATCCATTGCCCCTTGTCCTATCACAGGGCACCACTGCTGAGACCCTGCTCCCTTCTTCCTGCCCCCCAGCCTTCAGCTTTTATAAACCTCAACAAGATCTCCTCTCAGGCTGCTCTTCCCCAGGCTAGCCACCCCCAGCTCTCCCATCCTTTCCTCATCCCACTCCAGTCCCTTCAGCATCCTCACATCCTCCACTGTGGACTCTCTCCAGTACATCCCTGTCCCTCTTAAACTGGGGAGCCAGAACTGTCCCAGAGCCTCCAGCTGTGGTCAGAACAGAGGAGAAGGAGAATCTCCTTCGACCTGCTGGCCACACATCTCCCCACGTGTGTGTGTGTGCCCCTCCTGCCCGGTGGGCTGCTGGCTGCCTCCTGGCCCTGGCAGTGCCAGGGCTGAGCATCCTTTAAAGAAAATGATCCTTAATCATCTTACAGCTCCACTTCCACACAGCCCTCTGAGTCATAACTGAAGGGCCCTGGAGCATGACGTTCCTGCTGGAAGGAAATTGCCTCGGCTGGATCCGGTGGGGGGGGGGAACAGGGAACCTGCTGAATCCTCTCCCCCCTCCCCAGCCCTGCGGCTGGCCAGGGGATGCCAACCCAGCAGGAGCTGGGAGGCAGCTGTGCTGTGTCCCCCTTCTGCTCCATGGGGGGGTCCTTTGTCATCACCACACTACCCCCTCCTTGCTGAAGGGATGTGGCCTGAGCCCTGTCCAGCTGTGGCGGTGGTGCAGATGCCTCTGGCAGTGCCTCTGCCTTGGCTGTGCTGAGTCACACCTGAGCTGGCTGCAGGAGGAGAGGGGCTGCAGGCAGTGCCCCCAAGCCCCTGCAGCAGATGGAGCAGAGCTTGGACCTTTAACCCAAAGTGGGGGAGTCCCCATCCCTGGAGGTGGGGAAGGAACGGGTGGCCATGGCAGCTGGGGCCGTGGTGGGGTTGGGTTGCTGGTTGGACTGGTGACCTCAGAGGGCTTTTCCAGCCCTAGCACTGTTGTGACTCTGATCCCCACGTGCTGTGAAAGCAGGAGGGCATTGGCTCTACAAACACATCCAGCCCCTGGGCACCCCACGGGTGCATGGATGGGGCTGGGACCTGCAACCTCCTCCAGAGAAAGGAGGAGGAGTGGTGACTTCCTCCACTGCTGCCTAGGGGTTCATGGGGGGCTTGATGGCTGCCTGAGGAGTGGACATGAGATGTACCATCCATGATACACCTTCCCTCCCCTGCTCTCCTGGAGCCCCTTCAGGTACTCTTAAGGTCTCTCTGGAGCCTTCTCCAGGCTGAACAGCCCCAACTCTCCCAGCCTGTCCCCCACGGGAGAGGTTCTGCAGCCCTCTGATCATCTTGGTGGCCTCCTCTGGACCTTCTCCAACAGTTCCATGTCCTTCTTGCTGTGGGTTGCATGACCCTTGGGGTCCCTTCTGTTCTGTTGATGCTGGGCCGGATTCTGTGCCTCCTGATGATTTGTGTGCTTGATTTCTGTGCTGCTTCCTCACCATCTCCCTTCCCTTGCAGGACAGGTGCCTGAGGAGGAGGCAGGGCAGAACGGGCAGAGCCGGGGCAGAGGGCTGCCCAAGGCTGTGTGCATGAACGGGACGGAGCCAGGGCAGCTGAGCACCAGGGGCAAGGGGGAGCGGCGGCCGAGCTCCTCCTCCAACCCCTCCCGCAAGGCCTGCTCTGCCAGCAGCAAGATCCGCAAGCTCTCCACCTGCAAGCAGCAGTGAG
>JAAWVA010000037.1:7195095-7211907 GCA_015227895.2 Colaptes auratus | reverse complement strand
AGCTGCACCAAAGGAGCAGAGATGAGGAAAAACTTGAGTGGTGCAGGGATTGGAACAGGCTGCTCGGGGAGGTGGTGGAGTCCCAATCCCCAGAGCTGTGCCAGAACCATGTGGCCACAGCAGTTGGGGCCATGCCCATTGGGGCCATGGTGGTGCTGGGTTGATGGTTGGACTCAATGCTCTCAGAGGGCTTTTCCAACCTTAGTGACCCTCTGAAGGCTGAGCTTATTCATCTCCTCACCACTTCACCACACTTTGGGTTTGTCCAAGACTGATGCTTGCTTTCCTTTATCCCATTCCCAGATGTTTCTGTGGCTGCTGGTACCAACTAAATAGCAATAGACACTCAAGAGTCACTCTGGAGCACTCTGCAAAGCCTACACAAAAAGCCCAGATGCACCAGAAATGATCCCTGTGACACCACAAAGCTGACCCAAACCCAGGACACATCTGCTTGCCTCCCCTGAGCTCCTCACCTACCTCTGCTACGCCTAAATCGAGATTTTTAGTGTCCCATTGGTTGTCAGCAGGAGGTTCCCAGGTTTATGTCCTTGTGGACAATCCCTTGGCTGTGCAGGTACTCCAGGCCATCTATAAGCTGACAGAAATACCTGCAGAAAGAGGTAGGAGAGGGGGGAAAAAAACCACAGAAGGTCAAGGATGTCATGCTACAACAGAAGGAGGCTGGCAGCACTTGTGAGGATAGAGGCAGAGACTGAGGCACCCTCAGCAGCTCTGCAGCTGACACCAAGCTGAGTGCTGCAGCTGACACCACTGCAGGACAGGATGGGAGCCAGGCAGAGGGTCCTGGAGAGGTGGCTGAGGAGAACCTCAGGAGGTTCAAGAAGGCAAAGTGCAAAGCCCTGCACTTGGGTTAGGGCAACCCTCGGTACCGACCCAGGCTGGGGGGGGATGAGGTTGAGAGCAGCCCTGCAGGGAAGGGCTTGGGAGTGCTGGTGGGGGAGAAGCTGGACAAGAGCCACTGGCAGCCCAGATGGCCAAGGGCAGCCTGGGCTGCATCCAAAGCAGTGTGGCCAGAGCTGAGAGAGAGAGGATCCTGCCCCTCTGCTCTGCTCTGGGGAGACCTCACCTGCAGGGCTGTGTCCAGCTGTGAAGTCCTCAAGACAAGACAGACATGGACCTGATGGAAAGGGTCCAGAGGAGGCCACCAAGATGGTAAGAGGGCTGGAGAACCTCTGCTATGGGGACAGGCTGAAAGAGTTGGGGCTGTTCAGCCTGGAGAAGGCTCCAGGGAGACCTCAAAGATGCATTTCAGTGTCTGAAGGGGATCTCCAGGCAGGCTGGGGAGGGACTGTGCAGAAGGGGCTGTGGGGATAGGACCAAGGGCAATGGTTTGGAACTGGGGCAGGGTTAGGTTGGACCTCATGAGGAAGCTCTGCACAGGGAGGGTGAGGAGACACTGGCACAGGTTGCCCAGGGAGGTGGTTGAGGCTCCATCCCTGGAGACATTCAAGGTCAGCCTGGCTGTGTCCCTGGGCAGCCTGCTCTGGCTGGAGCTGTCCCTGCTGCCTGCAGGGGGCTTGGCCAAGCTGCCCTTGGAGGCTCCCTTCCAACCCAATGCAATCTGTGACTCTGCCATACAAGTTTATCCCATAACATCCAGAAATACTCTGTGCTTCCCTGCAGCTGGCTGTAACCTCAGAGGGCTTTGTTCAACCCAAAATGCAAACATAAAAGGCTGCAGGCTCCCCAGACCTGCCCAGGTTTGATGCTCACAGTTCCCTTCTCCCATCTGCTCCTTTGCTTGCAGGGTGAAAAGGGCTCCAGCTGGCCCTGCCTGCTCCCCAAACAAACTAACAGATCCTGCTGGATCCTGCCAAGCCCTAATCCACCCAAAGCCCTCTAATCTCTCTCCTGACACTGAACTCTGTCTCTTGGCCCTGTTTAGGCAGGGCAAGCCCTAAGGGATTCCTCCATCACCTTCACCCTTGCTAACAGCAGAGCTGCAGGAATGGGGCAGGAAGGGGAAAGGATGAAGGAAAGCAACAGTAACAGAAGGGTCAGGAGAAAGACAGGCTTCTCCCCAGGAGAAGGACAGGCTTCTCCCCAGGAGAAGGACAGGCTTCTCCCCAGGAGAAGGACAGGCTTCTCCCTGCCACAGTTGCTTTAGTCTTCCACCTTTCCCCACGGATGGAAACACAAAGCCAGCTCTGCCTGTCCAAGCAACAGGGCAGGACGAGCTGCTCAGCTCCAGACAGCAGAGTGGGGAGAGGATAAAGCAGCCCAAGGAACCAAACTCTACTTACCCATGAGCCTGAAAAACTGGAAACTCTTTTCTGGGACACTGTCCAGCATCTCCTGCATCCCACACACGCAGTATTCCATCACCATATACGTGAAGGCCGAGTTAAGGAAGCTTCAGGCTTCAACATGCCTCAGGCAAATGCTGTCTGAGGGCTGCAGCCCCACTCCAGTGCAACTGGGAGCTGCCCCCAGGCAGTGCTGGGAGCCACACACTGGAGAGGCAGAATCCAAGCTGTGCTGCACCTCCCCAGGCAGCCACCTTCCTCTAGCTGACAGGAGGAGGCACAGAACCCACCAGGAAGTTCTTCTGCTTGCTGCCCAGCTGTGATCAGACCTGTAACAGGCTGGGCACTCTGCAGAAGTTGGAGATGTCACAAGAGTGACAGAAATGGGACAATAAATACCCTGAGGTGCCTACAGAAAGGCAGGAGAGCTCCAGCAGGAGAGCTGCAGGCTGAGTTCTGCCACTGCCCTGCAATGGACACGGCAGTGAGCTCCAGCACCTTCCCCAAGCTGGTGACTCCTCATCTCCTGCTGCAGTGCCAGGGCTGTAGGTGCTCAGCCCCCAGTGGCAGGGTGGCATTTCAGCAGCAGGAGGGAGGTTCCCTAGAGAGCTGGGAAGCTTTTTTGCTCTGCATAGATTAAAAAAGAGGCCAGAGAGGACCAGGAACTGGTGGCACTTCCCAGGACTGGTTCCCTTGCAGCACAGGCTCAGTTTTCCTCTCCTTAAGCTTTAATCAAACAATGGGTGCTACCCCAAGCGCCTAAAGCAAGGATTGCCTCGGGTCTCCTCCTCTCCTGCAGCTTTGAAAGGCAGATCGTGCTGAGAGGAGCCTGGAGGAGCAGACCCTGAGACATCTGCTGGTTTTGCCAAGGGAGTGCATCCTCCAGATGAGGAGCAGAGCATGGTGGCAGCCAGCCCACGGTGGCAGCCAGCCCCTGCTTGCCCAGCCCCTGCTCTGCTCACTCTAATCACAGCTGGCAGATGCCTTCTTAACCTAAGCCTGAAATAAGTTGCTTGTGTCCCAGGACCACCTTAACTCTTGAGGCAGGAGAGGCTCAAGAGCTGATCTGTGCTTTCCAGTGAGACCTGTGCTAAAGGCTGGGGCTGCCCCTTTTGCAGCACATTCAGCCCAGGAGCAGCTCATGGTGGGAACTCATCCAATTCCTGCAATGTTCCCCACAGGAGCTGCTCTTCAGAGGGGCACCCAAGCACCCTGGGACTTCATGATGGGCATGATGCCACCCAGCAGGACAAGGACTGGCAGGAAGACCTTCCAAAAGTCATTCCTAAGATTTCTTAGCCTGGAAAGAAAATCTGTGGACTGCTTCTGAGTGATGTGGAAGCCACTGGCTCTTCCCCCTTCAAGTT
This sequence comes from Colaptes auratus, assembly GCA_015227895.2. Classification (NCBI taxonomy): domain Eukaryota; kingdom Metazoa; phylum Chordata; class Aves; order Piciformes; family Picidae; genus Colaptes; species Colaptes auratus. Next base: position 7,208,270 of record JAAWVA010000037.1, on the reverse strand, counting down.
ACACAGAATGGGTTGGGTTGGAAGGGACCTTAAAGCTCATCCAGTTCCAACCCCCTGCCATGGGCAGGGACACCTCCCACCAGCCCAGGATGCTCAAGGTCTTATCCAGCCTGGCCCTGAAGACCTCCAGGGAGGGAACATCCACAGCCTCCCTGGGCAACCTGTTCCAGTCTCTCCCCACCCTCACTGGAAAGAATTTCCTTCCTCCTCTCCACTCTCAATCTCCCCTCTCCCAGCTTCAACCCACAGAAGCACCTAGAAACAAACCTTCTAAGAGTGTAAAAACAGAGAAAGATAAAAAGAGTGAAGCCAACCTGGCAAGGGGAAAAGACTGAAAACCACTTTGCTTTTATCAGCCACTGCCATTTAGAAAGCAAAGCAAGGAAGATCAGAGGAGCTGGAGCACCTCTGCTACAGGGACAGGCTGAGGGAGCTGGGGGTGTTCAGCCTGGGGAGGAGAAGGCTCCAGGGAGACCTCAGAGCAGCCTTCCAGCACCTGAAGGGGGCTACAAGAAGGCTGCAAAGGGACTGTTCCCAAAGGCCTGCAGGGACAGGACCAGGGGCAATGGTTTTAAATTAAAGAGCTGCAGATTTAGATGGGATGTGAGGAACAAGTTCTGCACCAGGAGGCTGCTGGAACACCGCAACAGGCTGTCCAGGGCTTAGGGCTCCAACCCCTGGGATATTCGAGGTGAGGCTCAACAGGGCTCTGAGCAACCTGATCTAGTGGAGGATGTCCCTGCTGACTGCAGGGGGGTTGGACTGGATGACCTCTGGAGGTCCCTTCCAAGCCATTCTACGATTCTATGATCCCTCCTGGCTGCTTCTGCACCACCACCGTGAGCTGTCATCTCCCGGTACCGACACACGAGGTCTCTCTCGGGCTCCTTTTTCCCCCCCCACACTTCAGCAGCTCAGCTGCTTCCAACAGCCACTAATTGAAATGCAGTCCCTGGGGCCAGGGAAGGCTGCAGAACAGGAGCAAGAAGTTGTTCTGCCTTTTGTGTCCTAACAATTTGGTGGCAGAGTGCTTGGGCTAATTAAAGCACACAATGAAATCAGGCATTTTCTGAAGGGCTGCAGTTGGAAGGCAGCGTTGAGAAGCCACTGTCAGAAAGAAAAGCAACCTTCTATACCATGACCTAACCGCTGGAGAGGGGCCAGAGGAGGCCACCAAGATGATCAGAGGGCTGGAGAACCCCCCCTGCGGGGACGTGGAGCTGATGCAGCAGGTCCAGAGGAGGCTAGGACAATGATCAAGGACAGGCTGAGAGAGTAGGGGCTGTTCAGCCTAGAGAAGAGAGGGCTCCAGGAAGACCTTAGAGCAGCTTTCAGTACCTGAAGGTACTGAAGTACAGGAGAGCTAGGGAAGGACTTTCGACAAGGGCTGGGAGTGGCAGGACAAGGGACAATGGCTTTGAGCTGGGAGAGAGGAGGCCGAGACTGGAGATGAGGAAGGAATTGTTGCCAGTGAGGGTGGTGAGACACTGGCACAGGTTGCCCAGGGAGGCTGTGGCTGCCTCCTCCCTGGAGGTGCTCAAGTCCAGGCTGGATAAGGCCCTGAGCAACCTGGGCTGGTGGCAGGTGTCCCTGCTGCCTACAGGGGGGTTGGAACTGGCTGACCTTTGGAAGTCCCTTCCACCTCGAGCCACTGTGTGACTCTCCGGGGTGTGTTTATCACAGCAGGGAAAGCAATTTTAAGCTGTCTTAAAAGCAGAACTCTGACGATTCAGCAGTGGGGCAGAGAACCAGAGGAGCTCAGAGCTTCAAAGAGACAGGTGAGCAAAGGATATATCTTCTGCTTCTCCTCGTTGTACAACACATCCACCAGCTGGATCACGTTCTTGTGCCGCAGCCGTCGCAGGAGCTGAATTTCCCTGCAGGGAAACAAAAGGGACAGAGTTCAGGAGGGGTGGTCAGCAGCCCCCAGCTCCCTGCTGTGCAACAAAAACCACTGCTTTGGAAATCCAGAGGGATCTTGAAGGTGCTTTGAGTCTGAGGCAGAGAATGGGAGGGTTGGAAGGGACTTGTAGAGAGCATCCAGTCCAACCCCACCGCCAGAGCAGCATCCCCCAGGGCAGGGCACACATCCAGGTAGGGCTTGAAAGGCTCCAGAGGAGACTCCACCACCTCTCTGGGCAGCCTGCTCCAGGCCTCCAGCACCCTCACACCAAAGTTTCTCCTCATAATGAGGTGGAGCCTCCTGTGTCCCAGCTCATGCCCATTGCTCCTTGTCCTCCCACTGGGCACCACCAAACAGAGCCTGGCAGCTTCACCCTGCCACCCAGCCCTCAGATACTGATAGACATTGATCAGATCCCCTCAGCCTTCTCCAGGCTAACCAGCCCCAGGTCTCTCAGTCTTTCTTCACAGCAGAGATGCTCCAGGACCTTCACCATCCTTGTAGCCTCCGTTGGGACTCTCTCCAGCAGATCCCTGACTTCTGCTAAAGGGCTTGGAGTGAAGGAATGAGGGGCACCAAACCATGGCCCCGAGTGCCATGGCCACAGGTTTCTGGAACACCTCCAGGGATGGGGACTCCACCACCTCCCTGGGCAGCCTGTGCCAAGCCCTGGCCACTCTTGAAGCAAACAAATTGTTCCTCATCTCCAACCTAAGCCTCCTCTGGCACAATTCCAGGCCACTGCCTCTTCTATCACCTGATCCTTGGGAAAAGAGACCAACCTGGGAACCAAAACACCACCCTGCCACTGCCAGGGCCAAACACCAAGAGCAGGTGAGGGCTGGCTCACAGATGCAGCTTTAGCAGCTCTCCTCCAGGGAAGGCTTCTGCAGCTGCGCTGGGCTCTGAGGGAGGCTCTGTGCTGAGCTGAGGGAGGCTCTGCCCCGGGCGGGCTCTGAGGGAGGCTCTGTGCTGAGCTGTGAGGGAGGCCCTGCCCTGGGCAGGCTCTGAGGGAGGCTCTGTGCTGAGCTGTGAGGGAGGCCCTGCCCTGGGCAGGCTCTGAGGGAGGCTCTGTGCTGAGCTGTGAGGGAGGCCCTGCCCTGGGCAGGCTCTGAGGGAGGCTCTGTGCTGAGCTGTGAGGGAGGCTCTGCCCCGGGCAGGCTCTGAGGGAGGCTCTGCCCCGGGTGGGCTCTGAGGGAGGCTCTGTGCTGAGCTGTGAGGGAGACCCAGCCCTGCCCGGGTGGGCTCTGAGGGAGGCTCTGTGCTGAGCTGTGAGGGAGGCTCTGCCCGGGCAGGCTCTGAGGGAGGCTCTGTGCTGAGCTGTGAGGGAGGGCCTGCCCTGGGCAGGCTCTGAGGGAGGCTCTGTGCTGAGCTGTGAGGGAGGCTCTGCCCCGGGCAGGCTATGAGGGAGGCTCTGCCCGGGGGGGCTTGAGGGAGGCTCTGTGCTGAGCTGTGAGGGAGACCCAGCCCTGCCCCGGGTGGGCTCTGAGGGAGGCTCTGTGCTGAGCTGTGAGGGAGGCTCTGCCCCGGGCAGGCTCTGAGGGAGGCTCTGTGCTGAGCTGTGAGGGAGGCCCTGCCCGGGTGGGCTCTGAGGGAGGCTCTGTGCTGAGCTGTGAGGGAGGCTCTGCCCGGGCAGGCTCTGAGGGAGGCTCTGTGCTGAGCTGTGAGGGAGGCTCTGCCCCGGGCGGGCTCTGAGGGAGGCTCTGTGCTGAGCTGTGAGGGAGACCCAGCCCTGCCCCGGGTGGGCTCTGAGGGAGGCTCTGTGCTGAGCTGTGAGGGAGACCCAGCCCTGCCCCGGGTGGGCTCTGAGGGAGGCTCTGTGCTGAGCTGAAGGAGGCCCTGCCACGGGCGGGCGCTGAGGGAGGCTCTGTGCTGAGCTGTGAGGGAGGCTCGGCCCTGCCCCGGGCGGGCTCCGAGGGAGGCTCTGCCCCGGGCGGGCTCTGAGGGAGGCTCTGTGCTGAGCGCTGAGGGAGGCTCTGCCCCGGGCAGGCTCTGAGGGAGGCTCTGCCCCGGGCAGGCTCTGAGGGAGGCTCTGCCCCGGGCAGGCTCTGAGGGAGGCTCTGTGCTGAGCTGTGAGGGAGGCTCTGCCCGGGCGGGCTCTGAGGGAGGCTCTGTGCTGAGCTGTGAGGGAGGCTCTGCCCCGGGTGGGCTCTGAGGGAGGCTCTGTGCTGAGCTGTGAGGGAGGCTCTGCCCCGGGCAGGCTCTGAGGGAGGCTCTGTGCTGAGCTGTGAGGGAGGCTCTGCCCCGGGTGGGCTCTGAGGGAGGCTCTGTGCTGAGCTGTGAGGGAGGCCCGGTCCTACCCCGGGTGGGCTCTGAGGGAGGCTCTGCCCCGGGCAGGCTCTGAGGGAGGCTCTGTGCGGAGCTCTGAGGGAGGCTCGGCCCTGCCCCGGGCGGGCTCCGAGGGAGGCTCTGTGCTGAGCTGTGAGGGAGGGCTCGGCCCTGCCCGGGCGGGCTCCGAGGGAGGCTCTGCCCCGGGCAGGCTCTGAGGGAGGCTCTGTGCTGAGCTGTGAGGGAGGCTCTGCCCCGGGCAGGCTCTGAGGGAGGCTCTGTGCGGAGCTCTGAGGGAGGCTCGGCCCTGCCCCGGGCGGGCTCCGAGGGAGGCTCTGTGCTGAGCTGTGAGGGAGGCTCGGCCCTGCCCCGGGCAGCAAGGGAGCTGTGCTCAGTGTCACTCCCTGGTTGAAGCCCTGAAGCTCTCTGTTGGTTGTTCTCTGTATCTAGGGCAGCCATTCCCAGTCAAACCTTTTATGGTTGCACTTTGTGCTTCCTCGCACTCAAGTGTCATCTGCAGTTACAAGAGCAGAAATAAACTGGCCTTGGGCTTCTGCCTCCACACTCGAGGCTGCGTTTGCCATCAGCATCATGACCAGGGTGAACTCCCTCCACCCCCTCCCCAGATGCCGATAGCAGCAGCTTCCTGTGCTCCTGGGCTGGCACAGGTAGGCACTGCCTGGTGCCAACCGTGGCAGAGGGGTTCCCAGAGAATCACAGAGTACAACTGGTTGGAAGAGACCTTCAAGACCATCTAAGGCCAACCTTGGACCCAGCACTGCAAGGTCAACACTAAACTATGCCACAGAACCATAGAAGGGGTTGGAAGGGACCTCCAAAGGGGATTTTAGTTCCCAGCCCCTGCAGGGAACATCCTCCACTAGATCAGAGCTTTGTTGAGCCTGACCTTGAATACCTCTAAGGACTGGGGCTCAACTCCCTCCCTGGGCAACCTCATGGTGCAGAACTTGTTCCCAGCATCACATCTAAATCTCCTCCACTTTCAAACCATTGCCACCGGTCGTGTCCCTCCCAGCCCTTGTCCAAAGTCCCTCCCCAGCTCTCCTGGAGCCCCCTTCAGGTCCTGGAAGGCTGCTCTGAGGTCCCCCTGGAGCTTAACAGCCCCAACTCTCTCAGCCTGCCCTTGTAGGAGAGGTGCTCCAGCCCTTGATCATTGTCCTGGCCTCCTCTGGACCGGCTCCATCAGGTCCATGTCCTTCCTGTGCTGAGGGCTCCAGAGCTGGACACAGTACTCCAGGGGAGGATTCACCAGAACAGAGCAGTCCCTAAGCACCAGATCCACACCTCTCCAGCCCATTCCAGCCCACAGTCTGGCACCCAGATCAACCCCAAAATTCCACTTCTTCCAAACTTCAGTCCTGACTTCACTTGACTGAGCAGTTCTGAGACCTGAATTGAGTCCTCTGCTTGTGGAGAATCCTTGTCAGGAGGGTGGCACCAGGCCTTGTTCAGTGGTGCCCAGTGCCAGCACAAGCGGGCACAAACTTGCCCATCATCAGAAGCTGCATCTGAACGTGAGGAGGAACTTCTGCAATTGAAGGCTGCTGGAGCCCTGGAGCAGGCTGCCCAGAGAGGTGGTGGAGTCTCCATCTCTGGAGACACTGAAACCCACCTGGATGTGTTCTTGTGTGACCTCCAGGTGACCCTGGACTCCTCTCCAGGAGCCCCTTCCAACCTCTACCATTCTGGTTCTCCACTGCAGCAGTGAGCAAGGAGACCTCTTCCTGGCTGTGAGAACTGCCCCTTCCATGTCATCTACCAGCTGGTTTCATCTCTGTCTCTTGGGGTTTCATGCTGTGCCCCAAACCACATTTTAGCATATTCTGAATTAAACTCAGCCTGTGAAATCCCCTGGGTGCTGGCTGGGATGGGGAGGAACAGGAGGATCAGGACAGTCAGGTCAGGGTGGTTCTTGTTGGTGTCTGAAGCACAGAAACTGCTCTTTGCTTCTGGCCTTGTGCTCAACTTTCCCCTCTCACCACTTGGAAGCAGCTGCTCACATTTCAACACTTTGGATTCCTGGAAGCAGCACTACAAGGAATTCAGAGCACAGCTCTGGAAGAGCCTCTGCCCAAACCCATGACACAGGCAGCTCAAAGCCACTCACCGCCTGCCTGCACAATGAGCCAGCCCCTGCTAACGAGCTGTGGCCAGCACAAAACCTTGGGGAGGCATCTGGACTGAGCTTGGCTCCTCCTGAAGGCTCAGGGGATGCAGGAATTCAAGCAGGGCTAGAAGACCTCAAGGGGCCCTGAGAACTTCCTGCAGGGACCTCTTCCTCTACAATAGATTTAGTCCTCCAGGATAGATTTACTCCTCCAGGGTATCAGACAGTTAGGGGCTTGAGCTCAGAGGTCTTCTCCAGCCTAAATAATTCTGTCCTTTGATCAGATGTCCCTCTGGGAGAAAGACTTGGATTTCTTATTACTGTTAGGAAAAACTTCTTCCCAGCAAGGGCTCTCAGGCACTGGAACAGGCTGCCCAGGGAGGTGGTGGAGTCCCCATCCCTGGAGGGGTTTCAAAGCAGTGTGGATGTGGTGCTGAGGGATGTGGTTTAGTGGCAGTGGCTCAGCAGCAGTGGGGGGATTGTGAGCTCTGGGTGAGAGGCTGGGCTGGAAGATCTGGAGTGGTTCAGCCTGGACTCTGGGGAGGAGCTTAGAGCTGCCTTCCAGTACCTGAAGGGGTCCTCCAGGAAGGCTGCAGAGGGACTTCTCATGAGGGTGTCCAGAGAGAGGTCAAGGGGGGAATGGTTTGAAGCTGAGGCAGAGCAGGGTTAGACTGGAGCTTGGGAAAAACAATTTCAGGAAGAGGGTGGTGAGACAGGCTGCCCAGGGAAGCTGTGGATGCCCCCTCCCTGAGGGTGTTGAAGGCCAGGTTGGATGTAGCCTGGGGCAAGCAAGTCCAGCTGAGAGGTGTCCCTGCCCATGGCAGGGGGGTTGGAGCAGACGATCTCTGAGATCCCTTCTAACCTAAGCCATTCCATCATGATGATGATGATGATCTCAAAGGTGTCTTCCAACCTCAACAGTTCTATGATTTACCAGGTATGGTTTTAAGCCCCAGCTTCAGCAGCTAAGCAGAGAGACCCAGACCCAGGCAGAGCTCAGGGTGCTGAGCTGGCAGCAGGCTCTGCGATGTGGCCGCTCTAATTATAGCGAGGAGCAAAAGGCTGGAGGGGATTAAATTAGCATCCAAACTGCAGCCAGCATTAGGGCAGCTCTAAGAAGTTCTGCATAATGAAGGGAGACAGGGCTGAGTGCTCAGACCCAGCTGGCCAGGGAGAGAGCTGTCTTAAACAAGTCAGCTCTGCTGTGAAGGCAAGGAGAGGCTTGGATATTTGGGCCACAGCCCAAATCCTGCTGCCTGCAGCTCCATCTCTGGAGCACAGACACTGAATTCCCTGCGCCTCTGGCACACTGATCATCAGTTCATGTTCACAGGATCATCAAATGGCTTGGGCTGGAAGGGACCTCCAAGTTCATGCAGTTCCAAACCCACTGCCATGGGCAGGGGACACTCCCACCAGCCCAGCTTGCTCAAGGCCTCATCCAGCCTGGCCCTGAACACCTCCAGGCAGGAGGCAGCCACAGCCTCCCTGGGCAACCTGTGCCAATGTCTTCCAACCCTCAATGCACAGAATTTCTTCCTCATCTCCAGTCTCACTCTCCCCTCTCCCAGCTCAGAGCCATTGTTCCTCATCATGTCCCTCCCAGCCCTTGTCACAAGTCCCTCCCCAGCTCTCCTGGAGCCCTTCAGGCCCTGGAAGGCTGCTCTGAGGTCTCCCTGGGAGCTTTCTCTTCTCCAGGCTGCACAGCCCAAACTCTCTCAGTCTATCCTATCAGGATTCAGTTTTTTTGCCCCTCCCCTGCTCCAAGAAGGACTCTGTGAACCACTGTGAAATGCCAGAGCAGTGCAGCCACCTCTGGGGCAGAGGCCAAGCAGCCCATTTCCCAGAGGAAAGATTATTCCTATTTTTAGCTGCTCTTGCATTCTGGAGTGACCGAGGAGCAGGGACAGGCAGCCCCACAGGCACCTTCCATTCCAGTTGGGTTTGCAAACTCCAAGCAAGCAAACACAGGTGCTCTGCAGCTCAGGAGGTACCAAAGTGTTCTTTCCCCTCCCTCCCCCTCCATGTTAACCACAAAAAAGCCAGTCCAGCCCAGCCCTTTCTTTGCCATTTTCTGCACCACTGCCTTGTGCAGGACAGAGGTTGCCACATCTTGTGGTGACAGGAGGAGGGGCAAAGAATCTCTTCCTCATCTCCAGTCTCAGTGTCCCCACTCCCAGCTCAAAGCCATTGCCCCTCAGCCTGGCATTCCCTTGTCACAAGTGTCCCCCCCCCCAGCTCTCCTGGAGCCCCCTCAGGTTCTGTAAGGTGCTCTAAGGTCTCCCCAGAGCTTTCCCTTCTCTTCTCCAAGCTGAACTGTCTCCACATTGTCCCTCCAGGGCAGGTGCTCCATCAGAAATTGGTTTGCAGCAGGTCTGCAGGGCTTTCCCTCACCCACTCTGCTCTTCAGCACACAACCCTGGCCCATCTGAAGCTCTCCACGTGCAGCATGTGGGACCGGGGGACCAGGCAGGAGGAAGTGGCACAGCTCCATCCCAGCACCGGTGGCACAGCTAAGGGCTACAAGACGTGCCCAGAGAAGAGCTCCATATGCCAGTGCTGGCACCTACCTCAGATCCACCAGCAGCACCCCTGCCAAGTGCTGCAGGAGCACTGAAGAACCATTCCTCTGGGCTGGCTGCAGCTGAAAACTGCATCTTGTGTTTGCTCCAGCCTGGGTTTGTAACCTGTGCAGCCAAGCAAGCTGCAGTTACAAGGCAGCCTCCTCAGCACCCCACGGAGCACACTGCTGAAGGTGGAGCTTGGGAAGAGCTTTTTGCTCTTTCATTTCACCCAAAGAAGAGCTCTCCACTGGCAAGGGTGCAGCTTGGCCTCTCCAGCCCCAGGAGAAGCTGCAGGACCCTCCTCACTCTCCTGAGTGGGGTTCCAGAGAAGCAGCTGAGCAGAGCATGGCAGCATTTCAGAGAACCAGAGAATGGTTTGGGCTGAAAAAGCCCTCCAAGATCATCCAGTCCTAGCACCAACCCAACCCTAGCATGGCCAAACCACGTTCCCTGCTTCAAGTGAAGCATCTGAACATACACCTGGCACAGGAGGGGTTGACAGCATCACCTTGATGCCTCCAGTGCTGCTCTACAGCTTTCAAGTTCCATTATTGACTCCCCCAGCCACTACCCAAAACTATGCTGAGAGCATCACAGGGTCCTCACCACGATCCCAGGGCCTCCCCATGCCTAGACACAAACATCCCTGGTGCTCACCAACACTTCTTGAGGTGCACCCTGGAGAGGTTAGGAGATGCAGGTGAGATCTGAGCCCAACCATCTGAACCCCCTGGCAGCCCTCATCTTGAGGAGCCAGCCCTGCTCCTCAACTCCTCTGATCCTCAACTCCTCTGCTCAGCCTGAGGTGATGGCACAGAGTTCCACCTCCTCTTCACCAGCCCCAGGCCTCCCTCCACACCATGCTCCTGGCAGGGACATCTGATGTCTCAGGCCCTGCATCCACCACAGCACAGCTAGCTGGGATCACAGAATCATGGAAAGATCATCTCCTCCAAGCCCACTGCCGGGGGCAGGGACACCTCTCAGCTAGACTCAGCTGCTCAAGGCCTCATCCAACCTGGCCTTGAACCCTCCAGGCAGGAGGCAGACACAGCCTCCCTGGGCAGCCTGTTCCAGGGCTTCACCACCCTCACACTGAAGAACTTCTTCCTTGGCTCCAGTCTAACCCTGCTGCCCTTCAGCTTCAAACCATTCCCCCTTGGCCTGTCTCAAGTCACGCTCATGAGAGGTCCTCTGCAGCCTTCCTGGAGGATCCCTTCAGGTACTGGAAGGCAGCTCTGAGGTCCCCCTGGACTATTAACCCTTCTCTCCCAAGTTCCCTACTAAACCTCATCACTAAGCACCACATCCAAAGCACCTCCAAACACCTCCAGGGAGGGTGACTCAACCTGCCAGCTTCCTTCAGCAGAAGCCTCCACCTTTGGAGGTGCAAGACTTGATGTGCAGATCCAAGGGGCAAAGTGCCCAGGCAGAGGCACATCTGAGACCTCTGAGGAGTTCTAATGAGCCACATTCTCCAAGCTGAGCAATCACTGAGCCTGGTTAAGTACAGCACAAAGGCACTGGGGATGTGCATAGGGAGGCCCAAACACTTAATTAAAATCTGAGGCTATTAGCAGACACTTTTATAACCTTGAGCAGCTCCAGACAAAGCAGCTTTCAAAGTTCTCTTTCACATCTTTGGCAACCCTGCTGCACTCTTTTGATTTCCTCCTCCTTTTCCATTAACTAGGAGCAGCAGCTAACCAACCAACCCCCCCTCAAGGTCCCTCAGGAGGTACTGAAGAGAAACAAAACTCTGCCCAGATGACTTAGGATTTTAAGCTCTTGGGAGTTGAAACCCTCAACCTCCTCACCAGGAGGCACAGACCTCAGTCTTTCAGGGGTAGGATGGGAATATTTTGGGGTCAAGAAGAATGATTCCATTTTAGCTACCTCTCAAGCATGTTTCAGGCATAGAATCACAGAATGGGTTGGAAGGGACCTCCAAAGGTCATCCCTGCAGGCAGCAGGGAGGTCCTCCCCTCAATCAGGCTGCTCAGAGCCTTGTCCAGCCTGACCTTGAATGGGATGGGGCCTCAACTCCCTCCCTGGGCAACCTGCTGCAGTGTTCCAGCAGCCTCATGGTGCAGAATTTGTTCCTTACTTCCAACCCAAATCTGTAGCTCTTCTCTCATTTCAAACCACTGCTCCTTGTCCTGTCCCTGCAGGCCCTGTCCCCAGAGCTCTGGTACTGCATCAAGAGGCAGGGCTGGGGCAGCACACACAGGATGAGGCCCCAGCTGCAACCATCACAGAATGAGAGGATTGTTTGGGTTGGAGAAGCTCTCTAAGGTCACCAAGTCCAACCACCAACTCAACACCACCATAGCCATTGAGGTCCCCAGGTGCCAGGGCCACAGGTTGCTTGCACACCTCCAGGCATGGGGACTCCACCACCTCCCTGGGCAGCCTGTGCCAAGCCCTGACCACTCTGGCAAAGAAATTGTTCCTAAGCCTCCCCTGGCACAATTTCAGGCCATTTCCTCTATCTAGGGAGAAGAGCCCAACCCCACCTCACTGCAGCCTCCTCACCGGGAGCTGTAGAGAGCAATGAGGTCTCCTCTCAGCCTCCCCTTCTCCAGGCTGAACACCCCCAGCTCCCTCAGCTGCTCCTCCCCAGCCCTGTTCTCCAGGCCCTTCTCTGGATGCTCTCCATCCCCTCAATGTCTTTCTTGAACATGCTTCCAGTGCTATAGGAAGAAATTAATGCCCAGAGAGCTGACCAAGAGCTAAGACATTAAGTGGTGACCTTACAGCAGAGCAAACAAGTGCAGGAGAACCTTGCCCCTGACCATGGAATGGGTTGGGTTGGAAGGGACCTTCAAGATCACCCAGCTCCAACCCCCTGCCATGAGCAGGGACACCTCCCACTAGCTCAGGCTGCTCAAGGGCTTGAACACCTCCAGGGAAGGGGCAATGCCATTGCCATGAGCTCAAATGCTCTGAGGAGCCCCAGCTGCCAGACAGCACTGGGGACAGTGGAGGGAGAGGCAGGAGGGTGCTGGGCTGGTTCTGGTGGCAGAGGGAGGATTTTTTAACCTCCAAAAGCACCAAGTGTGGATGTTTGCAAAGATTGAAGAGCTAATCCAGCCATGTCTCACCTCCTGAGCTGCAGACAGCCTTGTATGGCTAAGGGCACAGGGAACAGAGGCCTCACTAACACTCAGCACTGCACTTAGGAGCAGCTTCAAGAAATGAAGTAGAACCAAAACAGAATCAGAGAGTGACGGGGGCTGGAAGGGACCTTGGAGATCATGGAGGCCAGGCCCCCTGCCAGGGTAGGTTCACTTAGAATCAGAGAGTGGTAGGGGTTGGAAGGGACCTGCAGCCACAAAGCCCAGGCAGCCTCAGCACCCTCTCCCTCAGTGCCTCATAGCAGAAGTGGCTCTTCAGGGGTCCCAGAGGACAAATCACAGAGCCACAGAATGGGAGGGGTTGGAAGAGACCTCCAGAGATCGTTGAGTCCAACCCCCCCCCCGGCCAGAGCAGCAGCCCCAGGGCAGGGCACACAGGGACACATACAGGTGGGGCTTGGAAGCCTCCAGAAAGAGAGACTCCACAACCTCTCTGGGCAGCCTGCTCCAGGCCTCCAGCAGCCTCACACCAAAGCAGCATCTCCTCACGTGGAGGTGAGAGCAGGCTGCAGGGCCCACAGCCCCCTTAGCTGCTGCTTCATTGGAGCTGAGCAGTTTGCAGGACACAAAGTGCTGCAAGCTGCTCTCACACAGCTACAGCCAGTGACATGTCCAGGGATCCTGGCCAAGCAAGGTGACATAAAACCCAAAGGTCAGCAGAGGCCTTCCAGCACTACTGGAAAATCCAGCAAGGGTTTGCTGCCCCCCCAGCCCACAGTGCCCAGTCAAGCCACAGTGCCCTGCTGACGTCCTCACACAACAGCTTTACTCAGAGCACAGACAGCTGCCTGCAGTGGAAGTGACAAAGTGTTCTGATAAGGTCAGAGTGCCATGGTGAAAGGGTAGCCCAGGAATCAGAGTCATAGAATGGGTTGGGTAGGAAGGGACCTTCAAGATCATTCAGTTCCAACCCCCCCTGCCACGGGCAGGGACACCTCCCACCAGCCCAGGCTGCTCAAGGCCTCATCCAGCCTGGCCTGGAACACCTCCAGGGAGGGGACAGCCACAGCCTCCCTGGGTAACCTGTGCCAGGCTCTCCCCACCCTCACTCTCAACAATTTCTCCTCATCTCAGTCTCAATCTCCCTCTCCCAGCTCAAAGCCCTTGTCCCTCATCCTGGCACTCCAGCCCTCTCCTCCCCAGCTCTCCTGGAGCCCCTTCAGGTACTGGAAGGC